>PVHT020004944.1:14645907-14789431 GCA_004024745.2 Catagonus wagneri
TTTTTTTTTTTTTTTTGTCTTTTTGCCTTGTATCTAGAGCCGCACCCGCGGCATATGGAGGTTCCCAAGCTAGGGGTCTAACAGGAGCTGTAGCCGCCGGCCTTCGCCACAGCCACAGCAACGCGGGATCCGAGCCGTGTCTGCAACCTTCACCACAGCTCACGGCAACGCTGGATCTTTGACCCACTGAGCAAGGCCAGGGATTGAACCCGCAACCTCATGGTTCTTAGTAGGATTCGTTAACCACTGAGCCACGAAGGGAACTCTTAGAACTGTTTTTACACTGAAGGTATACTTTTTATGATGTCCATATGTCTGCAAAAATGCAGGGGCCTGTAAAGATTCAGGAGCTGCAGGTGGGCTGGTATTTTACTCCTTTCTTTGATCTTTTCACTTTTCATCAAAGATGACTGTGTGATGGGAGAGACCTTTTTTATTTATTTATTTTTTGGACAATGCAGAACCTGGAGATTGTCCTCTTCCTGTTGAAGTCACAGCATACATGGAACTGCTTATACTGTAATGACAAAAAGAGGACATGTTTTTTGATAATTCACACGAGTGATGATTGTTTGGAAGAGTACCTGTTAGCAGAGGATACCATTCTTATGTTGTGGTGTACATGAGCAGTAAGGGAAGAACAGCTTTTGACTTTAGAAGCCATGTTGACTCTGAAAGTGAAGACTTAAAAGGAGGAATTATGAACAAACAGGTTTCAGAGGTTTGTTTGTTTTTACTGGAGGTTATGGTAAAATCAGTAAAGGACAGGGAAATAAAATACAATGGGGGGGGCAGGAGATCAGATCAAAATCAGGCTTGAGATATTTTGTATAAAGACACTTTCTTTAGACCCATTAGGCACAGTGAGGAGCATGATACTGGAAACGTATTTTATTTGATCAGTCCCATGGTATGTACATACACATGTATCTATGTCTCTAGATATCTATTTATCTCTCTATTGTCTATTATCAAACTGAGGGATAATTTCTGTTCTCATTCACAGTATAAAATTTAAGGAGTTGGCTGCATGTGTCAGTAGCTTCTAGTTACTGTCTAGTATTTTTTGCATTGATATCTATCTATCTATCTATCTATATATATTATTCATCTGTTCACCTTTTGGACATTTGGATTATTTACCATTTTTGGCTATTGCAAGTGAAACAGCTATGAACATGCATGTACAAGATTTTGTGTAGCTCTATGACAAAAAAATCCAATAAAAATGAACAAAAGTTTTGAGCAGATACTTCACAGGATGGTCAATACTCACAAGGAAGTATACTTAATATAAGTTGTCACTAGGAGAATATAAGAAAAAAAAAAACCTCAGTTAGATATCAGTGTATACCCATTGGCGTAGCTCTGATTTTAAATTACTAAAAATACCAAGTTCTGGCAAAATGTGGTGGTGCTAGAATTCTCGTAACCTGCTGGTGCCAATGTAACATTGTGCAACCACTTGGAAAATTGTTTGAGACTTCCTAAAATAATTGAAAATACATTTATTATACAACTGAGCTATCTCTCTCCTAGGTCTTTAGTCAGAGGAAATAGAATCTTGTTTTAAAAGCAGCATATTGAGCACAAATCTGACCTTTGCTATTCTGACTGTGTAACTTTGGTAAGGTTGGTTAGCCACCCTGTGTTTCAAATTTTTCATTGTTAAAAAATTGGAAGAAAGAAGATACATTCACAAAAACCATTGCGTAGTACTTAGAATATACCAATAGGCAATAAATACTAGTTACTTTTCTCCATATATTAATTGTTTGTCTCTAAAAATTCACCCCGTAGTATGGCTTTATTCTTTCTAAATTCTTTACTAAAATTTAAACCTCTAAAAGAATTCAGGGGAAAAATCTCAGCCTAGTGGATCTAACCATGGGAAAAAGTAAGGATTCTGGAGGATCAGCTAAGATGCTCACCATGCCAAATGTTATCCAGCTACTGTCCTGTGGAAAGAAGGCACAGGGTAGGCCCAGAAAGAAGGCAAGAATACCACAGGCAAGTGGAAAGACACATGCCTCTTGATGCTTCCTGACTGACTCCCTGGTGACCTGGTTATTGTACACATTTTTAATAAATTGGAATATATTCTCTGCCCTATCTATATTATTCATGTCTTATGATGCGTATAACTCCATTCAGTCTTCTGGAAAATATATTAATTATTCATTTAACCACTAGACTTTTATTGAATAGCTAGGGAGTACTCATAAGATCCAGCAGTGGGACCAGTCACTAGTTGCAGGACTTCACTTTGACCTCAAGAAAACAGGCCATGAGAATATCATGAACACTATTAACCAGCAGCAGAGTGTTGTAGAAGTTGAGAGCTTAATCTCTTTTTTATACTCTTGGGGGATGATATAAATGAAAAGGAGATGAATGGAAAAGCAGCAGAGCATTTCATATGTGTGTGTGAGAGTGGCTCTGTTGGGAAGGGTGGGAGGCAGTGATGTTATAAGTCAAGCTCAGACACAACAGCACACTGGCTGAAGTGGAGGCTTTACAAAATTGATACATAGAAGTTTGACAAGCTGTGGCCGGAAGGTTGACACTCTAAGGAGCTATGGGACATTGTACTTGTAGTTACAGCTGATTAAAGATGTGGGTAAAAACAAACAAATCTGTAGCCAGGTTAAGAGAGATTGAGCATCTGGAGGAGGCACAGACCCTATGAGAATATTTAGACGACTTCTGTGATAACCTAGGATTAGTATTAATCTTTTAACTCAATACTTTTCACTCTATTCCTGTTTGGTGGCATTTCATAGTCCTTATTCCCCTAATTTGGCAATGAACTTGGCCTACTGTGCCAAAGCTGGATTATCAGGAAATATGAGTTCAGACCCATTAACCTTAGAGGAACATCGCAAAAACTAAGGGCATATTGTGCTTTGTAGAAGGAACATGATTGTAAATACAGAGAATTATCAGCAGCTGTCATTTTAAAAGATCTTTGTCTTTGTTGTGTTACGTCTCCTGAGCAGCAATTGAAGGTCATGTTATTAAAAGTGCTAATATAATATTTGTGTCAGCTAATTAAATCTGTCATAGCAAACAGCTTCTATTTTGCCTGACACTTTCTCTTTATATTCTGTTTTTACTCAGTAAAGACAGCAAAAATTATATAAACAAACAAAAAATAAATAATAATAAATATCATTAACTGTCAGGATCAAATTCACCAAAATGCTGCCAAATAACTCTTAAAGTGTTTCGTTGCATGTGCTAATTTAAAGTGAAACATTTATTGGACTGGTTTACATTTGAAGTTATTCTATACTTAGTAATAGGCCAGCAGGGAGAATAATTTAAAGGTGATATTTTCATCTGGATTTTTTTTTTTTTTACCAGCAAGATTATACCTGGGAATTATATGGTTTCTCAAGCATATTATATACATATAAACATTAAGAAAACTGTGATGAAGAAAGACTTATTTTTTAATTTTTTAAATTGCTTAATAAATTTTATTACAATTATAGGTGTACAAAAATCATCACAACCAAATTTTATAGCATTTCCAACCCAAACCCTCAGTGCGTCCCCCTATCCCCCCAACTTGTCTCATTTGGAAACTCTAAGTTTTCCAAAGTCTGTGAGTTATTATCTGTTCTGCAAAGTTCATTGTGTCCTTTTTTTTATATTCCACATGGAAGTGGTAGCATTTGATGTTTGTGTCTCATTTTCTGACTGGTTTCACCTCGCGTGATAATTTCTAGGTCCATCCATGTTGCTATAAATGCTGTTATGTTGTTTCTTTTAATGGCCGAGTAATATTCCATTGTGTATATGTTCCACATCTTTCCTCTCCATTCCTCAGTCCATGGGCATTTAGGTTACTTCCATGACTTGGCTATTGTATAGAGTGCTGCAATGAACATTGGAGTACGTGTCTTTGCCAGTCATGGTTTCCTCTGGATAGATGCCCAGGAATGGGATTGCTAGATCAAACGGTAATTGTATTTTTAGTTTTCTAAGTAATCTCCATATTCTTTTCCACAATGGTTGCACAAATTTCCATTCCCACCAACAGTGTAGTAGGGTTCATTTTTCTCCACACCCTCTCCAGCACTTATTGTTTGCAGACTTTTTGATGATGGCCACTCTGACTACTGTAAGGTGGTACCTCATAGTGGTTTTGATTTTCATTTCTCTAATAATGAGTGATTTTGAACATCTTTTCGTGTGCTTTATGTCCACCTGCATGTCATCTTTGGAGAATTGTCTGTTTAGATCTTCTGCCCATTTTTTAGATGGGGTTGTTTGTTTTTTTGGCATCGAGCTGTAGGAGGTGTTTGTAAATTTTGGAGATTAATCCCTTGTCAGTCAATTCATTTTCAAATATTTTCTCCCATTCTGTGAGTTGTTTTTCATTTTCTTTAGGGTTCCTTTGCTGTGCAGAAACTTTTAAGCTTAATTAAGTCCCATTTGTTTATTTCTCTTTTTATTGTCATTACTCTAAGAGGTGGATCTGAGAAGATGTTGCCATCATTTATGTCGGCGTGTGTTTGGCCTATGTTTTCCTCTAAGAGTTTTATAGTATCTGGTCTTATATCTAGATGGTTAATCCATTTCGAGTTTATTTTTGCTCATGGTGTTAGGAAGTATCTAGTTTCATTTTTTTACATGTAGCTGACTAGGTTCTCCAGCACCACTTATTGAAGAGGCTGTCTTTTCTCCATTGCATATTCTTGCCTCCTTTGTCATAGATTAGTTGACTATAGCTGCATGGGTTTAATTCTGGGCTTTCTATCCTGTTCCACTGATCTATATTTCAGTCTTTGTGCTAGTACCATATGGATTTGATGACTATAGCTTTGTCATCAAATAGTATAGTCTGAAGTCAGGGAGTCTGATTCCTCCAGCTCCGTTTTTCTTTTACAGGATGCCTTTGGCTATTCTGGGTCTTTTTGTGCTTCCAAACAAACTTTAAAATATTTTGTTCTAGATCTGTGAAAAAAATGTCCTTGGTAATTTGATAAGGACTGCATTCAATCTGTAGATTGCCTTGGGTAGAATAGTCATTTTGATAATACTGACTCTTCCAATCCAAGAGCATTAGTATGTCTTTCCATCTATTCGTGCCATCCTTGATTTCTTTCATCAGCATCTTACACTTTTCAGAGTACAGGTCTTTTGTCTCTTTAGGTAGGTTGATTCCTAAGTATTTGATTCTTTTTGATGCAATAGTAAATGGGATTGCCTCCCTAGTGTCTCCTTCTGATCTTTCATTTTTAGTATATAGAAATGAGTTTGATTTCTGTGTATTGATTTTGTATCCTGTGACTTTGCCAAATTCATTGATGAGCTCTAACAGTTTTCTGGTAGAGTCTTTAGGATTCTCTAAGTATAGTATCATGTCATCTGCAAATAGTCATAGTTTTACTTCTTCCTTTCCAATTTGGGTTCCTTTTATTTCTTTAACTTCTCTGATTGCTGTGGCTAGGACTTCCAAAACTATGTTGGTGATGAGAGTGGACATCTTTATCTTGTTCCTGATCTCAGAGGGAATTCTTTCAGCTTTTCACCATTGAGGATGATGTTAGCTCTGTGTTCGTTATACATGGCCATTACCATGTTGAGGTAGGTTCTCCCTATGCCCACTTTCTGAAGGGTTTTTATCAGAAATGGGTGTTGGATTTTGTCAAAGGCTTTTTCTGCATCTATTGAGAGGATCATAAGGTTTTTATTCTTCAGTTTGTTAACATGGTGTATCACACTGATTGATTTGCGGATATTGAAGAATCCTTGCTTCCATGGGTAAATCCCACTTGACATGATGTACAAACCTTTAATGTATTGTTGGATTCAGTTTGCTAGTATTTCATGGAGGATTTTTGCATCTATGTTCATCACTGAAATTGGCCTGTAATTTTCTTTTTTTGTGTTATCTTTGTCTGGTTTTGGTACCAGGGTGATGGCTGCCTCATAGAATGAGATTGGGATTGTCCCTTCCTCTGCAATTTTTTGGAAGAGTTTCAGAAGGATAGTTGTTAGCTCTTTTCTAAATGCTTTATAGAATTCAGCTATGAAACCATCTGGTCCCGGACTTTTATTTTTTGGAAGCTTTGTAATCACAGTTTCAGTTTCAGAACTTGTGATTGTTCTATTCATATTTTCTATTTCATCTTGGTTTAGTCTTGGAAGGTTGTACTTTTCTAAGAATTTGTCCATTTCTTCTAGGTTTTCCATTTTATTGCCATATAGTTGCATATACTAGGCTCTTATGATCCTTTGTATTACTGTGATGTCCATTGTTACTTCTCCTTTTTCATTTCTAATTTTATTGATTTGTGTCTTCTCTCCTTTTTCTTGATAAGTCTGGCTAAGGGTTTATCAATTTTGTTGATCTTTTCAAAGAACCAGCTTTTAGTTTCATTGATCTTTCTTATGGTTTTCTTTGTTTCTATGTCATTGATTTCTGCTCTGATCTTTATGATTTCTCTTCTTCTACTAACTTTAGGTCTTATCTGTTCTTCCCTCTCTAGCTGCTTTAGATGTAAAGTTAGGTTGTATATTTGAACTTTTTGTTGTTTCCTGAGGTAGGCTTGTATTGCTATAAACTTTCCTCTTAGAACTGCTTTTGCTGCATCCCATAGGTTTTGGAGTGTTCTATCTTTGTTGTCATTTGCTTCTAGGTATTTTTTAATTTCCTCTTTGATTTCTTCACTGATCTATTCATTTTTTAGTAGCATTTTGTTTAGTATCCACGTATTTGTATTTTTTTGCCATTTTTTTCTTGTTGTTGATTTCCAGTTGTATAGCATTGTGGTCAGAAAAGATGCCTGATGTGATTTCAATTTTATTAAAGTTACGGAGGCTTGATTTGAAGTCCAGGATGTGAGCAATCTTAGAGAATGTTCCATGCGCACTTGAGAAGAATGTGTATTCTGTTGTTTTCAGATGGAATGTTCTATAAATATCTATTAAGTCCATCTGACCTAATGCTTTATTCAGGGCCTGTGTTTCCTTATTGATTTTCTGTCTGGATGACCTGTCCATTGCTGTAAGTGGGGTGTTAAAGTCCCCCACTGTGATTGTGTTATTGTTGATTTCTCCTTTTAAAATTGTTAGCAGTTGCCTTATATATTGTGGTGATCATATGTTGGGTGCATAGATATTTCAAGTTGTTATATCTTCTTCTTGGATTGATCCTTTGATCATTAGGTAGTGTCTTTCCTTGTCTCTTAAAATGTTCTTCATCTTAAAGTCTATTTTGTCTGCTAGGAGTATTGCTCCTCCGGCTTTCTTTTGATTCCCGTTTGCATGGAATATTTTCTTCCATCCTCTCACTTTCAATTTGTATGTGTCCCTAGAAGTGAAGTGAGTCTCTTGAAGACAGCATATATATGGGTCTTGTTTTTGTATCCATTCGGCTAGTCTATGTCTTTTGGTTGGGGCGATCAGTCCATTAACATTGAAGGTAATTATTGATAAGTATGTTCTTATTGCTATTTTATGAATTGTTTTGGATTTTTTGTTGCTCTTTTTTTCCCCTTATTCTCTTGTTGTCTCCTATCACAAGATGACTGTCTTTAATGCTGTATTTGAGTTGATTTTTATTTGTTTGTGTTTAAATTGTAGGTTTTTGGTTTGTAGTCACCCTGAAGTTCTGATATAGGAGTCTATATATAAATGAGATTGTTTTAAGTTGTCGGTTTCTTAATTGCAAGTGCGTCTCCAGGGTTCTGCATTTGTGCTCTGTTCTCACAATTTCTGATTTTGATAGCACTATTGTGTATGGATGATTTTATGTCTTTACTGTATATATGCCTTTCCTGGTGAGCCTTGTCATTTGTGGTGTTTTTGTTTCTGGTTGTGTCCTTTTCTGCCTAGAGAATTTCCTTTAAGACTTGTTGTAAAGCTGGTTTGGTTTTGCAGAACTCTCTTAGCTTCTGCTTATCTGTAAAGGCTTTGATTTCTCCTTCAAATCTGAATGAGAGCCTTGCTGGGTAAAGTAATTTTGGTTGGAGGCTTTTTCCTTTCATCATGTTTATTATATCATGCCACTCCTTTCTGACCTGCAGTTTCAGCTGAAAAATCTGCTGATAACCTTATTGGGGTTCCCTTGTATGTTATTAGTTTCTTTTCCCTAGCTGCTTTCAATATTTTCTCTTTGTCTTTAATTTTGGTCATTTTGATTAATATGTGTCTTGGGGTGTTTCTCCTTGGGTTTATTTTATACGGTACTCGTTGCACCTCCTGGATTTGAGTGAGTGGTTCCTTTCCCATGTTAGGGAAGTTTAGGCTATTATCTCTTCAAATATTTTTTCTGTCCCCTTCTTTCTCGCTTCTCCCTCTGGCACCCCTATAATACAGACACTGGTGCATTTACCGTTATCCCAGAGTTATCTGAGACTATCCTCATTTCCTTTCAATCTTTTATCTCTTTTCTGTTCCGCATTAGTGATTTCCACTAATCTGTCCTTCACCTTGCTTATTCATTCTTCCCACTCCTGTAGTCTACTGTTAGCTGCTTCTAATGAATTTTTTATTTCAGTTATTGCATTTTGCATCTCCTCCTGCTTAATTTTTATATCTTGTATTTCTTTGCTCAGTGTTACCTGTAAATTATCAGTCTTTGCCTCCAGTTTATTTCCAATGCCTTGCATCATCTTCAGCATCAACAGTCTAAAGTCTTTTTTTGGGAGGCTGATAATCTCCTCATCACTGAGCTGTTTTTCTGGGCTTTTTTCTTTCTCCCTTATCTGAGTTATAGTTTTCTGTCTTTTCATTTTTATAGGTTTTTGGTGTGTTTACCTTTTTTCAGACAATAGAGTTGTAGAGTCTCTTACTTCTGTTGTTTGCCTCCCTTGTGGCTGAATTTGGCATGTTGGGCAGGGGGGCTTTCTATAGGCTTCCTGATGGGAGGGACTGGTGCCTTCCCACTGGTAGGTTGGGCTGATTCCTATCCCTCTGGTGAGTGGGGCTTTGTCTCTGGGTTAGATTAGAGGCTGGCTGTGTGCCTGAGGGGTCTTTAGGCATCCTGTTTACTGATTCTTAGTGTTGTGACCCCATCTGGATTATTGTTTGGCCTGGGTCTTCTCAGCGCTGATGGGAGGGACCAGATTTTCCCAAAAATGGCTACCTCTAGAGAAATGCAGGCTTCTCAATGTTCCCAAGAGCTTTGCTTCCAATGCCCTTCTCCCACAGCAAGCCACATTCATCCCTGTTTTCCCAGGAGATCCTCCAAGAATTGCAGTCAGGTTCAACCTGGATTCCTACGGAGACTTTGCTCTGCCCTGGGACCCAGTGCACCTGAAAGTCTGTATGTGCCTTTCAAGAATGGGGTCTCTGTTTCCCCCAGTCCTGTGGAGCTCCTGCACACAAGCCCCACTGGCCTTCAATGCCATATGCTCTGGGGTCTCTTTCTCCCTGTGTCAGATCCCCAGGCATGGGGATTGGCTGTGGGGCTCAGAACTCTCACTCCTATAGGGGTGTCTCTATGATACAGTTACTTTCCAGTCTGTGGGGCTTCCCACCCAGTAGGTACAGGGATACTTATATCACATAATCACCCCTCCTACCTCTTGATCTGGTCTCCTCCTTGTCTTCTGGAGTAGAATATCTTTTTGAACGTTTCCAGTCCATTTGGTTGAAGGTTCCTTGACATTTGGTTGCAATTTTGTTGATTTTATGAGAGAAGTTGAGCTCCAGTCTTTCCATTCCACCATCTTAATCCAATTCCCAAGTTATGTTTCTATTGGTTTGTATCCACATAAAAAAAAAAAAAACTTCAAGGTGAAAATCAAACCACTTGTAACCGAAGGAATGCACCTCCTCCTCCTCTGTGAAGTCATCTTTCATGGTGACAGAGGAGATGCACCACCAGCCAGGGAGCTCTGCACTGCTGAGAAAGTTTGTACTGGGCAGTGGGTCAGTGCACTCCCATGGCAGCCGTGCCATGCATCAGCAGTCCAGGACTTTTCTTTCATAAACTGTTTCAGAGATGAATCTGATTCTTTGGAGCAGTTATCCAGTTGAAAGTTTTGTATTCATCATCTATTCTTTTAGTTTTGTCTATTTTTTTTGTTTTTTAGGGCCACACCTGGGGACTATGGAAGTTCCCAGGCTAGGGGTCAAAACAGAGTTCCAGCTGCTGGCCTCACCACAGCCACAGCAACACCAGATCTGAGCTGCATTTGCGACCTACACTACAGTGCGTGACAACGCTGGATCCTTAACCCACTGAGTGTGGCCAGGGATCAAACCCACATCCTCATGGATACTAGTCATGTTCATTACTTCTGAGACAAAATGGGAACTCCTCATCTTTTATTCTTAAGCAGTTTAGAATTTCCAAATAATTAGCTCAGAATAAACTCTAGGAAAGACTGGCCTGTCTGAGGGTGTCCACATACAACTACACAAATTATAGTCACGTTCTGAGGTCGCTGTAAGAACATGTCTACACGATTTTACTCAACATTACTTTGATGTTAGCCTTCTGCTATATCAGTTTATCTCAAAGAAAGTTTTATGACCACATCAAAAGAGTGCCCAGAAAATAAACTCATAAACCACATGCTCCCTCTGTTTTGAGGTCCCTAAGCTTTTGCCAATAAATTCTCTGAGGTTTCCCTCCAATGGAGTGGCTTTTTCATATCACCTTTGCTAACTTTCTTTGTTTGAGGTATATTTTCATCTATTGTCCTTTAGTTCTTCAACCCTTCTCACTGATTTTAATAAATTAAACTTTCATTTATTTCTCAAGCAATTCAATTCTAAATTACAGACAAAAAAGCAATCTGAAATGAAAATCCTCCTATGAGATGAAGTGATAGGCACTGCCTCTATTGTAGCCTCTTAATTCTTCTTCCTAATCCTTTTGTTCCACTGGATGGACTCAGAAGAATATTAAGGCCAACTATGGACAGGACAGAGGGTTCCTCCTCTTGCTGCTCCTTAATTCTTGGCTGCGGAGAAAAGACATCTCTGTTTGGTGACTGTTATATTAACTTTTGACTAATGTTATTTCCCAATAGTGTCTGAGTGCCGCTTAGCAAACAGAGCAATAATTTAAGGAAGAATTTCAAGAGTCCTGGATGTAGAATGTAGGTTTCTGGCTCAACACTTCTCCATCTCCAGTAAACTTGCAAAACTGAGCTTCAGGATTATAATTCCTTTTATATTTGACAAGATCATACTTGAACTGACATATCAATCATTTATTTTCTTCTCTACTACACAATGAAGCTCACCTCCCATGTCCACTCTGATCTCATTGCCTCTTAAACTAGCAGAAGTAATTAGCTGATAATTTGAAAATCTGGTTTGCAATTACTGTGAAGCTAATCTGAAATTGGTTTGTTCAATTTGATGCAACCTTGTAGCATTTGAAGGGAAGGGAGAAAGGATATTGCCTTCAAAAGAGTTCATGTATTATAAATGCCTGAAAACACAAATGATATTTATATTGTAAACATCTTAATTCTAATGTGTGAGTTGGATATATAATTATATATAATATGTAATAATAATGTAATGTTATAATATATACCATGTTAGAAGATGGAATAAAATGTTGTTAATGACAAGTCAATTATTTAAAGTTCACAATTCTTTATTACACAATTCTCTTAAGCTTGAGAAATTATACCTTTTAAAATTGGTTTTTAAATTAAACCAAACATTAGGAGTTCTTCTTGTGTTGCAACAGAAACAGATCTGATTATTATCCATGAGGACATGGGTAGATCCCTGGCCTCATTCAGTGGGATAAAGCAAAGGATACTCTGTTGCTGTGGCTGTGGTGTAGGCTGGCAGCTGTTGCTCCAATTCAACCCTAGACTGGGAATTCCATGTGCTATGAGTGCAGCCTTAAAAAGCAAGGAAAAAAAAGAGAAACAAAATTAAACTGAGCTTGAGACAAGGATACAAAATCATGAAATTACTCATGTTAGATTGTATCCCCAAAATTATTTGTCCTTAGTTTTAACTCACACTTTTAATGGCATTACTTGTAATTCCAGTCGACTACTGGAAACAGCATAAAAGCCTTAAAATAGAATTCACAGAGTCATTAAACAAGATGTTTTAAAAATATTTTAATACAATGAGAAAATGTTCATGATTGAATAAACAGACAATTATATGAACAGCACAATCATATACATGTATTAAATATATCTACAGAATTACACATAAAATCATTCAATCCAGTCTTAAAAATGGTGACTTTTCACTTGGGGGAAAAAATCAGTTAATTTTGTCTTCTGTTTTGTAAACTTTTACATTTCCAAAATTTTTGCAGTGAGAAATTACTAAATTAATATACAGGAAATAGTGTCTTAATTATAAATGGAATTGTGACTGTGATATCTACAGAACAACATCTCATACACGGTAGGTAGTCAAAAACAGCAAATCTCTTTTGTTTTCAAACAACATCAAAGAAGTAGGTAAAGATTTATTTTGTTATTAATAAAACTGTATTTGAATTATTTAGGAAGTAACTGTACTTAAATATCTTACAGCCTTGGTTAAGAAGAACAGCATAAAACTTAGAGACAAGGGTTACCCTGGGCATAGAAAGCCTTCACAGAAGAAAGTAAAAATGACTCATTGATGCACTGGGGTCTAATTAAGCAAGTGAAGCATGAGGGTGATATCATCAAAAATTGTTCTAACGGTAGGGAAGCGATTATGGAAACTATTGCAATGGTCAAGTTCACTCATAATGAACACATGAATAAGAAACTGCATTAGCCACTGAAAGCAAAGTTTCGTCTGGACCGTATTTTTTTCAATGATAACAAGCAAAGTCAATGCTTATTCCCATTTGCTTTCCGGAGGGAATGGGAAAGGTCAAGGTCTGAAATGACCATAAACTCCCAATATACTTTTCTGTCGGGCAAATAACATGGTCAAGGCCATACAGACAAACTGAGATTTAAAGAACTAGTTAAGTAATAATTTTGACTTTACCAAGAACACATAAACATAATCAATTCAAGCAAAAGAATAATTACACCTCTGTTTTTAACTTTCATACACCCTTCTTCTCACCCTTCTGGCCTTTGGGCTTTACTATTTTCTATTTTCTCATGGCCCATCTCACTAATAAACTAATGGAATGAAATAATCAGAAGTAGAATATTTAGCAGAATATCACTGTTTATTATGACTATATTATTTTATTAATTTTTTTAATTTTATTTTTTAGGCATGCAGCTGTGGCTTATGGAATTTCCCAGGCTAGAGGTCAAATTGGACCTGCAGCTGAGGTCCACACCACAGCCATAGCAATGACAGATCCAAGCTGCCTCTGAGACCTACACTGCAGCTTATGGCAATGCCAGATCCTCCACCCACTGAGCTAGGCTAGGGATTGAACTCGCATCCTCACCGATGCTATGTCGGGTCTTTAACACACTGGGCCACAATAGGAACTCCCAATATGTATTTACTGAGTTTCCTTTTTGAAAAATTTTTGGCATGCCTGCTAACTGCTAGAAGGTGATCTAAATGCTGGGGAATGTTTGATTCCCCCTTTGGCTTTACGCAAGTTTTCCGGGTTTCTGGGTAACCATGATTTCTATCACCTCACTTAGTCTCCCCTCAGTCCTCATTGTCTATGGACCCCAAGCCTCCACCCCTCTCCTCCTTCCTGCTCAGGGACTTGAGGTCTAGTGGGCCACTCTCTTCCTCCTATGCTGAGGCACCAACAGACCTCCAGTCTCAATTAGGTGACTTTTCCCTACAGGGGCTGAAAGTGGCACAATTAGACTGGACTTCGAGGGCTCCCCTATCAGGCTAGACTGTCAAGAGTATGTTGCTATATTTTGTCTTGAATGGGGCTCTTAAAGGAGAAAACATCAGGAGACTTTAGTTATGTTATTTGCTACTTGAAAAGCAAGAAGCTCAACATAATACAGCTGAAATTTCTCCTAAAATAATCAATGAATCTAAGAGACTCTCACATAAAAAGAGATTTTTGAACTACAAAAATCTGAATGTAAAGTTCACATGGAAAAATAAGCAAACAAGACTGTTTCTAAAATTTCTGAAAATGAAGAATATTGAAATTCTAGCACTACTACATTAGAACACATATTACAAAATTATAATGTTTTTTAAAATCCTGAAATATTGATACATTAATAAATTACCACAAATAAATCTATCCAAATACACATAGATATTTAATGAAGGATAAAGTTAAATCTTCATTTTTGCAATAATTGCTATTTCAACAATTATGAAGACCAATGGAAAACAAATAAATTAGAATCCTGTCTCCCATGTTTACTTTAGAGAGAATTCCTCATGCATCAACTATTTAAATATAAAAATAAACCCACAAAAATCCTAGAAAATATCATGAAAGAATGATTTTAAAAAAATGTGTCAGATGAGAAGGACTTTCCTCAGCATGGAAGAATACTCAGAATCCATGAAAACAGAAAAAAAAAATAAAGAAAAAAAAGTCAATACATATTTTAAAATTCCACAGCAAAATCAATACAAGCATAATCAAATGATAAATGCTAATCTAAAACATTGCAACTTATATCACATAGGGCTAATATACTAATACCTGAAAAACTTCCCTAGCTCATGTAAAATAAATATTTGGGAAACCAATAGCAAGTAATTATCCAATATGATCAAATGTCTTCCCAGAAAATTAGTTGCAAATGTCTAATCCTATAAAAAATTTGAAAAAAAATCACTTTTAAAAAGCCATGTACACTAAAACTGCTATTACTTTTCATCTGTTTTATCAGTAAAAATGATAATATATATATTGATCAGAATATAGAGAATTAGAAATTGTCATATACTACACAAAGCTTGGCCAAATTAAGTTATGTAAATTCTCCTGAATTCTTCTGTTTAGTCCATTGTCCTAAAATGTCTCATATTAATCTTCTTATCTATTTGTGTCTTCTGTTTTCCTTCCTACCTATTCTCCTTCATGTAAAATCTCTGCTTTCTCTAAACTCTTTATGAAACATGAAGTATCATGAAGTTTGACCCGTATCTTATTTTTTTTACTAAATCAGTCCAGTGCCTGAACTTTCTATTTACTACTAATAAAAATACCCATAATTGTATCAGACTTTACAGTTTTTACAGATTTCAAACATTTTGTCATTTGATACAAAAAACTCCTAGGGCTAGGTATTTCGTGTTTATTCTACTGAGGAAAAATTGAGTCAAGCTACGATCACATATGGACCAGGTAGAGCCTTAAGCATAGTAGATTTAATTCAGCAAACTTAGATACATAGGTAGATAGATAGATGGATGATTGGATAGATAGACAGGTAGATGGATGATAAATAAATAGATATAGAAAGATCAATCTTGGCTCTTCCACTTACTGGTCATGTGAGCTTTAGTAACTGATTTAACTTTTTAAATAATTTGGTACATAAAAAAGTAGATTTACATGCATAAAAGTTTCTCAGCTACTCTGACTATTATTATTTTTCAACAATGCATATTTTAACTAGATTTCTTTAAGGTGTCATTCTGATTCAGTCCCCTGTGGGTAACTCCAAATGCCTAGAACGGATCACTTTTTGATGATAGATTACTGACAAATTCAATAATTGAAATATATTTAGTGCTTTATCAATGTACTTTCTCATATGTAATTCAATCGAAAAATAGTAATAATCAGATAAATTGAGAGATGGCATTGAATAATTTTGTTACTCATTGTTACTCTAATATCAGCCCATCACATCTGTTCTTGGTTGCATTGTTCATAGTGCTTGAATGATACTTTTTTTGATTAGTGTCTATTCTTCTTTTCTCTAAAGCTTCATCAAAACATTTGTCCAATGTTGGTATGAATTTCTCTCTTCTTTTCATTTTTGTACATAATTTAATCTTGTTCATCCACATATAATTTACTTCTCTGAATTACCAGATCTTCTTGTCAAAAGTCCCAAACCCGAGGAAATAATAGATCATCAATTCCTATTGTGAAGAGACTAGATAGATAAGTAGCTTTAATTCAGCAGATAGTTTCTGTTGCTGTGAAAGAGAAAGGGTCTTTATCTTTTTTAGCTACTGAGATATAATAGAAATATACACAAACACTAGCAAGAACTATATTAAATGTGAAAATTTGGAGGCAGGAATTATTTTATTTCACTAATATTTTCCACTTTTAATTGCAAATAATGAAAACTAAAATTATGTTATTAAAACAATTTAGCAATAATCTAGGTTTAATTTACTGTGCAATTATAGTAATAATGTTTTCTACTTTCAGAATGATTTCCTTATTAATCCGGAAATGAAAGGTAATAATTTCATGTTCACAATAACTTATGAGTAACGTGGCTGTAAATTCCCATAAGTAAATAAAAGTTAGAAAATGAAATAAATTAAATTTTTTAGAATAACATATTGACACGTAACTAAGGGTAACTAACTAAGGGTAACTAAGTTGGTAAGGAAGTTTACCAACTTCCATCAAAGATTAACCAATTGAAATTTAATCAGTTCAAAAGAAAGAAGAAGTCTTTAATGAAGGTATGCAGATTAAAATATAGCTTCATAGAAGCTACTTTTCTAAGCCAAAAGGCTAAATTTTAAAAATCTGAAACAATTTCTGAGTTGTTGTCACAGGACACTAAGTTGTATGATTAAATTGAATTATCTGGATAAGTCCTCCAGCACTTTTGTTTTTTTATTTATCTGAGAATACTGCCCTAAGAGTAAAGAATACTACCATAAATTGAAATTTTTTTTAATTTTCTGAAGCTGGAACACACCCTCAAACCAGGCACAAAAATAAACTCAAAATGGCTTAAAGACTTAAATGTAAGACAAGACACAATAAAACTCTGAGAACAGAACATAAGCAAAATATTGTCCTACCTCAACTGTGCAAATGTTTTCTTAGGTCATTCTCCCCAGTCAACAAAAATAAAAGTAAAAATAAACCAGTGGGACCTAATCAAACTGACAAGTTTTTGCACAGCAAAGGAAACCATTAAAAAAAAAAACAAGACAACCTATGGAATGGGAGAAAAAAATAATTTCAAACGATGCAACTGACATCTAAAATATACAGTCTCTAAAATATGCAAACAACTGGAGTTCCCATTGTGGCTCAGTGGTTAAGGAATCTGACTAGGAACCATGAGGTTGTGGATTCAATCCCTGGCCTTGCTTAGGGGGTCAAGGATCCAGCCTTGCTATGAGTTGTGGTGTAGGTTGCAGATGCGGCTCGTATCCCAGGTTGCTGTGGCATAGAGTGGCGGCTACAACTCCGATTAGACCCCTAGCCTGGGAACCTCCATATGCCGCAAGGCCCTAGAAAAGGTAGAAAGAGAAAAAAATATATATATATATATGTATATATATACATATATACACACAAACAACTTACACAACTCAACAGCAAAAATAAACAACAACACAATTGAAAAATGGGCCAAAGACCTGAAAAAATATTTCCCCAAAGAAGATATATAGATGGCCAACAGGCACATGCAAAAATATTCAACATCACTAATTATTAGAGAAATGCAAATCAAAAGTACTATGAAGTACTACTTACACCTTGCAGAATGGCCATAATTAACAAGGCCACAAATAATAAATGCTAGGGAGGGTGTGGTGAGAAGGGAATCCTCCTACACTGTTGGTGGGAATGTAAATCAGCACAACTACTATGGAAAACAGTATGGGCGTACCTCAAAAAACTAAATATAGAGAGTTCCCGTCGTGATGCAGTGGTTAATGAATCCGACTAGGAACCATGAGGTTGCAGGTTCCATCCCTGGCCTCACTCAGTGGGTTAAGGATCCAGCATTGCCGTGAGCTGTGGTGTAGGTTGCAGATGTGGCTTGGATCCCACGTTGCTGTGGCTATTGCTTAGGCCGGCAGCCACAGCTCTGATTAGACCCCTAGCCTGGGAACCTCTATATGCTGTAGTGCCACCCTAGAAAAGGCAAAAAGACAAAAAAAAAAAAAACCTAAATATAGAACTACCATATGACCCAGCAATCCAACTCTTGGGCATATATCTAGTCAAAACTTTGACTGAAAAAGATACATCCACCCTATATTCGTGACAGCACTGTTCACAGTATCCAAGGTACGGAAACAACCTAAATGTCCACTGGCCCGATGAATGGATTAAGAAGATGTGGTATATATACGCAGTGGGATACTACTCAGCCATTAAAAGAACAATATAATGCCATTTGCAGCAACATGGATGGAACTAGAACCACTCATACTGAGTCAAATAAATCAGAAAGAGAAAGACAAATACTATATGATATCACATATCTGGAATCTAATATATGGCACAAATGAAACTTTCCACAGAAAAGAAACCTATGAACTTGGAGAATAGGCCTGTGGTTGCAAAGGGGGAGAGGGAGGGAGTGGGATGGATTTGGAGTTTGTGGTTAATAGATGTAAACTATTGTATTTAGAGTGGATAGGTAATGAGATTCTACTGTATACCACAAGGAACTATATCTAGTCACTTGTGATAGAATATGATTGAAGATAATGTGAGAAAATAAATATATATATGCATGACTGAGTCACTTTGCTGTACAGTAGAAATTGACAGAATACTGTAAATCAACTATAATGGAAAAAATGAAAACCTTAAGAACAAATAAAATTAGATAAAAAAAATTAAATTTTCTTTTTACAGCCATACCTATGGCATATGGAAATTCCTAATCTCAGGGCTGAGTTGGAGCTTCAGCATCAGGCCAATGCCCCAGCCACCACAACACCAAATCTGACCCTCATCTGTAACCTGCACCACAGGTTGTGATAATACCAGGTCCTTAACCCACTGAGAAAAGCCGGGGATCAAACCCACATCCTCATGGAGACAACACTGGATTCTTAACCCACTGAGCCACAATGGGAACTCTGATTGAAGACTATTTTATTTAAAAACATTTATATATAAAAAAATAATTGCCAATCTGTTTCATTTTTACTTTATAGCTATATCTTCTTAATAATACCAGTTAAAGTCTATTGAGTGTTTAATACAATTAAGGCACTGAATCAAGTACATTGCTAGTATGAAAACTCACAGCCCTTAGATGGACAGTATTGCTTTACTGACTTAGGGTGAGAAGAGTGTACTTTGGAGAGATTAGATAATATAGTCTATTTTATTCAGTTAACAGAGGAAATACTTACATTTTGAATTCCAACTCATTTCCATGTAAAATTATATAAAATAACTTCATTTGCAACCATATATAGATGGATTAAAAAGAATTATCATATGTTTGTTGTTTTCCTGTTGAGATGTGAACCAACATAACCCAATGTGGTAGGGCCCATGCTTGAGTATTCTATTCTGGTTACTTTAAGAGCAGAATCCCCCCAAAAGACGTAACTGATTCTAACCACTATAGTCCTCTCATTACACATACAGAGCATCTCCTTTTGGTCTTAAGCTGTAGCTACACCTTACCCTATGTTTTCTCCAAAGGAATATCTTGGAAGATGTCATTTGCACCCTTGAAAGATTGTTAGGCAAGTTATATAGCTGTTTCCAGGCAAGTTCCTTCTCTGATCCATAGGGTAGAGCATGTCAGCTAAATTTGAATTTCAGATAAACAACAAACAATTTTAATATGTTTATCCAATGCATTATAGTAAAACAAATTGTGTGCCTGAAATTTAAATTTCACTGTACATACTGTATTTTATCTGAGAATCTCTGTCTTGTGAACTGTATATACAGACGTGGACAGCCTATTGGTTAAATTGGCAGAGGCATGTGTTTGCTGGGTGGCTTGTAGGAGGTTTTTGCTTGCCACCAGATCCTTGCTGAAGCTGCAGCCAATAACCCTCCTGATGACTCCCAGAGAACTATTCTGGGTTTTCTCTGCATGTCTCCATACAGAATACCTCCTACTTAACAAAATATCTTAGAAAAATTGATCTTATCTATGTGTAAAAAAATTTACAAATGGTGGAACCAAGGAGAAGACTAAATTGTGAGAAAACTTAACAAAGACTTGTAGGGAAAAAACTTAAGCCTGATATGGGTTAACTTAACTCATGACAATATGGAGCCATTGTCTGAGGATGCCAGGTGTGGACCTTTAATCAGATATTATAAGCAACAAACCAGCAGCTCTTAATCAAATATTCCAAGCAACAAATAATAAGGAATGCATCTATGGCTGTTGACCAGACATATTAAGCAAGAAAAATTTGTTTCCTACTAGTATCAGATGGTGACTACCTAGCAGGGCATGAGTTGAAAATTTCTTTCTTCCTTTTTTCACTCCCAAAGCCACTATCAGAAAATTTTCAAATGTAATAAGATTTTCCAAGTCATATACTATTACTTGCATCTTAGGTTTAGAAGAAATTTGGACTAAACTTTCACTAGTGAAAAATTAAGTAATATGAGTTGAAATATTTATTTCTCTAAGCACCTTAAAATCTTATCAAAGATGTGTGATGTTGGGCAAAGAGGAGTAGACACATTAAGCCCCGTTCTCCTTTATGTGTTATATTCGTAGAGGCAGATGACTTAGCTCTGTAGAATGGGAACAACATGCATATTTCCTCATTTCACTTTCTCCATATTACCTCTCTTAAAACAATCCACTCCCTTGAGGAACATGCCCATCTAATGTTCCTACTACCAGTTCCAAGCATCATTTCTCTAAAGAGTCTCAAAATCCTTGGACCCTTCTTTTTGCTACCAAATTTTACCAATTTTACAATGCTTTCTCCTCTACATAGTTTTTGTTACTCTAGTTATGATGCAGAAAGGTGAGCTCTGAGAATAGCATCAGAGAGAAGAGCTGGGGAGTAAAGCATCAATAGTACCTCAATATCAACAAACATCTAATTTTCCTCTTTGAGTATGAATTTCTCTTTATACTCTGGATTTCATCTCCAAGTATCAGATGTTTCTGCCAACCAGATACAATATTTAGCAACTGGATTGATTGTAAAGAGACTTTCTGAGGGGTGCAAATCCTGTAGATTATGTTCTAAGCCAACTGCTCACCAGTAGAGAAGCAAAGACCAAGAAGTGGATTCATTTCCTTCAAGGTGTCACCTCCTTCCATTATTGAGAGCCAGGGGAAATACAAGGGTGTTTTAGCCCAAAACATTGAATTTGTTGTAATTGCAAAGTGTTTTATTCTTTTTTAAAAAAGGCAAGTGTGCAGTATTCTGTTAATTCAAAATATGTGTTAACATGTGAAGAACACTCTAAAGTTGAAATAAAGACATTTATTCCAGGCATTCACTATGTCTTGAGTTGGGTCAAAAGCATGAGAAAATCAGAAATTAAAAGTTAAAATCTCAACTGTATATCCTATGCTAACAGATTTATTGATGCACACTACAGCCATAGTACATAGATTCTACTCACAAAAAATAAAGTTGTTATATGTGACAAAATACAACTATTTTGAGTTATTATGATGATGTTAATACCATACACTTTAATTTATAATTCATATCATTATAGAACTTAGTTTTGCTGGAAAAGATTCATTCTGATTGTTTATTATACAAAATTCAAGGGCTCTGATCACCAATTCAGAAAAAATAAGAATATCAGATTTATTAGAGATTTTGAAGTATCTGTATTAACTGGTCATAGCACTACATATCTTTGGGTGTTAGCTACTTCTCACACTAGCCTTTACTCAAGAAAGAATATCTCAATAGGTAAATTTAGATAGTAAAATATGATAATGCATATTTGAAATTTTTTCTCTGATCATTACCTTTTCCTAAGTATTTCAAAGGTGTGTATCCTAAAGCTTTTCTTTTCAGGCATCAGGCCGATCTCCTAGCTGGGAGGCTCCTTCATTTACACGAACCTCAATTAACTTTTAAAGTAAGTTTTAAAAGTCCTTTAAACTGTTCTCCTAAATAATTTCTGTATTCAAATTAGTTCCTTTGCTATCATAAATCCATCACTCTTATTCATATTCATCTTATGTACATCAAACCGGGACTATCCCATAGCACTTTCCAGGATGGTGGAAAGCTTCTAGATAACTACCATCCGACATGCTAGCCACTAACCCACATGTGGGTACTCAATTTTGAGTTAATTACATTCAATAAGATTAAAAACTTTGTTCCTTAGTGATGCTAGCATGTTTCAAGAGCTCATAGTCTACCATTTTGGATTATATACTGACAACTGGTCACTTGTCTCCAGTTTCTCTACAATCAAGTCTGTTTTACAGAATAGTCTTAGTTTAATATTAATAATGAATACTTTCAGTTATATAATTCCCATGTTCCACCTCTTTGGGAATAACTTAGTAAAAATATATGAAGGCATTTAATTATCATATGCCCACCAATCAACATCCTAATATTTTGCCCTCCAACTAATACAGTCCTAAATTCTTCCAAAAATATCAGTGAAAGATCTTTACTGAGGAAAAACATAACTTTCCTGAGATTAACAAAGTTTGTCTATAAAATTCACCTAATTTGCCAGTCTAACAACTCTATCAAAAAAGAAGTTATTCTTTGTGAACCCATGCTGGCTTCTAACGATCATTGCTTTTTCTCTCAAATGCTCTCAAAACATCTGTTTAATAACTACTAGAAAATCACTAAGTCCTCTCATATTATGCCAAGGGATTTGGCTTTTATCCTATGTACAAAGAGAAAATTTGTGTTTTTATAGTTATTTTTATGTCTAATTCCCATTAAAATACTTTTTAAAATTAGCGAGTATGCTTACTTATACCTTAATCTAACTAGGAATGAATGAATTATAGTATTCAATGAATATTAAATTAATAGAAATAATGTTAATAATAGAATATTTTGAGTGGGTGAGTTAAATAATTCAGCATTTATTTGTGAAAACTTATTTTGAATACAGTATTGAGGGGAGATGAGGGATAAATGGGGTGAGGATATGTTCAGAGAGATATATTAAGGATCCATTGATTTTTATTTTTTATTTTTTAGGGCTGGACGCGTGGCATATGGAAATTCCCAAGCTAGGGGCCAAATTGCTGCTATAGCCACCAGTCTACACTACAGCCACAGCAACGCAGGATCTTAGCCACCTCTGTGACCTATGCCACAGCTCACTGCAATGCCAGATCCTTAACCCACTGAAAGAGGCCAGGGATCGAACCAGCATCCTCACTGATACTAGTTGGATTTGTTTCAGCTGCACCACAACAGGAACTCCCTATTGAAAATGTTTAGCTAAGAAAACGTGAATAGGTAAATTAAATGATCAGGATCTAAAAGGATCTAAAGGGGAAAATAGGATGAACAGATGAGAGAGAGAGAGAGGTAGAGATAGGCAGATGTGTATGTGTACAGAAGCATCTACATGACTGATTGGATCAGATGATAGAAAATAGTGCTAAAAATGAGACTGGGCTTCAGTTTCATGTACCACAGAGGGATTAAGTCAGAATGGGATTAAAGTGTATTCCTTGCTTTTGGCAATAATGACACATTAATGCATTTTCACAAATCAGTTTCAACGCTGTTATAAAGGAAAAGTCAAACAAAGGAGATATTGTAGTCAGAAGAATGAGTGAAGGGAAAGAAACATTTGGTTTTGATGCTATAGTTTAAAAATAAATCATCTTGTGCAATTTTACATTAAAAAAAGTTATTGGGGAGAAAATAATTTATATACATATCCAGGATATGGAATCCCAAGTATGCATAGAAGGATTATTCTTATATAAGAAAGTAGGGGCCTCTCTTCCTTTAGATAGTAGGGCAGATGGAAATCACTATCTCTTGTACCCTGAGATATAACTTGTTTGGTTTTTAAACTTAGATTGACTTAAAATAGTTTGAAATATACCTAAAAATTAGTTAGAATTAGATTTCATAGTTATACCAGTTACCTATTTTGTTCATTCTTCTTGCCAATAAACTCTGATGATAGTCATGTATTAAAAAGTTGCATGTTAATAATGAACTGTTTTTTTAAAGAATCAAATGAAATAAAAACTATAGAAAATACCTCAATTAACATTATATAGTTATATATATTATATATTATATAAAGAAATATATAAGTATATATATATAACAAATATATATTAAACAGCAATGCAGCGACTGCTATAAGAATGTTTTCATTAATGTGTTTGATTATTGTATTTTCCTTAGTATTTATATTATTTTAACAAAGTATATATGCTTATACCAGATTCCGGTTATTGAATTTTTCAGCCACCCCATATAGAGACTGAGCTTATATTTATCCTGTTCATTCAAATCCAATTATACTCACAGTAGTCAAGAGAAAAGTAGCTAATTGTTGGGTGCGAAACTTAGAAGTTCCCACTTTTTATAGTTACCTGGGATAAACAGCATAATGAGTTTGATTCTCTCCACCCCAGGGTGCATGAACTTAAACTTGGGGAGAAGAATTTTGTAGAATCATAATAGGTAGATATCTTCATGATCATCTTGTTTAACCATATTTCCCAAAAGTTTGCAGTTTAGTGAAAGAGTTTGGAGTTAAAAAAGCAACTTTAGTCTGCATCTTGACTTTGCATCAAGAAGCAGAGGCAGGATGACTTCCTGGGCAAAAAAATGACATTGGAAATATTATTTTCTCTCTGCCCCCTGGTAGAATCTGGGCTCCTGAAGAAATCTGTACACTGGATTAGACTCCACAATAATCATCATTATTAAATTGTATAATCCCTGCTTCTAGCTTCCTGTATTTTTCAACCTTCCCCGTGTAGGCTCACCTTCACTTTTTCTTCACATTTATTAAAGAATGTATAACTATATGGCCTCTTAGATTTTAGAGTCCCTATAATTCAAATTCTCACTCCAAATGTGAATTATATCTATAATATTCCTTCAGTGGATGGCCATTCAGAGTGGATGATGTACAATCAAGTTTCTTCAGTTTCCTACATGCCCTTAAAGAGACCATGTTGCCATGGTATTATACTTTCAGTTAGGAAATACCTCTAAGACAGGAAAGAAAATCTAACTTTGTAAAAATTGTTTTAAAAATGAACAAAAAAAGAATACAATACTTCTAGGGACCCAATTTCCACCTGAGATTTGATTGCTAAAAGAGCTTAGAGTTCTAGTCTCCTGGTAAATTTACCTCCCAAGTCACTTTAATTTTAGGATTGGTGGATTTCTAATGTCTTTATCATTAAAATGATCCAAAGCTGCAGTATCAGCATTACAAAATCAACATATACATTAGTTTTCAGGTCTGAGCTAGAATTTAATGATAGATGAACAAATGCAAATATGCACCCAGGCAAAGGCAACAGAGTTCTTCCCTGTAACAGAAATCAATAACTATGACAACACATGCTTATTTTAATTACACTTAAGTGATTATAATCCTCAAGGGAAAAATTTGGATGTTATAGTTTTAAGAATTCACAAAAATAGAGTTTTTGGTGTGGTACAGTGTATTAAGGATCAGGCTGGAGTGACTTTGGTGGCTCTGGAGGTGTGGGCTGGTGCAGTGGGTTAAGGATATGCTGTTTCCACAGCTGCTGGTGCAGTTTACAGCTGCTGCTCAGATTGGATCCCTGGCCATAGAGACTTCCATAGTCAGTGAGTGCAAAAAAAAAAAAAAGAGAATTCACAAAAATGTTAATTTTTTATTTTACCAACAATTTTTTTACCAAAATGTTGTTCAATTTTAGACAATATCAATATTTTAACCAACATTAAATATTGAACTTCTTTTTACAAAAAACAAATAACCTGTAAAAAAACTGAAAAATCTTTAGCTTACTCTGTGTTCAGTAGTTATGACTGATAGTGAAATAAGAAAAAATTCTAAAATATACAAACAAAACTATACAGATGGTCTCATGATACCTAGATATTTTATTTATAATTAATTGGTCTATATTCATAGTTAAAATATAACATTCATAAAATATTTACTTATAGATATAGTTATATATTTATGGGATGAAGTGAAGATAAACTTTCAGTATCTACCAAAATATCTTCTCTAATGATTTTAGGACACATTACAATGGAAAATCTAATGCAAAAATAATGACATGAGGATAAAAATTTTACCCCCATGTTTACTTGCATTAAAAAGAGCAATTTAATAGTTATAGGGAAGTGATAAAACAAATCTCACTTATTAGCAGTTAATATTTCAAGGAAATAAAACTGTCTTTAATTAAAAATTACTGTAGCAATTGGAACAATTAGAAAGGGAAGATCATTCTTCCTGGTTAATGAAGATCAATGTGTCAAGATATTCACTAGACATATAATAGAAAGTATATATAAATACAGACATATATACATTAATAAGATGTGGTACATGTGCACAATGAAAAACTACTCAGCTGTAAAAAAGAACAAAATAATGCTATTTGCAGCAGCATGGATGCAACTAGATATTCTCACATTAAGTGAAGTAAGTCAGAAAGATAAAGACAAATGCCATACAATATCACTTATATGTAGAATCTAAAATACGGCTTAGATGGGAGTTCTTGTGTGGCTCAGCAGGTTACAAACCCAGCTTGTATTCATGAGTGTGTGGGTTCAGTCCCTGGCCTTGCTCAGTGGGTTAGGACCTGGTGTTGCAGTGAGCTGTGGTATAGGTCACAGATGTGGCTCAGATCCTGCTTAGCATAGTCTGGTAGCTCCAACTCTGATTTGATCCCTGGCCTGGGAACTTCCATATGCTGTAGGTGTGGGTGGGCCCCAAAAACCAAAATATTAAAAAAATTAAAAAAATAAAAATATGGCACTGATGAACCTATATACAGAACAGAAATAAATTCATGGACATAGAGAAGAGATTGGTGGTTGCCAAGCGGGAGGGGGTGGGAGTTGGATGGACTGGGAGTTGGGGGTTAGAAGATGCAAGCTGTTACATTTAGAATGGATAAGCAAAGAGGTCCTACTGTAAAGCACAAGGAACTAATCTATTCACTTGTGATAGATCATGACAGAAGATAATATGAGAAAAAGAATGCGTATATATACTCATTCACTGTGCTATATAGCAGAAATTAACATAACGTGGTTATTCAACTACAATTTATTTAAAATTTTGAAATATTTATGTATATACCTATATGTATAAACATACACAAACATACACATTTTTATCATAATTTTAAAAAGTGCTTATGCTATTTCATCCTTCTAACAGACTCTTGAAACTCCAGTCTTCCTTAAGGCTCAGTTCTAGTTTCCCTTAACCCCGATTAATCCCCCTACTTCTTTCCCATTCCCTCCAAAAAATGAGCTTTGGAGAGGTTAGTGCTCCTCTGAGCTACTCAGACAATTCTCTCCAAAAACAACTCCTCATTCACAATTTACCTTTGAGACATAAGATTTTCTATGCCTGTGGAAATCAAGTACCAAAATTCACAATTAAAAATTATTAAATGACAAAAGCTCTGTCAGAAAGTTGTGAAAAGGAAAGTACAGCTAACATGGACTATTTAGCAGGACTGGGCTAGAGAAAATGTACTGAGATAGTGAAGTTTCAAGGCAGCTGAGTTTTTCAAGGCATTCCAAGGAAAAAATATGTAACAAATTTGAGGGACTTTTAAATTGTACCCCAAAAAAGAACAGAGGTTATGTATGCTTCCTGCAGCTGATGATTGAATGTTGATAAGTGACAAAGAGAAGGCAGAAGCACTCAACTCTATTTTACTTGTCTTCTCTGTCATTGTGAGTGATCTATGAACTAAAAAGGATAGAATGAATGTTGTTGAGAGGGATTTGAGTTCAAAGTGGGTGAAAGATTCTAATAGTCACTCTGAATGAGTTCAGCTCTTCTGACTCTGATGAAATGTATCCGAAAACAATGAAGTAGTTTGCCTATAATATAGTCAGTCCATTGGAACTGACATTTTGCATTTTAAAGAGCAGAAAAGGAGCTAAAATATTAGTGTATTTCTTACTGTGATAATGACAGTAATATTAATAATTTATAAAATAAAAGAAGAAAAGAGAAATAGGCTACATTATAGTGATAAACTTGTGAGCTTAATGTTGATCTCAGACCAAATCTAGGACCATATTTTAATGAATGACTTATAAAAACTAACAATTATCAAAAGCAGGCTGGAATCACAGAGAATGAAATATGGAAAAATGAATTCTGGTATCTCCTTTCGCTGTAATGAATGCATCATGATTGGAAATAATGGGCAAAAATAAAGATGTTTTTTTTTAATTTCTCCATTTGACACTCAGAGTAAATAATACATTGTACCTATTTCAGGGAAGTATTTTCCATGAATGTGCATGACATCATGGAATAGAGAATATATCATGAATTCTGGTACAAGGTGGGCGATGAAATAATCTAGTTTACAGATAATAAATACGGATGCAGGCAAAGCTGCAAGTAATCAGGCCAAGCTATGTTTAGTTTTACACCATTCTGAACAGCTAGATCTGGGAGCAAGAAGAAAAGCCGCAATCATAATGACAAGCAGGAGGAGGGCAGAATCCGGAAAAGTAGAAAAGATACCCACGTCAGAGCCAGTGTTGCCATCAGGCAGAGACACATGGCTGGTGGAAGCAGGATAAGTTTAGCTCAAATAGAGAAAATGTTTGGTATTAAACACATTTTGAAAATGTAGGATCCCAGATCTGGTATAAGGTGTGTGTGTGTGTGTGTGTGTGTGTGTGTTTAATAAGATGGAGGAGTGTTTTAAAGATAGGGGCTTCTGAGACACACGCATGACTTCAAGGAACATACAGGTAGTCATGCAGCAAGCCATAATGTCCAAAGATTACGGCAGCCTGTGAGAATACAAGAAATGGTTAATATTGTCTCAGTCAGTGAAGATTCCAGACCCAGAATTGGTGATGACAAATAACGGACTGGGATTCAAGAAACAGCAAAATTTCACTTAAAGTGCACAGGAATGTAATTATTTGGGTTAGAAAACTAGTATCTGCTATGGAAAGGGATTCTGGCAAGAACAAAAAAATAATTACAGTGATCACATATGTAGAAGTGGTTGAAAAAATAGGAGTAGTAGTAATAGCAGCAGCTTAACAGTATCTTGGGGTCCAGTCAGGAATTTGAACTCAGAGGAGAGTACGGGAAAATCAATTCAAGTAACTTGATCCAGAGATGTTTCTGGTCAAAAATCTCATCATGCAGACTGGACCAACATGAAAAAGATGGGGTCCAACAGAATTTAATAATTCATTACTTTGGAGCCATACAGGTACCCAGCTTTCACTCTCAGGAACCAGCTCTGAAGCCAGGGAGGAAGCATAAGGAGGTGACAGGGATGGAGCAGCTCTCCAGGCTTATAGGTTTGCTTGATTTTACGTTTAGGTAGATGAGAAGGAGCTGGAAAGAAAACATGTCATGCATCTCATTTACTATTACTTTGTATTAATACTGGAGAGGCCCTGAAGCTACTGGTGAGAATCATCAGTAATTCCAACTGTGATGAACCTTGGAAGGCTCAGGTAGTATAGAAAAAGAGGATTCCAGCTATGCCACTTTCAACTGTGTGAACTTGGGCAAGTTGAAACTATTTTCAGTTGCCCGACTGTGCATGTAAGAAAGTAAGGAGCAGTGCTTGCTTCACTTTAATGATAAAATAAGTTCATCAGTGTTAAAGCAGTTGTCCCGGAGCTACCATTTCTTCAGAGAACAGCTACCTGAAAGACAAGTCTTTTTTTAGTATTAACAGCAGATAACCCACTACAGATAACAAATGTATGTCTTTTAACTTAAGGCGCTCTATTCAAAATTTCTGAGCAAACACTTGCAAGAAATTAGAGAATGTGTAAAAGATGTGTATTTGGACAACAGGACAACACAGGAGAGTTTTTGAGAAGCAACATTACCTGACAAGAAGAATATGGTCTTTGAAGTGAAAGCAACAAACAGAAAACTGGGTGCTACAGGTTGGGTTGGTATCCACCCTGTGACCTGAGCACTTTGCTAAAATACTTGGCACTTCAAGTTCTATTTGGTGGTGGATTGTTCACTGAATATATGATTAAATTAAGTAATTTAAAAAGTGATCATCAGTCCTGAGATTTTATGTTTCTGATTTTGTATGTTTTTCCTGATTTGGACAAAAACGAAAAATTTTATTGATTTTGATAAATTTCAATAATTCTAAAAAGAAAAAATTCTTCTCAGTTATAAACCTTGGCTCATACATACATGAATATACATGTGTTATTATTTATATACATGTTGATACATATTTATCAGGCAAGTGTTGCAAATTTGCCTCTATAATAAAACCTTACTAAATTCCTTGATTCGGTTTTCTCTTTTTGACATATTTAAGACTCTTATAATAAGACATTCAAATGAGAATTTCTTTGTATATGTTAATACATATATGAGATTTTTTTTGAAAAGAAAAACAATATACAGTTGTTATAAAAACAAACTGAAAATCTGATGCTGATAAATTAAACCCTTCTATATCCACTTCCTATGATGTCGCATATTTGTTTTGAAGGCTTTTATTTATGTTGTTTCAATATGACTCAATATTTTATCTGGAAGAACTGATGTCAGCTCCTCCCTGGATTTACAAAATTACTTCTGACAACTACAGAGTCAGTGTTTACATAAAACTAAACATATTGTTTTAAAGTCATCAGGAAACACTGAGAAAAATTATTACAATTGAGCACCAGTTTTTCTTAATTGAGTAAATCTAAAATATTGATTAGGAAATGCTTCACTGGCAAGTAGGTTTTGTTAGGTATTGACTATATTAAATAATATATATTTTTTTAAAAAAACAGCAACATTAAAAGTACATTAAGGACATGGCTTGAACTGATAAAGATGGGCAATTGTAAGCTGACATGGAAATCAATCATTTATACCAGTTCCTAACCATGAAGAATTTCCTTTAAAATCATGGTGACATTTTCTGCTCTAAGCACTGTAGAACTGAGGCATTCAACAAGTCCAGGCAGTGCATAGAATCCACAAATAGGGCAGGTGTTTTATGGGCCTGGCCACAGTGATGTTTCATTATGAATTCAGAATTCCTCAAGCATTGCCACTTTTACATGGCCTTTTTGACATCTGTATTAGAGAGAGATTCAAGTTTAAAAGCAAAGTCCTTTACAAACTGCCAGCCTTCAATCTCTGTCTTTCTGTTTGTCCCAACAGTCATTTGTAACTTATTACTTCCCTGCCTCAGTCACTCTAAGGATCCCAGTACAGAATCAAGACTGTCAATTGTCTTAATCCATTTTTAACATCTGATCACAAAAATAATAACGAGCATTTACTCTCAAAAACAAGTGTACCCCTCAATAATTATTAATTTTAGTAGGCATAATTAACATAAACTTTATCAATAGCTAATTTTTATATTGTAAAAATCATGTGGTTGAGTGGCTTATAATCCCATGTCAAATTTATACCATTATAACTTTATTTTCATTATAATGTTTTCCTTTGCAACATATTTAATTGATAAACACTTTTTCAAACTCATACTTAATTTGCATGGCTAATTAATCAGGTACTTACCAAGAGTCTCTCAGAGTTTAAAAGATTTACTAGCTATGATATAAATGGGTTTATAATCTAATTTATAAAACAAGATAATATAATGAAGTGATAAAACATGCTAGCTATGTTGCAATGTTTTTGATCATGTTTCTTGATAAATGGACAAAAATTATTATGTCTTTATCTCAAACTCTGAGACATAAACCAGAAATGTGACTGCTAGGCGGTCAATATGCAATGTTATCCACTTATACTGGTTCATGCCTGAAACAAGCAAATTGATTGAGAGAAACTTGATATGTCTTTATTGCCTTTGAAGATCTGGGTAAAAGTACTGAAAGTCTTAGAAACATCCGTGGAATAATTATGTTTTCAGACTGATAGTCAAAACTTTGGAAAAGAATGATGAAATGGAAGCTGATTATTTTAGTCATATGCAAGAATATAAATTTTCGGTACTCTGGTTTGCAATGACAAAACAATGGTCTTCTGGCAGGAGGTAATGGGAATTCGTGAAGACTACGAAAATAAATTTATTGTCACACTTACCAATGTAATCAGAATTATTTAAATTGGTATATGTAGGTAGAAGAAAACTGATCTGTTGAAATTTGATGCTCACTGTATCACAGGTGCAAACATATGCGGTTATACATATAGATGCATAAAGATTACATTGAAGGGGCTTCCAGTAAATCTTAGAAGTAGATAAAAGATAATATTGTTGAACCCAAGTGCATGTGCCCAATGAACACTGAGGTCATACAAACTGTAATGTAAGAGTTTGGAACAGAGAAAGTCTTATTGCAAAGGCCAAACAAGGAGAATGGGCAGCTTATGGTCAAAAGATCCAAACTCTTTGATGGGTTTCAAGGAAGAGTTTTCAAGGAAAGGTGAGGGAGGAGAGTGGAAGAGTGTGTTATCAATTCTCTGATTGGTTCATGGTGAGATAACAGGGCAGTATGATGGTGTTAAGATTATCATCAATCTTCAGATTTCAGCAGATCAAGGGGCTACATGCTCATGGTCATGTAGCTAACTTGTACAATCTGGTGGAGGTTTTAGTATCTGTAAAACAACCAAGGGCTGTGCACTGAATATCATTATTTATGTACTTCAGGAAGAAATTAAAGATTCTGTGACTGCCATATAGCTAATTTACTATTTAATTTTTACCAGTTCTCATGGTCCAGCCAAGAAAATGCATGGTGACAAAGGTTCCTTCCATCATTAATTATTGAGCCAGGATTTTTGACTCAGGGGATGCTTTAGAGATTACAGCTTTTCTACAAACAAGAAGTAGGCAGAGAACATGGGGAGAGGTATCCGCACTAGAAGCTCCTGCAGAGTTCTGCTTGGTTACAATAAGAGGACTTCAAATTGTATTATGACCTAGAGTGTCTACATATAGTCTATATATATGACTTTCATACAACATATTAAGTAAGCTTGAGTTTTCACATGGTATACTTTCATGGGTAAAAATAAGACTTGGCAGAGCAAAGCAGTGAGAAAAGAGCAAGGATGTGGTTATAGGCTGAACATTTATGTCCCCTAAAATACATGTATTGAAGTCCTAATCCTCTATGTGATGATATTTGGAAATGTACCCTTTGGGAAGTGAGTAGGTTTGGATAGGATGGGGCTCTTATGATGAGATTAGTGTCCTTATAAGACGAGACACCAGGAAACTTGCTCCCTCTCCACCATGAGAGGACACTGGGAGAAAATGGCCATTTACATGGCAGGAAGAGAGCTCTTACCAGAATCTGATCATTCTGGCACCTTGATCTCAGACTTCCAGCCATCAAAACAGTGAGAAAAGAAATTTCTGTTGTTTAAGTCACCTAATCTATGATCTTTTTTATAGAATAACAGTATAACAATTATTTAAAAGTGAGGGGTAACAGAAGACACACATATTGAAAACACATGATTTTATGCCTTGTTTTTCATATGCAGATTCTACAAAGCAGACAGTACTTGAATTCAGGCAAAAATAAGGTAAATAAATAGAATTAATATCATTGTGGCTTCATAGTCTGCCAAATTCTGGCTGTTAGGAAGTACAACATAAATACAAAATAAGTATATTTTGAAAGAATAATTCTGGTATATATTTAAATCAAACAAAGATTATAGATAAAAATTCATAAGAGATTTCCGGACTAATACCAAACCATCTGTATGGAAATAATAAAGGACTTAAGCTCTGTGAACATCTGTTAGAAATCTAATCCTGCTAAAAGGATGGCATCTCATAAATTTGTTATTTACCTTGTTGACAATTTCATCTTACAAGAGGAGGTAAGTGGGCAACTGCTGGATTTCATTCAAATGAGGAAAGAAAATTGGCTGAGGATGTGAGTGTGATGGAAAACCTTCAATTAAAGTGGCTGTGCCTATTTGGAATTTAGGATGGTGAGAACAGAATTGCTTAGTAGATTCAAAGACATACTCTTGACTTCAAAAAAACTTCAAAAGGTAAATGTGAATCCATGATCCCATCTCTAACTCTGAAGTATACGTGTTTTGAGAATGTTGAAAGACTCTTAAATCAGTTTTGATGATACATTTCTGCATAACTGTAATGTATAAGAAAAGTAAGAGAGTAAATGGATCCTATGTGACAGTTTGGAGAAATCTGCAACCAGCTCAAATCTAAGCATTTTCCAAGGATCAAAGGAAAGGCAAAAACTAGGGTAAAGGCAAATGGAAACCAAGAAATTCCAAAAATAGAATTAAAGTACTTAAATCCAGAAATAAGTTCAGTTAATGAGAAAAGTGAAAGCATCTATTGTAACAATAAGAGTAGAAGTTAATGAGGTAATTTTTATCACTTAGAGAGAAAGGTATGATATTCATGGATGGTAGAATGAAACCTAAATGATCAGTTCCCAAATACTTCTGCCTTGTTCTGTAAGAGAACTGGTCTTTACCAGTTATCTTCTAATGATCTTTTTCACTCACCAGTAATTTGAGTTACAAGTTAGGAGTTGTCTTAGAATTTTCTAGAAGCAGACACTGAGATACATGTACATGTAGTCCCCCTTCTTATAAGGACACCAGTTATATTGGATTAAGGCCCATAGGAATGGCCTCATGTTATCTTGCTTACCTCTGTAAACAGGTAATTATGACCTATTTCAAAATAAGGTCACATTGTGAGATAAGGGGAGTAAGATTTCAACATATCTTTTTCGGAAGGACAGTTTGCAAAATTACATAATTTTGAGGGTGAAATGTGAAGCAAAGCTCCTTGTAATATTACTTAGGCTCAATCCACAGAAATATCTGCAGATTTTGTAGCCTATGTCTGTTATCTTATTCAGGAGTAAGGCAGTGAGAATTTTTTTTTTTTTTTGTCTTTTTGCCTTATCTAGGGCCGCACCAACGGCATATGGAGGTTCCCAGGCTAGGGGTCTAACAGGAGCTGTAGCTGCCGGCCTTCGCCAGAGCCACAGCAATGCGGGATCCGAGCCGCGTCTGCAACCTACACCACAGCTCACAGCAACGCTGGATCCTTAACCCACTGAGCAAGGCCAGGGATCGAACCTGCAACCTCATGGTTCTTAGTCAGATTCGTTAACCACTGAGCCACCAAGGGAACTCCCAGGCAGTGAGAATTTTTATGCCAATGACTAATCAGTCTTTGGTCAGTGGCTACCCTGGTAGATATAATTTCCCAGGTACTTCCCAGTCTAAACCAGTAGCATCAAATAACGAACTGTAGGAACTGGTTCCAAGGGTTGATAGCATGTAGGTATGAAAATGGTAAAAAGATTTGAGAGGTTATGAGCAGACCACTCTCGATGCCAAAATGGTACACACACACACACACACACACACACACACACATCATTGATTGGCTTAAAGGCTCTTAAGTCTCCAGAACCGGAAGAATTATATTAGAGGATACTTAACTATGTGCTGCCATTTTAACCACATAACCATTGTAAGTAACCTTTGGGAAACACTAGAAACACACAATATTTTCAAGTATTGGTGATGAATTGATATTCTGTTTTCAAAGAGGAAGAATCACATTCTGGTACATTTGACATATGAATTGAGAATAGCTAAAAATAAAATCATAGTCAGGAGTTCTCCTCGTGGCTCAGTAAAAACGAATCTAACTAGTATCCATGAGGATGCATGTTCGATCCCTGGCCTTGCTCAGTGGGTTAAGGATCCGTGTTGTCATGAGCCGTGGTGTAGATTGGAGACATAGTTCAGATCTGGCATTATAGTGTCTGTGGCATAGGACAGCGGCTATAGCTCCAGTTTGAGCGCTAGCCTGGGAACCTCCACATGCCACAGGTGTAGCCCTGAAAAAAAAAAAAAATCTGTGGTCACAATGAGTGCACATGAATTCATCACAAAGTGAAGAAATAACATAATTTATTTTAAAATAAATTTGCAGACTACCTTTCAGGAAGGTTTTATTGGGCTGCCTTATTGCACAGTTTCACTGGTGATGTTTAAGTGGTATTCCCAGTAACAGTGCAGTGCCCAATTCATGTGGTCCTTGGTAAGTGTCATACACATATATATACGTATATGGCTGTGTGCAATAAAGTAGCTTGACTTTAGGAGTACATTTGATAAAGCTTTAACTAATAGTCTTATAAAGACAATAGAAACATAACTGAATTCATAGATGGTTTGGTTAAATGCTGATTATTAGAATTGGGAGATAACCAATAGCATAGGAATGGATCAGTCTAGGTTTTTTCCCCAAAATATTATCAATTATGTGGATAAACACAAGTTTTGCTCAATTTTTAAAAAGATGTATTCAATTACTTATTTAAAAAAATCTGTTGAACACCTAAACTGTGTCACAGGCTATCATTATTAAAGCTGATAATAACAGATAAAAGGTCATGGTCCTCTTCTCAAGATGTTTGCAGTTTGGCTGAAAATCAGATAATAAATAATAGCAATATACATCTGTCCCTATACATAAAAACCTATGTAACAGGCTTTATAATCAGTAATGTCGCTAAGAGGAATTTATAACGTCTCTCCTTTGCTTTCCCAAGGAGAAATGTTACATTCACATGATGAGGTCCAAAGACATTCACTGAATGTAATAAATTTTGAGAGAGCCAAACTTTTATAGGAGGGTGGTAGGTCTTATCTGATCAAGTTCCCTTTTGTCTTTCCTGTTTGTTTTTAAAAATATTGTCTTCTATGTAGCTGGAGTTGTAAGAACTGGCCAGAGCTACTGAGGGGTGCCGGTCACCCCTAGGAACATTCAGAGCAGTCACCCTTGGCCAGCTTCTCCTTCTCAGCTGATCTGCTCTATCTAAGTCAGGTTTCTCCATTTCATACGATTCAAAGATGTGGAATTTGGGATTAGTCTTAAAAGGAAATGAGCAATAGAGGCATTGTGTTTGGACTCCGTTCTAAGTATTAGGCCTACCACTGGAAAAACAGACAGCAATCCATTCTTATTCATTATGACTTTGTACTGAGATTAGAGTACAGTCCCTCTTTATAATATAGTCCTTCTTCTGATTTTCTCTGGTTTCCAAATATCTTAGAGAACTCAAGAGTTAATGTCTAGTACTGGATTTCTGGAAAGAGATTCTGAGATAGGAAATTACATGTGGAAGATTCATTGAGGAATGGTCCTGGGAAATATTACCGTAATGAAGTGAGTATGGCTGTGCTGGGCAGCAGAAAGTGACATTTACTGTAGTTACAACTGAAAAGTTGTCATCACAAAAAGTCTCGGATGTGGGATAATTTTGATAGTTTTACATGTTTGAGTCATGGAGGGTGGGTCTTTATGTCTTTGCCCCATTTTCTGTGAGCAGCATCTAGGTAATGGGGTTCCATATGGCCAAGAGCAGTTCTCAGGGATGCTCAAAGGTGTGAGCCATCGGCAGCCAATATTCCCAGAAGTTGGAGTGTGTGTGCATGGGCTTTGAAATGATGTTTTGAGAAGAATACTACAATGTCCACTACAGATGGCTCAAAATATTGACAACAAACAAGGGTAAGGGAAGAGACAGGGTAGGAGGAAACTTATTCTAGATAATTCCATAGATAAACGATATAGGCAACTAAAGCAGTATGGTTGTTATTGTGTAAGAGATAACAGACTAGATAAATGGCATGACCAAAGAAAAAATAATGTAAGATACTTTAGACTTCAAAAGCCAGCCATTGATGTGACTAGAAAAGTTATAAGTTCACAGTGGAATTGAGGAGAGTCATCTATTGGAACATTAAAGACTGGTCCTCATGGATCTCAGTGTAAATAATACAATTTTAAAATCTAATTCCTTATTCTCTTTCTTAGCTTCTACTCTTAATAGAGCTCATTATAGATGAGTGAAATTTCACAGACTACAAAAATCAAAAAGTTATAGTATGATAAGATATATATCCAGCCTTATCATTTTTTTATGTTAGATATGCCAACATACGGTTTTCTTTGCTAGTAACAAACTACAAAAATATTCATTATAGAGTTCATGTCAAGAACAGCTGTTGTATCTTCATGCTACCTAGTTCCTAAAAGGTCTAAAGTCTGGGCAGTTTGTTTATTAAGATTTTATTTTCAAGAGTTCCCTTTGTGGCTTAGTGGATTAAGAACCTGACTAATATCCATGAGGATATGGGTTCAATCCCCGGCCTCACTCAGTGTGTTAAGGATCTGCCATTGCTGTGAGCTACAGTACAGGTCCCAGACACAGCACAGATCTGGCATTGCTGTGGCTGTATCATAGGCCATCAGCTGTAGCTCATATTCAGCCTCTGGCCTAGGAACTTCCATATGCTAGAGACATGGCTTTAATATATATATATATATATATATATATATATATATATATATATATATATATATAGTTAGAATTGCTGCACCTATTTTGACACATCATTATCACCTGGAGTCAATGGTTTACAATAAGAGTTCACTCTTGAAGTTGTTCGTCCAAATGTATAATAACATGCATACGCCAACATAGTAGCAAGAATAGTTTCACTACCCTAAAATCCTCTGTGCTTTGCATATTCATCCTTCTCTCCTCTTTAACCTATGGCAATCAGTGATTTTTACTACCCCCATGGTTTTACTTTTCTCAGAGTATCATGTAATTGGAATCATACAATATGTAGCCTTTTCAAATTGGCTTCTTTCACTTAGTAATACACCTTTAAGCTTTCCCTATGTCTTGATGTAGCTTGATAGCTCATTTGTTTTTAGTGCTGAAAAATATTCCATTGTCTGGATGTACCACAGTTTATCCACTCACCTACTGAAGGACATCTTGTTTGCTGCCAAGTTTTTTGGACTTTAAGAATAAAGCTGCTTTAAACATCCACGCATAGGTCTGTGTCAGCATACTATTTCAGAGTTCCTGTTGTGGCACAGTGGAAACAAATCTGACTAGGAACCATGAGGTTGCCGGTTTGATCCCTGGCCTCACTCAGTGGGTTAAGGATCTTGCATTGCCATGAGCTGTGGTGAAGGTCGCAGACGTGGCTCAGATCTGGGGTTGCTGTGGCTGTGGTATAGGCTGATGGCTACAGCTCCAATTGGACCCCTAGCTTGGGAACCTCCATATGCCATGGGTGCAGCCCTAAAAAAACAAAAGAAAACAAAAACAAACAAACAAAAAAAAACAGACAAAAAAAAAAACACATACATTTTCAAATCCATTGGGTAAATGCCAAAGACCACAACTGCTATATCATATGATAAAAGTATGTTTAGGTTGTTAAAGAAAAAAACCTAAACTGTATTCCAAAGTACCTATACCATTCTGCATGCCCACCAGTAATAGATGGTTATACACATCTTCCCCAGAATTTGGTGTTGTCAGTGTTCCAGAATATTTTTTTAAATTGAAGTATAGTTGATTCATGATACAGTATTAGTTTCACGTACACATTTTAGTAATTCAGTATTCTTATAGAATATACTCCATTAAAAGTCATTACAAAATAATGGCTATAATTCCCTGTATTGTACAATATAGTCTTGTTGCTTATATATTTTATACACAGTAGTTTGTATAGAGTTTGGTCATTCTAATAGGTGTGAAGTGGTATCTCAGTGCTTTTATTTGCAGATTCTGCCCCCATTTTTTTTTTTTTAGCCATACCTGCAGTAGGCAGAATTTCCTAGGCTGCACCACAGCAGTAATCTGAGCCATAGCAGTGACACCATCAGAACCTGAACCTGCTGCCCCACCAGGGAATCCCTGCGGTTCCCTGATGACATATGATGTGGGATATCTTTCATATGTTTAATTGCAATCGGTATATCTTTGGTGAAGTCTCTGCTCATGTCTTTGGCCCACTTTTTCAATTGTTTTTTTTATTAATTTTTTTGTCTTTTTACAGCCACACCCAAGGCATATGGAGGTTCCCAGGCTAGGGGCTGATTCAGAGCTGCAGCCACTGGCCTACACCACAGCCACAGCAATGCCAGATCGGAGCTGCATCTGCAACCTACACCACAGCTCATGGCAATCCTGGATCTTTAATCCACTGAGTGAGGCCAGGGATAGAACCGGCATTCTCAAGGATGCTAGTCAGATTCATTTCCATTGAGTCAGGAAGGGAACTCCTGTTTATCTTCTTATTACTGAATTTAAAGTGTTCTTTTCATATTTTGAATAGGAGTCCTTTATCAGGTATTGTCTTTTGCAGACACTTGGTCCCAGTCTTTGGCTTGTCTTGTCATTCTCTTGACATTGTCTTTTGCATGGTACAATTTTTAATTTTAATGGAAATCAATATTTCTTTCATGGAATTTGCTTTGGTGTTTATATAAAAAGTCATCATTATACCCAAGGTCATCTAGGTCTTCTGTGTTATCTTAGGTTTCTATACTTTTGCACTTTACATTTAGGTCAATGATCCCTTTTGAGTTAATTTTGCTAAGACTACAAAGTCTATGCATAGAATCTTTTTTTCTTTTTTATGCATGCAGTTGGCCAGTTTTTCCAGCACATTTTGTCAAAAAGTCTATCTTTGCTCTGGTTGTTTTGTTTTTTGTTTAGGGGGGCTGTTTGTTTTCTAGTAAAACGGAGAAAGATATATATAAGGTCTATGGTGCTCTGTTATGTCTTCAACATGATATTAGCAGGATATATTGTTTAAAGTACATGAATTCAATTTATCTTTTATAAATAGGGTGTATCGAAACTAAAGCAGGAATTCCCCTCATGGTTTAAGGATTAAGGATTGGGTGAGTTAAGGATTAGGCTTTGCTGCAACCAGCTTGGATATGGCGATGCCCAGGCTGTGGTGTAGGCTGCAGTTGCAACTCTGATTTGACCCCTAGGCTAGGAACTTCCATATGCTCCAGGTAAAGCTATAAAAAGAAGGAAAGAAAAAAAAGCATACATGAAATATGGAAATAACGTTGTGATTCTTGGCATTTACAAAAATCTTCTGGATTTTTGACTCTATTTCTAATTTTATTTTAATTAATCTGCTTCTGTGCATGAACCTCATACTCAGCTGCATTGATATTTAAGACCCTGAACAGTGGTAGACTATGTTCTATATAGATTAAAGTATAAGCATACTATTTGTGATTTTATTTATCATTACTGTACATATTTAGGAACATTCATGCCTTCATGAAGTTTCATTAAAAATAATCAAAAATGCTCATATTGGGAGTTCCCTTCGTGGCTCAGTGGTTAATGAATCCGACTAAGAACCACGAAGTTGCAGGTTCGATCCCTGGCCTTGCTCAGTGGGTTAAGGATCCAGCGTTGCCGTGAGCTGTGGTGTAGGTTGCAGACGCGGCTCGGATCCTGCGTTGCTGTGGCTGTGGAGAAGGCCGGCGGCTACAGCTCCTGTTAGACCCCTAGCCTGGGAACCTGCATATGCAACGTGTGTGGCTATAGATAAAGGCCAAAAAAAAAAACAAAACAAAACAAAAAAAAGCCTCATATATACTGGTGTATTCATTTATTTATTTAGGCTGCACATTGTGGCGCATAGAAGTTGCTAGGCCAGGGATTGAACCCTCGTCGTGGCAGTAACCCAAGCTGCTGCAGTGACAATGTCAATCCTTAACCCCCAGCACCACAAGAGCACTCCTCACTGGTGTATTTAAAATATTTTTAAATGTTGGGTTATAGAGTGCACTTTAAAAACAAGCAATGGTATTATTTTTTTAAAGACAATATATACGTATATGTTCTATGTAGTAGGCATCTGAGTAAGTCCACAAATAAAGTGGTGAATGAATAGAGTAGTCAACATAATTTATTTTAGAATTGGAGGTAGTAAAACAGAAGTTCTTACTCCAAGGTTCTGCTTTCTCACTCTCTCCTTTTGCTCCATGACTCTATTAGTAAAATGTCTAGAAGAAGTATGTATGTCTTAAGAAAGTGTGGAACAGGGATCAGCATGTCCAGTAAACCTACAGATAGAAAGAATCCATATTCAGGAGCTCCATTATTTATGACTAATTCCAGAAGGTTTTGGTGTACCATTGATGTATATTTTGATTATTAAGATTTAAGACTACCAAAGGTATAATCATATAATTTATAAGCCCAAGAGTGCTGAATTCCTCTTCAAGCTCATTTAGTTATAAGCAAAATATATAAAATACTGGCATACCTGTTACAAAAGCATTTTAAGTGTAATTAGTGTCATTAAATCTGAAGCGTTGCCAAACCTCACATGACAGCTACTAGGGAGTTCAAAGACACCAATTCAGAAAAAAATACAAATAGCCTTCAAGCACGTAATTCCAGGGCTCTGCAAAACCATAATGACAGCACAGCTTAAACCTGAGTATTTTAAGGATGCGCACTGTAATATTAAGGTTTTGTGTGTTTGTTTTTGTTTTTCCAATTTACTGAAGACTGATATACCTCTTTACAGGAGAACTATCTGATAAGTATTAATATGATGTTTTTAGTCAGGGAACCTTTCTTTGATGAAACAAAGTTTGCAATATTTTCACTCTAAAATTCAATTCTTAAACTCTGTGGCAATTGGAGTTATAATGGCAACACTTATACTATTTTTTTTTCAGTAATGATGTGTGAGGGTAAGTCCACAGCGGGCAACCGAGGAAAATAATATGAAGAATCATATTCATTTCCAAAAGTGTCTGAATGCCCTGCTGTTATCTATAAATCTGATTTTTTCTTTGTCAATAATATAACTGATGGTAGTAAGCCCAAACTGTGACTGAGGGTTTCAAACCACAGCTGATTTTAATTTGCTGGATGATTAATTGGTTTGGGTCAAGTTAGGAAATTCAATCTTTTCTACCTTTATTAAATTGCAGTAGCAGAGGGACCACTTCTAGTGCACTGAGCAACTGTAGCAGTGGACTGAACATGGAGAAACTAGCTCATAGTATTTCTCTGCCTTTGACTTTGTCTACTGCCTGAAAGGAAAAAACAAATGTTTTTATTGATTGAAATTCCATAGAAAGCCAGGAACTGAATGAGCTGAGCTTAGCATTTCAGCACTGATAGTAAATTTTTCTTTTCTTTTGTAGGACAAAAGTGGTGAGAGATTATTATTCTGAATGAAATATCTGAGGTGTTTAAAAGTTGAAATACACTATAATTGCCAAATGCTGAGAGAAATTTTATTGGGAAGCCTATTCAAGTGTATTAAGATTAGGGAAAGAAAGATGTTTACTATCAGAACAGACTGATTTTAATAGGTGGGGGATGCTGCCCAGATTCCTTCTGGGGAACAATGTTGGGATTCACAGAGGCCAGTCAAACTGTGCTGGTAACTAGAAATAGTGTGTATAAATTCAGGAAATCAAGCTGCTACTCCCTGTTACCCATTCCTGGCTCCAGACCTTAGGAGAACAGGAACAATTCCTGCCATAATGTTCATTTGATACTTTTACATATTCCAACAAGTAGTGACTTCTAAAGTGTCCTAAGGTAGCTCAAATGGGTTTCAATTACTTTCACTTCAGTTCAAGTCTTCTGGAACTGGGTCAGAGGGCAAATGGATAAAGGTCAAAGGGCTTAAGAAGAATCTGGATGAGAACCAGCTTTAATGTACAAGTAATAAAAAGGAGTCTGAATAATACGTGATAATTGATCACAGAGACAGAAAGAAAGTCAGGGATTGTGAGGGTCATGGAAGTTCTGGCAATGCAACATCCACCGACCCATTTGCTGTAGTGTTCCCATCTTGTTTTTGATATATAAACTTACTTTGCTATACATGAGAAATTGTTATGCAAATCTGACCACAATGGATCTCTTCTAGCAGTATTTTACAATCAAATTTCTGTCCTCAGGTCCTTTTAGAAAGAAAACCTTGAGTGACCGCTATAGAAAAATGAAGACAAATAGTGCTTTGCTTTGAAAGAAGCAAAGAATGACATTGCCAAATACTGTTTTGAGTTCAATAAGAGAAGATTATTAAAATCATCTCTTGGATTTAACATTAGGGAGGTGAGACCAGTTTGGATTGAGTATTTGATGAAGGGGAGAGATTGCTCAGGTTTGAAAAATTGGAATCAAAAAAGCAAATGATCCGTGATTAGAAGTGAACAACACAGCAACTTGGCAAAGAAGAGAGGTAGATGATGTAAAAGATTAAAAAAATTAGGAGAGATTATTTTTTCTTTAAAAGAGAATAAAGCAAGCCTAACTGAACGCTAAAGAAGATCTAGTTAGAGGAGAAAATTAAAGATGTGCAGGAGAGAAATACGTCATACAGAAAGTAAGGTTTGGAGGATGGGATTCATACCACTATTAAAGGTTTCATAACTAATTATGCCAGTTTCCCAGTTTAGATTTGGAGATTAAAATTCAATATGAGTGTCTTCAAGCCCATCCCATTCCACCCTATATAATTCTTTTTTGGAGATGCTTTTCTAACATAAACTTCCAGCTGCCCCTTCAGGCATATCTTTGTATAAGGAAGCCTCCCCTTTATATGTCCATGAATTAAGCTTGCCATGAGCTATAAACATTAACCTGATGAGTTTTTGTTAAGAATTTTATTTTTATTAAAAAAATTAATTGATTATTTAAATGTTGCCACGTTTCAGTGTTCTATCTTTGAGGTCCTTTACTGTTAGAGACATTCTGGAGAATCCAGGCATTTGTGTCTAAGTGCCAGGTACACTCTCAGCTTAGTTTCTTCAGAAAACTTAATGTTGTCATTTATTTCTAGAGTTTACTTATATAATCCTGACCTAGAACTTAAGAGAAAATCTTACCGTATTTAAACTGCCTCTGGTAGGAAATGAGTTTATTACACATCTCCCTGATCTAAAAACAAACAAACAAAAAATTACCAAGGTGTTGCCAAAGAAATTACGATTCTGTTAGAAATGAACAAAAATTGTGGTTCTCTATCAGTCAGAATAGAATGCTGTATTAACAGGAGATTCTCAGATTTCAGTGCAGTATGGTAATGAAAATGTTTCTTGCTCAATCCACATGCCCATTGCAGTTCACTTAGAGTTCCACTCCACATCTCTTCAATCTATGACTTATGGTGACCTGGAAGGCTGTACCCCCCCAAACGTAGTTCCATCTTGAAAACCTCTAATCTTCTAGGTAAAGGGAAAGGAAGCTCTGGAGAGTTTCTCAACAACCATTGTAGCCTCTGGCCTCCTATAACCATTCATTTGTTTAAATAATTACATGGATTCCTCCTCCCTCCTCCCCCCACCCCCCGTTAATGCTCCAGCACCATCCAACCTCAAGGGATATAGGAAGTGGAATCCTAACTTAGGTCTGACTAATGCAGAGCTGGAAATACTTGACAAACAATACTCCTGATGTATTAATGATTTAACTATTATTAAGGATACAAATTCAATCATTTTTAAAGATCTCATGTCCCAAAAGGTTAACATATACATATAAATATGAACAGATTTTTTGTATTTATGTCTATCTTAAATATACTTCATTAGCATACATTTTCTTACATTTTGGGGCATAAGGATAATTTGATACAGTTTTTTCTATAATGTTCTTTCATGTTTTCTGATTTATTCCTGTTCTTATTTGTAACTTCTACAAATCTCCCATGATTGCCCTAATAAAATATTAAACTATTAAATCTGATTATTTGTGATGATATGTAACTGAATTTGTTTATTTATTGATTGAACTGCTATGAGAGATAAGTTGTAATTAGATATTGGTATCTCGTTAATATGCACAGTTGTTTCTCTTTTTTTTTCTTCACATTTGTCTATATATCTGAAGTTAAACTTGGCTTTGTATCTAATATAATTTTAGATACAATAGTCCTCCCTTCATATTTCATTCTGTCATGTATTTGAAGAAAACATGAATAAGATATTCTATGGAATTGTAAAGAAGTTAAAAACTTCTGAACACAGAAACCATGGATGAAAAGCCCTCTTAGTGTTTATCAAGACCATCTATATATTCAGCTTATCTAAGGCAAAGCATTTTAACACCTGAATATATGTGCACACACACACACACACACACATATACACGCACACACACTTACACTTTTAATTTCATATTCAATGAATCAAAATAATCAATGGATTGAATGATATAAAATAGTATACACATATTTTCTGGAGGTATTTAAGAGCACTCTGCAATATGTCAAACAATTATGCTAATATATGCACTAATATATTTAGAGTAATTAGATGCTGTGAAAAGAAAGGAGACCTTCTGGTGTATGTTAATTCATTAACTTTGCATTGATATATGCTTAAGATTTCAGTTTCTTTTTTTCTTTTAGCCATAATGTATTGCATATGTAATTGTTACATATATTTGAGGCAAGTATTTTAAAATAAAATTGGAAATTTTAGCTTGGAGGTTGCTTTTGTGCAAAACTAGGGCATGCTCACTATTAAGCAGTTTATCCTAAGTTTGCATTTCAGTTAGTGTCTATAAGAGAAAATATACTGAATTTTCTAAAATCGTATTTATCCAAAACCCCCAATAGCTTAAACATAAGATTATTGTTTAGTTGCTGATGTCTTATTTAAAGGTCCACAGTTCAGACATATTGATAATCTAGCCCCATTGCATCCAAATACTTTCAACCTGAAAGAGAATTACATATCTTGTGAGGTCTAGTCTCTACATCTGGGGAAGAGGGACAAGACAGTTGTTGGGAAGATCCAGTGTGATTGGCCATATGGTATGTGAAAACAATGTCTGGTTTACAGTATCCTAGAGTAAACATTAGCTCCCATTCCAGTTATATGGCAGAAATGAAGAGCAGGCTGATACAAACTGCTTATCACAAACTCCTAAAACTATCCAGAATTGTATATAACTTATATTTGCATGTTTAATGATTAACCTGAAATTCTGGAATATAGGATAGTACATTTTGAATCAGATGTCAGATTAATTTATATTCAATATAATTTAGTGTTCTTGAGTAGTTTTCTATGTTGTAATTCTCAGTAGATATGTAAAAACTGATTACTGTTGACGGCACACATACCAGAGTGGCTGGTATGAGTCTGTCAAAATAACAGCCAAATCAATAATGCTCAGCAAATGACTTAATGTCTCCACTTTTTTTTCTGAAAAATGAAGAAAATAATACATGCTGCATTAGGCAGGATTTATTTTAGTTGCAAATGACATAATCTCAACTCAAAGCAGATTAAATACAGTGATTTAGTCAAGATGTTGGGTAGCTGACTGAAACAAATGAAAAACACTGTTGGAGCCAGGGATTATCCACCTTTCCAAGGGTAAGACACCAAAGGCACAAAGCCATTTAAACTCTCTCCATTCCTTTGTCTTATTGTTGCTTCTCTATTTTTGCTGTGTATGGTTCTCTCCAAAGAAAAAGAGATCCACAGGCAAACCAAGGATTGTATCATTGACTTTCACTAAGTTCATAACCAAGATTTCTCCTGCTCAGGTGAAAGAATAACATGCTTGGGCAATGAATCAGACTGATTGCGGTTACATGCCCACTGCTTGGCCAAATATCATATTTATAAAGTGTTTATCATGGCATTTAGATCCATCCAATGTGAACCACAGAGATCCAACTTATACTTCTGAATCCCAGAGAAAGTCCATATCAGGACACTTGGGATCTGGTTTTGCCAGGAGCTGCTCCAAGGGGCCAGTTAACTTGGAAGTATTGTAAGTGGGATTCAACCACCACCACACCACCAGGGCCAGGGGGAGTAGGGGCAAACTGTGACCTATGAGAAACAGAAACCAGCAGGAAGGAACCTGAAAACAGGCAGATAATTTCCCCTCCCTTCCTATTTTCCAATGACTACTTTTCTCTAAAACTTATTCGGTACCAAATGGGTAAGTGCCTCATAGCCAAAAGACCATGTCTGTGAAGCTGTGGCCAGCTCCACAACACACCACCTTGGATTTTCTCCCATCCTCCCTGACACTCTTAACTTTGCTTTCACCCTTACTGCCATGGTTTAATACTTCTCAGTGAAGAATTGCTGCTTATGCTTTGATGCAGACTCTATTTTCTAGGAATCCCAGCCAAGACAAATAGATGCTACAGGCAGACCTCATTTTATCGCACTATGTGGATATTGCATTTTTTTTGTAAATTGGAAGATCGTGGCAACCTTATGCCAAACAATTCTATTAGTGCCATTCTTCTAAAGTATTTGCTCATGCTACGTCTTTTTGTCACATTTTGGTAATGCTCATAACATTTTAAGATTTTTAATCAGTTATTATATTTGCTATGGTTATTTGTGATCATTGCTCATTACAACTGTAATTGTTTGGGATGTCATTAACCAGGGCCATATAAAATGTTTGTATTAATTGACATACATTGTGTGTGTTCTGACTGCTCCACTGACCAGCTCTTCCTCCATCTCTCTCCTTGCTTCAGGCCTTCCTATTTCTTGAGACACAAAAATCTTGAAATCAGGTCAGTAACTAACTCCACCCTGGCCTCTAATTTTTCAAGTGAAAGGAAAATTAGCAAGTTTCACTACAATAAAAAGGTAGAAATGATTAAGCTTCGTGAGGAAGACATGTTCAAAGTGAAGACAGGCCAAGAGCTAGGCCTCTTGTACCAAACAGTTGGCAGCTGTGAATGCAAAAGATAAACTCTTGGAGAAAATGAAAAGTGCCACTCCAGTTTATAAACAAAAGATAAGAAAATGAAACAGCCTTCTGGTTGATATTGAGAAAGTTTTAGTGGTCAGGATAGAAGATCGAACAAGCCACAATATTCCCTTAAGCCAAAGGCTAATTCGCAGACCAAGACTCAAACTTGCTTCAATTCTGCGAAGCCTGAAAGAGGTGCAGAAGCTACACAGGAAAAAATTGAAGCTAGTAGAGGTTGGTTCATAAGATTTAAGAAAGCAGCAATCTCCATAACGTCAGAGTTTAAGATAAAGTAGCAAGTGCTGATATAGAAGATGTAGCAAGCCAGCCAGAAGATCTAACTAAGACAATTAACATGACGACACTAAACAATGGAAACAAAACAGCCTTTATATGGGAAGAAATGCCATCTAGGACTTTCATAACTGGAGAGAATTCAATGCTTGGCTTCAAAGCACAGACTGACTTTCTTGTTAGGAGCTAATGCAGCTGGTGACTTTAAGTTGAAGTCAGTGTCCATTTACCATTCTGAAAATCCTAGGGCCCTTAAGAATTATGTTAAATCTACTCTGCCTGTGCTCTATAAATGGAACAACAAAGCTTGGATGACAGCACATCTGTTTACAACATGGTTTACTGAATATTTTAAGCCCACTGTTGTGAACTACTATTCAGAAAAGAAGATTCCTTTCAAAATATGAGTGCTTTTTGACAATGCACCTGGTCACCCAAGAGCCCTGATGGAAGTGAAAATGAGATTGATCTTGTTTTCATGGCAGCTAACACAGCATCCATTTTGCAGCCCATGGATCATGGAGTAATTTTGACTTTCAAGTTTTGTTATCTAAGAAATCCATTTTGTAAAGTTATATCTGCCCTAGGCAGTGATTCCTCTGATGGATCTGGACAAAGTAAATCAAAAAACTTTTGGAAAGGATTCACTATTCTAGATGCCATTAAGAACATTTGTGATTCATGGGTAGAAGTCATGCCTGTATATATTACTTACATATTTATTTTTATTGATTTTAACGTAAACTCTATGAGATTAGGGCTTTTATTTTTAATATTCTCTTCACTACCATTATCTCCAATGCTAAAATTTCCTAACACATGCCAGCTTCTCAGCAAATAATTATTAAATTCAAAATCAATGTACTCCATTAAGGTTACATGACCTCAGGAGAGGTATGCCATAAAGAAGTGCAAAAGAAGACTTTTCTCAGGGTGCAGTTAAACAATGATGGAACTCAAAAATTCTTTGGTAATATAGGAAAAGTAAGATTGAGTCTACATCGAGGCTTAGCCATTTACTGAGTGTACACTCTATGCAAGGTGATGCAAATTGCTAAAGATATGGTGATAGTGAGACCTAATGCTTGCCTTCAAATGTATACTATCTATCATGGGAATTCATAATTTCATAGTTGCCTTATAGTTCCCAAGAATAAAATAATACGATGTAATTACTTCATTTTTCATGAGAAAAAAAATGTTGTTTATATATGATTGCCCCCCTCCAGATGCCTCATTTTGTAGAAGCAATGCCGAGTAGTTATGTTCTGAGCTACACGGGAAGTCCATGATGCCTCCTTTTGTAAGAGAGAACTGGTCTCCAGAGTTGGAAGGTCCACTCTAAATAAAGTGCTTTGTTTAGACCACTTTGCCTGTTGAAATGTTACGGAGAGCTAAGATGGAGTAGAAACACAATTCAATAGCTTTCTTTGGTGTCCTAGCATTTATTTCTCCCTTTCCATCTGGGAACAAGGGAAAATAAACAAAGGCAACATCATCTGTTGCTCCTGCTGCTTTGAATTAAGCTTGACTTAGTTTAATCAGTTTGCCCCCACCAAATCCATTTCTGCATCTTTCCAGGTATTAGTCTAACTTTTACTTTGACAGTCCTATTGATCAAGTTTACTAATTTTTTAAAGGGACGCACAACATAGAGTTTACAACGAAAAACTCAACGATGTTTAACAGCCTTTGCTTCAGCCATATAAAGGCATATAAGCAAGAGGTTTTTAAAACACAGATTTCCATATTTATGTAAATGTGTGAAGTATAAGTAATAAGTTTCTGATATTAAAAGCAAGGGATTGCCTGGAGATTTGTTTTAAATGATAGACTTTTGAAGCTTTAGTAATGGTTGCAGGGTGTTTCTCCTTGATAAGGAGATGGGATGTAAGAGAGATTACTAAATGATTTTGAGTTGAGGGAATGCACTAGTTTTTATGCAGGTCTTGATATGCTTGAGCACACAAATACATCTCATAAATCTGTCTAGGTTCCTCGGAACTCAAGGGTAATGCATTTCCTTCTGAATTCCTGTACTGATCAGCAAAACACACACACACACACACACACACACACACATGCACACACACACACACCGCTCTTAAAATGTAGCCACAATACAGAGAAAGAGGTATAATTCTTCATGTATCAATTCAAAGAAGAGAGAATTAGAGAGATTTCTTCTCATAAATTTATCTGTGGGTATTTGAAATATGTTCACATTATTGTAAAGCAACATTATAGTCACAAAATGTTTAGAAAGTTCAGCATCTCTTTTGAAGTACTTAATTAAAAGTGAGTTTTATGAGAAAGGTGCTATGCAATTACACTTGCTGACCACATTAACATTTAAATGAGAACAGGCAACATCAAGATATTTAGAATAAGACGCTTAAGGGAATATTCTAGCAAGGCTCTGACAAAGAAAGAGCATTTAGGATCTATACTTATAAAGTTCATATATTATCAGTTTCACTTATGAAAATATAGTTAGTAAATATTGCAGAAAAAATATTCTATATCTTAACCCACAGTTCCAAGAACTTCAAATTCTGAGCCTGTTTTGATTATTAGTGCACAAAAAATTTACTAAGTTAAAGGTTAAAACACACTACTATTATAACTACCCATTTCTAGTAAATAGGCAATTAAAAAAAAACATTCTGTTATTTGCTACAGCTTTTTTTTTTTAATAGCAACGAACAGTTGTGTTTTGCTTAAACAACAGTTGTAAAGTGTCTTGTGCTGATACTTGGTAAAAATGGAAATATCAACATTCTTTATATAGAATTTTGAGCCATAAATCAGTCAAAGTTACATTCGGTTCTGCAGTCAACCTATTAAGTATGAATGGGCTTTTCTGATTGGTGTGACATTTTTCTTGACATTGTCAAATAACAAAGACAATAATACTCATTTAAAAGTAAAGCAGAATGAAATGTTCATCATTTTTGTCAAATACAGAACAAATGATCCTTGTAAGAATAAAGCACTTTGCTACTCTCCAAATTGTCCAATATTCAAGAGCGCATTTACCACAAGTCATTAAAGTAATTTGGTTAAGAGTGATTCTTTATGTACTAGTGAGTTTTTAGACTCTTTATTAGAAAATGTGAAGTATGTTATTCTGCAAATGGAAACTTCCTTCGTTATAAATCAAAGTCACTGAATATTTTTTAAAATTAGCATGCCTTAAAAATTTCTTTTGAGAGTTCCCGTCGTCAGGACGCAGTAGAAACAAATTCAACTAGTATCCATGATGATGTGGGTTTGATCCCTGGCTTGGCTCAGTGGGTCAGGGATCCAGCATTGCCATGAGCTGTGGTGTAGGTCACAGAAGAGGCTTAGATCCCATGTTGCTGTGGCTGTGGTATAGGCCAGCAGCAATAGCTCAGATTCAACCCCTAGACTGGGAACTTCCATATGCCTCGGGTACAGCCCTAAAAACCTAAAAATAAAAATTCTTTTCTTGGTTCTAAATCTCTTCTGTTTTACAGGCTCATGGAATAAAAGAGAAGGAAAATGTGTTGAGTAACTACTATATGATAGAGTCTTCGTCTTCGTGTTCATTGTCTCACGTACCCCTGCTAACAACGCTGCTATACCGTTGCCCTCCATTTCGTAAGGGAGAAAATTGAGTCTGAGGGAGGTACAGGAATTTGCAAATGCTGAATGGCCTGCTTGCTCCCTTATTCCAGATATGTAGGGAGCAGAGTCTGTATACTATTTGCTTTTGCTTGCCAGGAACAAACACTAGTTTTGCCACTTGAAAATAAGAACCTGGTGGTGGCTGTGAGCTCAGGCTTATAGAGGCTTGTGACTGGAGAGTGATTCCTACCAGTGTGGTTTTTTGTCTAGTCAGGCAACAATGCCTGGCCACCATGAAATGGGAATAGAAATTGATCTAAAATTGCTATAATTGTTTTACATATGTCTATCACAATTTAAACATGCCACAAAGAGTGTTCATTATTTTTATGGTATTTTGTGTTTATCGGTTGAATTTTGCTGAGGAATATATGAAAATGCTTCTGCTGTTCACAAACAATCAAAAGATTGGGACAAAAGAAAAAGTTCTTGAATGACGCTTCAAAGAGTAAGCCCTTAGCTTCCAGGCTAGTGAAACTTTGTGCCAGAGTTGATTAGCGCAGATTTTTTATAAAACTGGAACAAAAGCTTCAAGAACAGCCTGTTTTCTTCAGTTTAGGAATATTCATTTCTACTTTGAATGCAACATCAAATCAGGTTCAGAGAAGATAAAAAAAAAAAAACAGCAGATGAATACATTCTTTTGTCCTTAAAATTGTATATGACTAACAAGAAATATACTAACGTCTCTTAATTAAAACATTTAAATTAGTGGATATTAACATGAATGAATAATTTACCAGAATTTGAAGACAAATATGATAAAAATAGTGTTGTATTTATATACACAAGTAAAATATATACAAGTAAAAATGAGTTTATATTAATCCCTTTTTGTGTGTTTCTGGATTTGAGAGTGAATTTTTTAGACTTTTTTCTTTTTAGACTAGAAATTACATTTTAGTCTAATTACCTACTGAATTTAATAATTAATTACATTTTCTCTGTGCTTCATTATTCCCTGAAAATAAATCACAGTTTTAATGTCTTTTGTTCAGCTAAGTCTTAAAGTTTTCTCTTCATTGAAAAAAACATGTATATATATATCATCTTTTGGAGAATTAAATATATTCCAAAAATTTATTTTAAGCAGAAGTATAAATTCTACTTGAATTTGCTTCATATATTACAAGGATATGTAAAATATACTTATGGAACATAAAAGATAGAAACGTGTATAACAATTTAATAATACTGACACAAGCATTCAAAAGTAATAAGAATTCAAGAAGTGACTATTCAATAAAAAATATGAAAAATGTATTTTGAATAGTACCTCTGAGAATCTTCCTATCCCTTACATTATTTGGAAGGAGTAGAGTAGTTAAGTACACAAAGCGATTATCAGGGATCGTATTTGAAGGGACATAACTTTTATGTTACAATTAATGTACATTTAGTCCCAATATATTCTATATCCATAATGAGAAAAGTGCAATGAGAATTGCTGTAAAATCTGAGAACTCTGAGGTAATATAAGAATCATGCTAAAGGGAATTACTTAGGACTTATATGAATAACAATCCCAGAATATTTTGTTTACATCTATGAACTGTGTCACAAAGCAGTCTGAAAGAATAAGGTATTTAATATAGTTGAAATAGGTTTCTGTATTTCCTTTTGGTGAGAAGAATGGAAAATTTGCCATAAAATGGGTTAATCGATTTCCTATGGAGCTACACAATATTCACTTTACAGCCTTCTTGAAACACAAATAGTTGAAGTAGCTTTCAGATAAATACCAGATTATTTACATTCCTGTAATCCGAGGAGCAGGGAAAGAAAGTGACAGTGTTAGAAAGACCAAATATCAAGTAGAAGAGTAGTAAAGTAGTAAAGCCAGTTCGACTGAAAGGAGGCAGAAAGACGATCTGGTTTTCAGAATATTTTGATTTGAGAGTTTAAAAATATTTATTGTGAAAAAATATCAAACATATTCAAGAATGTAATGAACCTGCTAGAGCAATCACCTACATGAAAGGACTCTCCAGATTTTGCCACTCTAGTCTTGTTTCACCCATTCTTTCTTTGATACAGTTGCCAAAGAGTCTAAATCAACTCCAAGATGGTGCATCATTTCATCCATACCTGCAAGATGTATATATCTCCCCAAAATGTAAACAGTTCCTTATGTATTCACGAGGCCAATTTCTATATCTAACAAAATTGATACTTTTTTTTTAAGGGCTACACCTGTACCATATGGAAGTTACCATGCTAGGAGTCAAATTGGAGCTGCAGCTGCTGGCCTACACCACAGCCACAGCAATGCCAGATCTGACACGTCTGCAACCTACACCGCAGCTCAGAGCAAGGCTGAATCCTTTACTCACCAAGAGACGACAGATATCAAACCTGCAACCTCACGGATACTAGTAGAGATTGTTACTGCTGAGCCACAATGCGATTTCCAAAACTGATACATTCTTGCTATCATCTAACATCTAGCCATATTTAAAATTGTTTATACAAATCAGAATCTAGAACAAGCCCTTAAATTGCATTTTATTTTTAAGCCTTTTGTTTTTTTAAATAATGGTCCTCTTTTTCATGGCACTAGGTTGTTGAATAATTTGCTCCAGTTAGGAAGGATGTCCTAGTTTCTGGTTTTAACTCTGCTTTTTCAGTATCGCTTAGCGTCTTCCTCTTGCATTTCCTGGAGGAGAGCTATAAAGATTTGGGTAACTTCAGTTTCAGCTTTCTTTACCAGAAAATCTTTATCAGAAAATCTTTATTAGTAACGCAGATATGTCATGTTATATTACACCAGGCAGCATATACTATCTTACCATCTTGCTTTTAGTAATGCTAAGAGTGAACACTACTGTTACATCAGGCTGTTACATCTAGAACCCTCATTGTAAAGTTGCCCATCCGTCCTTTATCTAATGGTTTTATTAACTAGTGTACTTTGCCTGTAGCACTCATTTCACAGTTTTTTTTATCTTATATTATTCTTTCTGTAAAGAATAACTTTTTGGGAGTTCCTGTTGTGGCTCAGTGGAAATGAATCTGACTAGTACCCACAAGGACATAGGTTTGATCCCTGGCCTCGCTCAGTGGGTCAGGTATCCAACATTATGGTGAACTGTGGTGTAGGTTGCAGACACAGCTTGGATTCCACATTGCTGTGGCTGTGGCCTAGGCTGGCAGCTACAGCTCTGATTGGACCCTTAGCCTGGGAATTTCCATATGCTGCAGGTGTGGTCCTAAAATAAATAAATGAATGAATGAATAAGTAAATAAATAAATAAATAGCTTTTCATACTAAGGTTTATCTAATTGGTTATCCTAAAATACCATTTGCACAGTAAATATAGAATAAATGCTGACTTCTTTGTCTTTCCCTCTCATGTCTTTTATAAATATCAGGAGTTCCCGTAGTGGCTCAGTGGTTAATGAATCCGATTAGGAACAATGAGGTTGTGGGTTTGATCCCTGGACTCGCTCAGTGGGTTAAGGATCCAGCATTGCTGTGAGCTGTGGTGTAGGTTGCAGATGTGGCTCGGATCCCACATTGCTGTGGCTGTTGCATAAGCTGGCAGCTATAGCTCCAATTAGACCCCTAGTCTGGGAACCTCCATATGCTGTGAGTGCGGCCCTAGAAAGGGCAAAAAGACAAAAAATACATAAATCAATAAATAAAATCATTATGAAGCTAAGAGGTTTTTTTTTTTTGTATTGTAGTTATTGTTCTTACAAATGGTCAAGTCCTTCCATATCTGGCCACTGGAAGCTCCTATGCTCTCTTCATGTTTATGTATTTATTATTTTCCCTGCTCTGTCACAGGGTAGCTGACACTTTGCAAACTACACTTATTTACAGTGCACAATTGAGTAAGTTTCGGCACATGTATAGATCTATGAAACCATTATGACAGTCCAGAGAATAAGCGTAATTACCACTCCCCAAAGTTTCCTTTTCCTGGATATGGAACCTTCCATCCAGAGTGGTTCCACCAGCCTCAGCCCTACCCTATCCCCCTCGCCAGGTCTACTTCCTATCTCTGCAGTTTTTCCTTTTAGAGAGCTAATACTAAGTAGAATACCATAGGGCAACATCATCTGTGTTTGCTTTCCTACTTACCATGATGGTTGTGGACTGCACCTTCTTGTGTGTATTGATATCTCTTACTGCTGAGTTGTGTTGCACAGAAAAGATATATCACATTTCTTTATCCAGTTGCCGGCCTATTGAAATTTAGATTATTTTCAGTTTATGGCTACCACAAAGAAGCTGCAAATAACATTTGTGTACAACATTTGGTTTGGACGCACACTTTTATTCCCTAGAGTAAATTACTCAGAAGTGGAATTGCTAGTGTATACAGCAGGAGTATGTTTGACTTTTTCAGAAATCCCCAAACTTTTTCAGAGTGAATAATTTTATATATGTCATTACAATTCCTCAACAACTTTATAAGCACTTGGTAGAGTCAGTAGTTTTTATTTTAGACATTCTAATAAGCATGTCCTACATCATTGTGGCTTTCATTTGCATTTCCTAATAACTAATGCATTTAAGCATTTTTCTTGCTAATGCTTATTAGCCATCTGTATATCTTCTTTGACGGAGTGTCTGTTCAAACCTTTAGCTCATTTTTTTTTCCTCTTGGTGGTTTTCCTATTATAATGTTTTCCAAATTCTTTAAATTCTGGGTATAAGATTTTGTCAAAAATATGCATTACAGATATTTTCTCCTAATATGTTGCTAGTCTTTACATTGTCTTAAAAGTGTCCTTCTAAGAGCAGATGACATTTTTTTCACTGTCGTTCATTCAAGTTTATTAATCTGTTTTCTTATGGATTATGCTTTTGGTATTATATGTAAGAAATATTTCTTAATCCAAGATGAAAAAGTTCTCTAAGTTTCACAATTTTAGGTTTTGTGCTATGCTATTAAGCTTTCTACATGTTGCATATTATGGCTTAAAGTTCTTGTTTTGCTTATGAATTTTTTTCTTTTGACGTTTAGGGCCGTATCTACAGCATATGGAAGTTCTCAGCCAAATTGGAGCTGCAGCTACCAGCCTACACCACAGCCACAGCAATGTAAGATCCAAGTCATGTATGTGACATACACCGCAGCTCACCGCAATGCTGCATCCTTAACTTCTAGCAGGGCCAGGGATCAAACTCGCATCCTCTAGGATATGCGTTGGTTACCACTGATCCACAATGGGAACCCCCCTGATCTTCCAAAATCATTTATCAAAGATACCCTTCTATACTAACTTTTGTATCATTGCTGAAAATCGCTTATTAATACATATGCAGATCTAATTCTTGACTTGGAGTTTTGTTCCGTTTATCTGTTTGTTTATCTTTACATAAATACCACACTGCTATGACTGCAGTTTGCTTTATTATAATTTTTGAAATCAGGCAGTGCTAATTTTCTAACTTTATTCTTTTTTTTATTGTTTTGGTATTCTAAGTCTTTCGCATTTAAATGTAGAATCATTTTATCACTTTTTGTTTTTAAAAGAGGTTGCTGAATTTTGGGTTAGGATTGTGTCAAATCTGTAGATTGAGTTGGGTTAAACAGACACTTTAAATATATTGTCTTCGTACCCATAAGCAAAGTATATTTCTTCGTTTATTAAGCAATATTTCATACATATTACTGTACAGCTCCTTTACATCTTTTTTTTTTTTCTTGGTTTACCCTTAAGTATTTCATAATTTTGGTGCAGTTACGAAAAGCATTTTTATTTCAGTTTTTGAGTATTTGTTTCTGGTATGTGAAAACACAATTCATTTCAGTATTGAGTTTGCATTCTTTAAAATTGCTGACCTCACTTATTAGTTTCGGTAGCCTTTATAGATTCCACCAGCTTTCTACCTAGTTTTACTTCTTTTCTATTCTGGATATCTTTTTTTCTCATCGTTTGTCACCTTATTGCACTGACTTGAGCATTTGTTACAAAATGCAATAGAGTGGTAAGATTTTAACTCCATGCGTCTGTTCTTTTAAAGAAAGTATTATTCAGTCTTTCACCATTAAGATTTTGTACATACATTTTATTTTAGGAGGTTCTCTTCTATTCCTAGTTTGCCAAGAGTTTTTATTTGGAATAGATATTAGATATTGCCAATTTTGGGGGGTAAATATTGATTTCATGTTTATTTTTACAAATTATTTACATGTAGATAAAAGTTTTTCATGCTATTCTGCATCTTGTTTTTTTCCACTTAGATATCTAGTCACGTGACTGAAAGAGATCTTATTCTTTTTTACAGCTACACGTTGTCCAAATGTGATTATATTAATATGTCAATTTCCTATTGACATATTTGTGAATTATTTCAAATTCTTGATATTATTAACAATTCCATTAAGAATAATATTTTGCTCAATCATTTTGTATTTTCCTAGGGTATCATTGGAATAGATTCTCTCGAGTAATACTGATGGCATAACTGGTAATATAAATTAAATGTTTCTAGGCATTATGTTTCCAAACACTAGAAGAATACATGTTTATCCCTTTGTCTGTTATATATTACAAGTGTATTTCCCAGTTTATCAATTATTATTCTTATTTCTTTATTTACATTCCTTATTGTGTCTTCTGCCATGAAATAGACTTTCTCTTTTCATTGCCTTTATATTCTGAATGACATTTAATTGGAGTATTTTCCCTTGATCTAAGTTAAAAAATAAATGCATCCTTGTTTTCTTCATAGGCCCTTGTATTGTTATTATTACTATCACTATTATTATTGTTTTTACATTTATGTGTCCCATTCCTTTGGAATTTATCTTGTATATATATGATCTATCTCTAGTTACTGCTTACAGAGGTCACTTGGGACTTAAAAGCAGACTCTTGAGAATCTATGTTAGTAACAGCTTATATACAACTGCTATGAAATCACCAGCCTATAATGTGGGTTTACATTTGTGTCCTATTACAGTGCTTATAAAAGAAAAATATAGTTTGTAGGAAATAATCTTCAAAATATTAAAAATGAAACAAACAAAAGAAAAATATCCTCTATATCATTTGACTTTGATTCTGTGCTTAAATACATTTCAGAACCTTTCATATATAGCACATGTAGAAGGCTCAAGAAACATACATTCCCTCTAGATCTTATATTAGAAATCTGAAGCTCTCTTGAATTACCTTACTCTTTAAAATTAATCTTGTCAATGTAGTGGTAGATATATTATAATTGATCAATGTTATTTCAAACTCCTCATTAGACTGGAATTCTGACTTAGCTATGGACACATTAAAATAAAATTCTGTAATTGTGGTTCTTCTGCTAACCCATAGAAGTAAAATATGAATTTCTTTAGATTATCCCAATTACACAAGATTTTAAAAATGAAATTAAGCCCTCTGCTTTGCTTTTTCTCCCCCCTTAAAAGCATCTCTGGCCCCCTTTTTAGTGTCAGTTGTCAATAACTTAATTAAAACGAAGTCACATGTCCTATTTCCCAAACTTTATATGGTAAAGGTCAGCAAAATTGCACAAAGACTTTAACTGCCACACTTATTTTTAAATTGCTGTGAAATAATGATGCCATACTCTCCATTCTGCCCAAGTATTTTAGCAAATCTTTGAAGCAGCACTAAAGCAGGGTAAGAGAGGGATGTTTTCTGGGAAGTCTTTCTTTTCTGCCTCAAATTCCCTTGAATTAAGCTCCCTGGAACTTATTCGAAGACAGGAATTTTTTAAAGCATCTTAGCATTAGGATGAATGAGCCCAGCTGACTTTGTCTCTTTTAAAATGAAACAGCTCTCTGGAAATTATATTACTGACATATTATTTGATAGAATAAATTAAAGACAAAATAAAATAAAATATGAAAAGGGACCAAGTTATCTACAAAAGAGGTAAATGTGATGTCAGTTTAGTCTGTTTTAGTCGGATGAGTCTATCTCTGGTGACTTCACAGAAACTATGCGTTAATATTTGTATGAAGTGAAATTTAGTCCTTGGTGTTTTTTGCTAATGCTTTAAAAGGCAAGTGAATGCTTCAGGGTACATGCATATCTTTTCAATACACTCACAGTCTATTTGACATTTTTAAATAATCTTAAAGTAGTATTTTAAGATTAGATTTTTGTGTAATAGTCTGTGTCCAAAACTAATTTTTAGTTAAAATATGCTCTTCTATCAGGCAATATGAGTTTTAAAAGCCCTGCATCCTCATAATTTTATTTGTAAAAATGTGAAAGAAAATTTTGACTTTTTGCTCTCTGATACCCACCATTTAATCAATACCTAGGCCTTCCTACTTATCACTTTATTCGGTCTCTGGACTACTTTATTAGAGGTAGTTGTAATTATTCATTCAGACTTTTGAGATACATCTATTTATCTATATCCATATCCAGACAACCACTATATAATCTACGATCCTCTGAAACATTACTATCATTGTCCTATTTTTTCCAGTTGTATTGAACAATTGACAAATACATTTGTACCTTTGTATACATTTAAAGTGTACATGATGATCTGATATACACATACATTGAGGAATGATCACTGGAATTAAGATAATTAACACACCATCACTTCACATATTAACTCTTACAATTTTTTTGTGATTAAAAAGCTTAAGATTACTCTCAGCAACTTTTAAGTGTACAATACTACATTATTAACTGTCATCAAACTGCACATTAAATCCTTAAATTTATTCTTAAAACTGAAAATTTTTACCCTTGACCTAAATCTTACTAGCTTTGTTCATCCTCCAGCTCCTGGCAACCAACATTCTACGCACTATTTTGGATTTAGAAGGTAAATTGCTGGTTTCCATATGATACATTGGCTATTATGAATAATGCTGCAGTGAACATAGGAATGCAGGTATCTCTTCAAGATACTGATTTTATTCCTTTCAGGTATATACTTAGGAATTGGACTGCCAGACTATAAGGCAGTACGATTTTTAATTTCTTGAGAAATCACCATGCTGTTTTTCATAATGGCTATATCAACTTACATTTCCAGCAAAAGTGTAAAAGTCTCCCTTTTCTCCATATTCTCACTGATATTTGTAATTTCTTTTTTTTTTTTTTTGGTAATTGACATTCTAACAGATAGTGAGGTGATAATTTCATTGTGGTTTTGATTTGTGTTTCCTTGATAGTTAGTGATTTTGAGAACTTTCCATGTACTAGTTGGCCATTTATTTTCTTTAGAGCATGTCTTTTCAGTCCATCACTTTTTAAATTAGGTTATTTGCTTTTTTTCTATTGAGTGGTATGAGTACTTTATATATTTTGGACAATAACCCATTATTAGATAAATGATTTGAAATATTTTCTTCAATTGTGTATGTTGTCTTTTCAATTTATTGATTGTATCCTTTGCTATGCAGAACTCTTTAAGTTTGATGTAGTTCACTTATTTTTTAAGCTTTTGTTGCATGAATTTTTATGTCTTATCCAAGAAATTACTGACAATGTCAGTGTCAAGGTGATTTTCCCCTATTTTTTATGCATTTTATGATTTTATGTCTTAAAACTTTTATTCCAGGCCGAGTTAATTTTTGTAAGTAGAAGACAGGAGTCCAGGTTCATGTTTTTGCCTGTGGGTATCCAGTTTCCCTAATACTATTTATAGAAGAGGCTATTTTTCCCCATTTTGTGCTCTTAGCATCCCTGTCAAAAATTAGTTGACTATATATGCATGGCTTTATTTTTTGACTCTCTGATCTAGTTCATGTATATGTGTATCAGTTTTTATGCAGGTATCACATTCTTCTCATTACTATAGCTTTGTAAAATAGTTTGAAGTCAGGAATTCTGATTCCTCTAATTTGTGTTTTTTTTTTTTTTAATATTGATTTGGCTATTTGGAGTCTGTGATTCCATGCAAATTTTATGATTTTTTTTTTATTTTGTGAAAAATGCCATTGGAATTTGTAGGGATTGCATTTAATCTATAGATCATTTGAGGTATTACAGATATTTTCACAATGTTTGTCATTCTATGGATTTTTTTGGCCGTACTCACAGCATGCGGAAGTCTCCAGGCCAAGGACTGAGTCTGTGCCGCATCAGCAACTTGAGCTGCTACAGTAACAATGCCAGCTTTTTAACACACTGTGCCACAATGGAACTCCAATATTAGTCTTTGAATTCAAAAACATAGAATATATTTCCAATTATTTGTGTCTTACTTTCTTTCAAAAAATACCTTACAATTTAAGGTATCCAGGTCTTTCAGCTCTGGTTAAATTTAGTACTAAATATTGTTTTCTGATGCTATTTTCTTTTCTTTTTTTGCTTTTTTTTTTGCTTTTTAGGGCTCCACCGAAAGCATATGGAAGTTCACAGTCTAGGAGTCTGATAGGAGCTACAACTGCTAGCCTGCGCCGCAGCCCCAGAAAAGCAGGACCCAAGCCACATCTCCAATGTACACCACAGCTTGCAGCAATGTCAGATCCTAACCCATTGAATGAAGCCAGGGATCAAAACTGCAACCTCAGAGTTCTAGTTGGATTCATTTCCACTGCTAACAGGAACTCCTTCCGATGCTATTATAAATTGGATTATCTTTTTTTCTTTTCCAGGTAATTCATTATTATTATATAGAAACATAACAGTTTTTTTGTATGTTGATTTTTTTTCTTGTAATTTTACTGAATTCATTTTTTAGTTTGAATGGTTTTGGGTGGTATCTTTAATATTTTCTACATTTAAGCTGATGTAATCTGTAAACATAGATCATTTTACTTGTTTCTTCGTGATGTGGATATTTTTTAGTAATTTTTCTTTCCTGACCATTGTGATTAGGAGTTCTAGTACATGTTGAATAGAATTAGCAAGAGTCAACATTCTTTTCTCTTTTCTGATTTTGGAGGAAAATCCTTTGCTTTTTTTCAGTATTGTGTTAGCTGTTGGCTTTTCGTCTATGGCTTTAATTATGCTAAATTCCTTTGCTGAGAATTTTTATCAGAAAAAAATGTGTATTCTGTCAAATATTTTTCTGCATCTTTTGAGGTGATCATGTGATTTTTAGCCTTCTCTCTCTTAATGTTTCAGATCACATTAATGTATTTGTATATGTTGCATCATCCTTACAACCCAGGTATGAATCCCACTTGATTCAGGTGTATGATACTTTTAATGTGCAATTTAATCCAGTTTATTAATACGTTCTTGAGTTTTACATCTGTTTTCAGAAATAACAGCCTAGAATTTTCTTTTCTTGTAGTGTCATTGTCTGGGTTCATTATCAGGGTAGCGCTGGCTTTAAAAAATGATTTTGGGGGAGTTCCCTTCATGGATCAGCAGTTAACCAACCAAACTAGGATCCATGAGGATGTGAGTTCAATCCCTGGCCTCGCTCAGGGAGTTAAGGATCACAGTGTTGCTGTGAACAATGGTGGTATAAGCCAGCAGCTGGAGCTCTGATTAGAGCCCTAGCCTGGGAACTTCCATATGCCACAGGTGAGCCCCCCCCCACCAAAAAAAAGAGCTTGAGAGTATTCTCTCTTTTTCTATTTTTGAGAAGAGTTTGAAAAGGATTGGAATTAATTCTTCTTTAAACGTTTCGTAGAAGTCACCAGTGGACCATCTGGTCATGGGTTTTTCTTTTTTTGATGCCTGATTTAATCTACTTGTTTATTATTGTTCTGTTCAGATTTTCTAATATTTTATGATTTAGTCTTAGTGAGTTGTATGTTTTTAGGGATTTATCCATTTGTTCTAGATTGTTGCTTTGTTGGCAAATAATAGTTTGTAGTAGACTCTTTGTACTTAATTCTATTAATTTGAATCATTTCTCTTAGTCTAAGCAAAAGTTTGTCAATTTTTCTATTTTTTCTTAGTCTCTATATTATTTATTTCTGTTCTCATCTGTTATTTCTTTCTGTCTGATAGTGTTGGGCTTAGATTGCTCTTTTTCTAGTTCCTTGATGTGTAAGATTAGGGTTTTTTTGAGATTATTTTCTTAATGTAGGCATTTATTACTATAGGCTTTCCTCAGCTTCCTTTGCTGAATTCCTTAAGTTTTGGATATCATGTATCCATTTTCCTTTGGATCAAGATTTTTTTTAACTTTTCTTTTGATTTCTTTTTTAACTCATTGTTTGTTGAGAAGTGTGTTATTTAATTTCTACATATTTATGAACTTTCTAGCTTTCCTTCTCTTATCAATTTTCACACTCATATCACTGTGGTTGAAAAAGGTACTTGTGATTTCAATCTTCTTAAATGTATTAAGACATTTTGTGACATTTTGTATGATACCCTGGAAAATGTTCTTTGGGCACTTGGGAAGGAAATGTATTCTTTGGCTGTTGAACTAAATGTTCTGTATATGTCTTTCAGGGTCATTTGGTCTGGAGTGTAGTTGAAGTCCTTTATTCTATTACTAATTATCTTTCCAGATGATTTATCCATTATTGAAACTAGGTGTTGAAATACTCTTTTACATTGTCTATTTTTGCCTTCAGAAATGTTTAATGTTGTTTAATAAATTTAGGTGCTCCAATAATTGGGTATATACATTTATAATTATTATAACAATCTATATATAGACTGATGAATTAATACCTTTATTATTATATAATGGTTTTCTTTTATCTTTTCCTTAAAGTTTATTTTGTATGATGAGTATAACAATCCCTGTTATGTAGCTAGCATTTGGCTGGGTCTCATATAAACCATTTACATCTAGGGTAATAATCGATAGCTGAGAACTATTAACACCATTTTGTTAATTTTTTTTCTGATTGTTTTGTAGTGCCTTTGGTCCTTTCATCCTCTCTTGCTGTTTTTCTTTGTTATTTAAGGATTTTTTTGTAGTGGTATGTTTTGCTTTTTATCTCTTTATTATTTGTACTTTATATACTTTTTGCTTTGTAATTACCATGAATATTTTATAATACATTTTGTAGTTATCTAGTTTATTTTATGCTGACAGTCACATAACTTCAACTGTATGAGAATGGTCTATTTACCTGTACAACCTGTAAATTTTATGTTATTAATGTCACAGTTTACATCTTTTTATGATGTGTATACATTGGCAAAATATTTTAAGTAGAGTTACTGTAAAACTTTTGTCTTTTAACCTGTATGCTAGTATTCCAAGTTCAAAATGTGGTGTATATATTTATGTTTCCATTTTCTTATTTTTCTGCAACCAAGTTTTGTGACTATGACTGTCACACTCACAGAATTCTGATGCTGAAATGAAATTGTTTCTCTAAAACTGAACTTAAAAGCCTGGCAAAATCCTATTTTGTCCCTTGAATTCTCTAAATTTTCTCAAGGTTTATATCTAAACTCTTAATGACTAGTTGGGCTTTAAATATTGACTCTGTCCCATTAGGTTTTCTTTTACTTAATATCACTCCTGTGTCCCTGTTTGTGGTATTAACACCTTTTTTTTGGTTCATCTGGGAAAAATTATAAAGGTTATTCCACATTCTATCTCCACAATATGATTCATGAGTCCTTTAGATTTGAAACTTTGATATGTACAACTAAGCTTTTAGCATTCACAAAATCTATTTTGTTCTCAAGTTCTTTGTTCCTAAAATTGGAAAATGTGGCTTTCAGATTAATTTTTGATACAGATTTATAGATGTCTCCTGCAACATTAGCACAAACAATAATCTGCCAGTTGCCAGATCCTATACATACATTCAGCCTTTATTTGACCTCTCTAGTCTTTGACATTGCTAATTACTCTGTATGTGAAATTTACTCCTTCCAGGATATCTGCAAGTATGTTCATTCTTGATTCTCTTCCTATCTTCACTGAACACTTACAGCTTCCCTTCTCATCTGTGCACTCGCTGTTTGTGTTTAAAGAGGATCTGTGCTCTATTTTCATCATCTAATTTAGACAGCTTAAATATGGTTTCAGATGCCATTTGATATAATGAAAACACTGATACCTAGATTTCTAGCACAGACACCCTTGAGTTACTAAACAGAAATACAATATATGGTTATTGCTTTTATTTCTTGCTTGTCTCACTTGGGCATTGACAGTACTGTGTCTGATATGATCTGGCTCTACCACCTGTCTAACCTCATAACCTATTTTTTTTTTCTTTCCTACATTATGGTTCAACACCACCAAAATAACTTAATCCTCTGAAAATTCCATACTCACACTCTTTTATGTCTTTACACAAATTGCTTCCTGTATTTAGAATGCATTTCCTACACCACTACTGGGCACTATACTATTTACTCTGTAATATTTAATTTTGATGCTCCCAACTCTGGAAACTCCCCATGCTTCCTTAGTCAAATTAAGTATTATTTTTCATAAGCTTTTTCTCTGTACTTTTCAGATGATCTTTGGTACAGAAATTATTATATTGTATTATAATTATTTTGTTTCCATATTTATTTTTATAACATATTCTGAGGTTTTCTAGAGCAGCCACAATGCTTATGTTACTGTGATATTTCTAAAAGCAAGCACAGTGAAGTTAATAGGATAGGTAATTAATAGATACTAGCTCAATGAATGAATGGTATTCGATCCAGCTTTGTTTTAAACATTAAACTGAGTGTACATCAGCTTCTAAACGTGTGTTGTGATTTCACTGGATGTATCATTCTGTATGAATAGAAATACTTTTTTTTTTCCTGTTTGTTGGAAGACTCATACTGGGTACGCTATCATTCCCAGTTGGTCATTGATTATAGCTAAATGACAAGTCATTTATTGAAAGGGTTTTTGATAACAGATCTCCCCGAGAACACTTCAGATCAATGCTGTAATATTCCTACTTTCAACAGAGAATAAAAGCTTGTACATATGCCTTAAGTCAACCTGCTTCTAATCTGATCTATCTCCATGCTTGTGGAATTGTAGGAAATTACAAAGGATATGTATAGACAACTTTAATTCTTAAAGCTGTCATTATCATTTTTAGTTTTACAAAATATTTATTTTGATTGCAAAGACTTTAATATTCAGGAATTTTTTTCTGTTATACAAAAAGTATGACTTTTTTCTAAAATAACTGATTCAGAAAAGTTAGGTATATTTACTTATTTATTTTTTTCATGTTTTCCAAATTCTCCTCATCTTTTATTAGTAATTATGTGAAAGTTGGACATGCAGCCATTATGTACATATATTCTTTAGCTTTCAGTCACTATTTAGTCCTAGTTCTGTAAATGGATGTGTAATGATCACCACTAGTCCTTATGTCTTTGTCTCTCTAGTCTTGTGGGTTTTTCTGAGGCTTGTTGTATAGTAGATGCTTCAGGAAAGTCTTAGGAGAATAATATTCTTTGAAGGTTTTTTTGTGTTAATAAGAGTTTATCTGTGATTTTTATACTTGAAAGTTGGTTTTACTAGATATAAAGCCCTCAACTCACATTTCTTTCTTGAAAATACTAAATACATTACAGCGGTGTCCCTTCATCCTTAGATGATATATTCCGGGACCTCAGTGGATAGTAGTACCTGGGTAGTACCAAATCCTGTATATACCATTAACTCTTAAAATAGATTAGATAGAACTATGCAAGTCTACTTATGTGTGGACTATTTTCGATAAATACTGCAATATTAACACTACTTATTGAAGAGACTGTCTTTCCTCTACTATTACATTCTTGCCTCCTTTGTCATAGATTAGTTGAAAAGATAGGTATATTTAACAACTTGGAAATAGTGATGAATCTTGAGCAATACAATTTTAAAAATATATTGGTGTAAAGAAATTTAAATATAGAAATAAATATACATATAAGAACCATATGTTTATAAGTAAATATGTACCATATGATAAGTATAAGTATGAATCTAGAAATAGACACATGATTGTAGAAACGGAGAGATTTTCCTAATGACACAGTATAAAATGCCTAGTGGTACTTGAGTTAGCCAATTTTTTAATTGATTTTTGATTATGTAAAGAAAGAAAAAACACATTTTTTAAAAAAAGTCTCTTGTTTGCAGCAGACCTGCTGAAATTCTTTTATCTTTGCTTCTTTCTTACTTCAGTTTTTATACCTATAATAAATACTAATAGAAATAAAAAAGAGTTCAGAAATATAATTCAAACACAAATGGAGTTTCCCAGTGACCAAATGGTTAAGGACTTGGTGGTATCACTGAGGTGGCTCAGGTTTGGCCCCTGGCCTGCAAACTTCCACATGCTGTGAATGCAGCCAAAAACAAAAGAATACAAAACAAAACACAGTCGTAAATGCTGTTAACTGGCATTTACATTAATTAATTAAATCAAATCTAAAATTTCAAATTTTTAACTAAAAATAGGAAAGGAAAATGTATTAATTAGGATCATGACTTTGCATTAACTATGAATTATAATCATGTATTATTAAATTTGAAGTACTCAGAGAAAGAGTAATCTGTCCTGGATTGCAGAGAATGTCCACTATCAGAAGAAAATGTGTGGAGAAACCAGGGCAGGATGGAACAAGTGGTCTTGTAATCAGAGTGAAACACTGTGGGATATGAATTAGAGGAATATGATATAAGTCCTTGGGGAAGGCCCAGGGACAAATGCAGACATGTTTTATTGAAGGATTTTGATATTAGGACATTTTGAATTTTTTTAGGGCCACACCTGTGGCATATGAAGTTTCCCTGGCTAGGAGTTGAACTGGAACTGCAGAAACAGGCATACGTAAGAGCCATGGCAATGCAGGATCCAAGCCACATCTACAACCTACACCAGAGCTTATAGCAATGCTGGATCTTTAACCCACTAAGCGAGACAAGGATTCGAACCTGTGTCTCATGGATAGTAGTCAGATTCATTTCTGCTGAGCCACAATGGGAACTCCTGAAATTTTATAAATAATATAATGTTGGGCAAGTTTAGCTTTCTTTGCAGTTTAAATAAACTCCCCAAATTTCTTCCTACTGGTGCTTTCTCAGTCAATCTCTTTACTGAGATTTTAAAAACATAAATATAGACTCTGCTTTGGGATTGGTTTTGCTAATGTTAATGAGGGGATGTGTTTTATTTAAGTGTTAAAAACATTATACACAATGTTTGGAAAATTGTTATCAAAATATTGGTAGGATATCAGAATTATGTTTAGATATTTAGCAAAGTAGGATGAACACCAAAACAAATTCAGATGCAATTATGGATATTGTCCTTTCATTTACACTTGAGAGTGGCTGGATTCCTCCAACATACTTTATTAAAAATAAGTAAAATTCAGCAAAGTGTAAGCAAAAATTAGTTTTGTAATGTTTCTTTCCTCAAAGTGTGAATCTTACCATCATAAATATGCATTACTTACATTCTGTTCAAGAGTGCCTAGAGCAGGACTAAAATGATGGAGAGTATCTTCCAATTCTTCTGAATCTTATGATTTGTCTGACATTGCTCTGCCATTGCCCAAACCTTCTGCCACATCACTTTTGCAACCAAAAGCAAAGACTTGAAATCCTCTTGCTACCCGCCCTTTTTCAAGCTTTACTTTCTATCTCGTTTGGGAAGAAAAATGATTTTGGAGAGTTCCCACTGTGGCTCAATGGAAATGAATTTGATTGGTATCCAAGAGTATGCAGGTTTGATCCCTGGCTCACTCAATGGGTTGGGGATCTGTCATTGCCTTGAGCTGTGGTGTAGGTTGCAGCCATGGCTAAGAGCCCTAATTTCTGTGGCTGTGCTGTAGGCCAGCATCTATAGCTCTGATTTGATCCCTAGCATATGGGAACCTCCATATGCTGTTAGTGTATCCCTCAAAAGACAAAAAAAGAAAAAAGAAAGAAATTATTTTGGGAAACTTTATTATCTTTGCTATAAATTTTATTTGTATTTTTCTAATCTATGATATGAATTGCTTTTGCCATGCTTCATAATAAATTCATTGTTGATGTACTGCTTTGAAATTGTACATGATACTATACAGAGAGAAACTATTAAAACTAGATTGCTGATCAAAAGTGAAGCTTTAAACATCTATTTTTTGCTCTTTTTAGAGCCATACCTGCAGCCTATGGATGTCCCTGGGCTAGGGATCAAATTGGAGCTGCAGTTGAGGCCCACGCTACAGGCACAGCAACACTGGATCTAAGCTACATCTGCAACCTATGTCACAGCTTGCAGCAACATCAGATCCTTAACCCACTGAGAGAGACCAGGGATCAAACCTGCATCCTCACAGAGACAATGTTAGGTCCTTAACCCACTGGACCACAATGGGAACTCCATCTAATATTTTAACATGATAATTTCTTACCTGTATATTTTAGGTACATTTTAGGAATTGGTCCGGTGTTTGGAAATGATGTGTAATTACTTATTATTATTTTTCCCATAAAAAAGCTGGGAAATAGGCTCCAGGTAATCATTTTAATGCAGATTGTTTGACTTTTCAGGAAGAGATAAAGACTGGTTTAGTGATGGTAAGCAGGAGATAACTTAATCCCTATTTTTTTACAATATATAGATTTTTTTTTTCTGTTGTTAAAAACTGGGTTTGGAAATTGGGGAATGGCTTTAGAAATCTGGGGAGACCTATGACTAGATTTTGCACATTTCAAAGTGAGAGTTTAATTGAGACAGATGTGACGTATGTGTATCCTAAATTGGGCTCTGCATCTCTGAAGCAAGGTTGAGAAAAACTTGAGTGACAGTCTAGTAATTTTTTTCCTAATGACAGAGGGGCAGAAGAGCCGACTAGGGGCAATATTTTCCAATTCCCTGACACTAGTAAGAATGAACCTAAATAATTTCAAACAGATAGTTATTTGTACTACTAAAATATACACAGGAAATGAGAATCTACCCTTTGGTAACTAGTTCCACTATCTCACAATCATTACGCCAATATGTGCTATTAAGAGGCCTAAATGCACACATTACTGACACAATGGACTATAATTGTGCTTTTGAAACTGCTACACAATATCCAATCTATGATTATTTAGGGAGTTTACATCCACGCATTATTGATGCAGTAGCCCTTAATAGCACCTTTGTTGTCAGAGGGGCTTGTGGTGCTTAATATCCCTAGCACAATTTGAAATAAATTGGTAGAACACCACAAACAGTGGCAAGATTTCAGATATTTATGTGCAAGTATTATAGCCTGTACTTAAAATTGAATACATACAGAATTTAACTAGATGAAGACTTCAATCTTGTGGAATATTTTTAAAGACCATTGCACTTCAATGGAAAGATGCAATTTAACCAGAGTATGAAATAAAAAAACATTGATGCCACAACATGAGAAGCCAGGATTAGTTAAAATTTTTTTTCTTTCCTTTTTTTTTTTTTGCTTTTTAGGGCCGCACCTGTAGCATACGGAAGTTCCCTGGCTAGGGGTAGGATCGGAGTGCCAGCATACACCACAGCCACAGCAACATGGGATCCAAGCAGCTCTGCAACCTTGACCACTGAAACTACAGATCCTTTAACCCATTGAGCAAGGCCAGGGATTGAACCTGCATCCTCATGTATACTGGTCAGGCTAATTGCCACTGAGCCACAATGGGAATTTCCAGTTAAGATGTTTTAGAACATTATGTATCAGGTATTTAAGAAAAGATAAAACAGAAAACTACATTTAATTTCATATTACTCCCTAGTTATTTTTATGTTTTGAGAAATAACTGACATAGAACACTGTATACATTTAAGTTGTGAATATAGCTCTTTATGCAGGAAAATTTAGCTGGAGAAATCGTTGCTGTGTCAGTTGTCAATATACCTCACCGAGAACAAAATATGGTAGAAGATCAAGAGTGAAAACGCAGTAAAAATATTTGCTACAATATATTATTTTTCATTTTTTTGTAGACTGCTAACAGGTTCATAAAGCAAAAGGAGAAGGTAGCAGATATTTCAGAACCCATTTTGCGAAGAAAATTCTTTTTTCCTTCAAAATTACATTTAATTCATATATTTTCTTTTGAATTTTCTCCTTTGAAGGTTTATTTTTTAGACATAGACCAGTGGTCACTGGTGCTTTTTTGTCTGAGATAGGTAGTACTTAAGGACAGAAAATCATTACAGAAAATAAAAATGAAATAAAAGCAGGAAAAGAAAGAAAGGATTGGGAAAGAAAAGAAGAGAAAGAGAAAGATGCAGTGAAAGAACGAGAGAGAGAAATTTGAGTTGGCAATTTGGTAATTGTGGTTAGAAAATACTCTTAAAATTAAAGTTCTATTTATAGCTACTTAAGGTCTTGGATGTCTGAGACTTACTGCCAACACATGCCACTTTTCTTGAGTGAATCATGAAGGTAAATATAAATTATATATATATATATATATATATATATATATATATATATATATAACTTATATTGATTTTCTCAGATACATTTTTGTAGCTTAGTCAAAATTTCACCTCCCCTTTTTTGTATAGACTTTCAAGATTATTTTTGTAGTTTTTAGAGGCCCAAGTTTAATTAGCTTATTCTTTTCTTGCTTTTTACAGTTCAGAGGCACATAAAACCACAAAGTAAGATAATGAGCAATAAGTGGAATAATTAATGCAACATGATGAAACTTGCTTTAATTTATATTTCTTCTCACTTCTCACTGGGGAATGAAAAACTTGGAGTTCCAGAGGTTGAAATGCTTCAGTTCCAGTTATTTTGAACATATCACGGTACTCAAGGTTTTTGTAAAACTAGAGCCTCTGCCAGTTTAAGTCACACATACCCCTTTTAAAATAATTTTTAAAGTATTTTTAAAGGGAATTGTAAGATTTAAATCCAAGAAGATGAAGTAATTTTCCACATACCTTCTACTCAATGCAATTTTTTGAAATAAAAGGAGAATCTCAATGGTGTAGAAGAGAAAAACTAGCTAGGGAACTTGTAACACAAAGAATGCCATGGTGGTGACTTCCTTGGGTTTTACTTTTGCCTCATATATCCCAGATGTTGAGATAAAGGGGCCAGCAATCCAGAAATGCCAACAGGTGCAGAAAACAAAAATAAAATTCCAGTGTTTCTAGCAAAAGGAACAGTAAATGGCAGCCTATCAGGATAGAAAAGTTTAGATAATAACTTCTCTATTGCAATTAAACTCCATGAGGAAAAAGAAAAAACAAACAAACAAAAAAATAAAACTCTGCTTCCTCCTCTATACAAGTATATCTACTTACCTTCTTGGATTAAAAGCTTACAATTCTCTTTAAGGAGAATTTTATTTTATTTAATTTATTTATTTTGGCTTTTTAGGGCCACACTTGCAGCACATGGAAGTTCTTAGGCTAGGGATTGAACTGGAGCTGTAGCTACCAGCTTACACCACAGTGCCACAGCAACTTGGGATCAGAGCCACTTCTGCGACCTATACCACAGCACATGGCAACACCAGATCCCTGACCCACTGAGTGAGGCCAGGAACCGAGCCTACATCCTCACGGATACTAGTGGGTTTTGTTTCCTCTGTACCACAACAGGAACTCCTAAGAATTTTCTTTTCTCTTTTTAGGGCTACATCCGGGCATGTGGAAATTCCCAGGTTAGGGGTCGAATCTGAGCTGTAAGCACTGGCCTATGCTACAGCCACGGCAATGCCAGATCCGAGCTGTGTCTGTGACTCACACCACAGCTCAGGGCAACCCTGGCTCCTTAACCCACTGAGCAAGGCCAGGAATCAAACCCGTGTCCTCATGGATTCTAGTCAGGTTTGTTACCGCTCAGCCACGACAGGAACTCCTGTTGCCTGAGAATCTGGTCTGGCCACTTATCAGTTTCTATTTACTAAGGAGGCCAAGAAACCACATTGGTAACAGAGGTAGAAGTCCAGCCTTCACCCATGATTCCACTCACACCACAGGGAAGAGAGATGGAAGTGGGACTTAACCCCTCGATAGGGATGAAGTTTTAGTTTCCTAATTTGTCTTCTCAAACATGATCCCAGTGGGGGACATTGAGTGCCAGGGTACAGCCCAGTTCAAGTCCATTGGTCCTGTGGCTTCTTAGGCTGTCCCCAGGCACTCCACGTTCCCCAGTGGGATCATGTCAGAGAAGACAAAGTAGGGAATTAGAACTTTATCCCTATCAAGGGGGTAGTATCTTTTCTCTTTTCCTTCCTAAATGGTCTCAGAGCAAGCCAGTTTGAAAAAGGGTTTAAGTAAAACCCAGATTTTAATGGTACAATACCCAAAATTTTCAGCTTTCAGCTGAAGATCTCTTGTCATACCAAGAATCAGGAAGATCTCAAAATGAATGAAAAAGGAAAATCAATATATGTCAACGTGAGGTGACAGAGAAGAAAAAATTATCCAACAAATACTTTAGAGAGCCATCAAGTAAAAAGCCTGAATGATCAATTGCAAGCACATATATAACACATGAAAAAACAGAGAAGACACAGCAAAGAAATGGAAGACATGATGAAGCACCAGTTGGAAATTTTAAAGCCGATAAACATAACAACTTAAATAAAAAGCTCAAAGGATGAGGTCCTCAGCATAATGAAGGAAGGACAAGAAATGATCTTCTGGACTAACAGAAAAATTTAAATTGCACAATTTAAACAATATAGAAAAAAGACTGAATAAAAATGGTCTGCGTTTCAGGAACTGTGATACAACTAAAGATCCAATGTTCATGTCATCAGAATTTTGGAAAAAGAGGACACTCTTGGTAACTTTGTGTTGTCTATAATTGTAGTTCATAAAGCCATCTCTGGAGGAATTTCTTTGTTCGTTAAAATTCTGTGTATCCAGTTTGAAAGTATGTCCCTACAGAGAAGTTTCTCATTTGATTCTACTAGGGACCCTAGAAGAATCACAGAATATTTTCTGAAATCCTCTTTCGTTTCAAATTTACAAATAATATTCACCAAACTCTCATGAGACTTAGTGCAGTTTACTTTTTTCCTTTCAAACAGAATTCAAATAAACTTTCCAGCTACCTCCTTGCCACATTGAGTACAATCCTAATGTCTTTTTTGAGACTTTAATAACCTTTTTGTTCATTTACTATAATAAAAGAAACTACCTGAAGAAGTAATCAATTTGGAAAAAAAAATTGAAAAAGAGTGAAGAGATATTTGACATACTGTATAATATAACTTATAAATCCATAACAATAAAGGTGTTATAAATTTGGCACAGGAGCAATGAGATCAATGAAATAAAGGTGAAAGTGAAACAGCAACCCTAGTGACATTTAAAAATTATTAGCATAAGATGAGAACAGCAGTTCAAATAAGCAAGATTTGACTAATCAATAAATGGTGGTAAAGACTACTGATTAACATTTTGAGGCATACTAAATAAATCCCAGATCCATTAATATTTAATATAAAATACTAAAATCAAAATCTATTAGATATAATATTGAGATATTCACATAACCTTATAGAGAGGATATTGTGCGAATGATACCTGACACAAAAACTCTAAGAGCCAAATGTTAGATTCTCATTTAAGTTTTTTACTTGAAATATTTTTTAGGGCATAATAAATTGCAAAATTAGTGCATTGTATTTACTCATTCCTGTCAGTTAGCTTTCCCAAAGGATGATGTCTTATATAAACATCACACAATACCAAAACTAGGAAATTAATATTGACATGAGACTGGTGACAAACTTATTTACTCTATTCAAATTTTGCCAGTCATTCCACTAATGTCCCTTTCCTGGTTCAGAGTCCAATCCAGCTTCTCACTTTTTGTTTACACAGTGTCTTGTTAGTTTCCCCGGTCTAGAATAATTCCTCAATCTTTCTTTGTTTTTCCTGAACTTGGAGCTTTTAAAGCGTACTGAGTATGTGTTTTGTAGTCTTCTTCAATTTGCATTTGCCATATTTTTTCATAGTTAGAATGGAAGTTACATAGCTTTGGCAAGAATATTCCAGAAATGATTGGCTCTCAGTGTGATGTATCACCAGGCGCATGACCCCCAAAATCTTCCTTACTGTGAATGGTTACTTTGATATTTGGCTAAACTCATGTATGCCGAATTTTTCAACTCTAAATTTACTGTGAGTTCTTTTTTTTAGTGAATAAGCATCTTGTGAGGTGGTACTTTGAAACAATGAAATCTATTTTTTCTCTTTATGCTATGCTTTATGTCTATTAGTTTTAGCATCCATAGATGATTCTTGCCTGGAACAAATTTTACTGTTTTATTCTCCAAATGATAATTTTCTATTTCCACTTTTCTTCCTACATTTATTAATCAGTTCTACATTTATTAATTAGAAATTCTACTATAAGAAAAAGCTGTATGTTTTCTTCACTTGTTAACTTATTCAATTATTTTTATCAGTTTGTATTCATAGCTACATAATTTATACTGTGGTTGTAACCCATTATCTAATATTTTGATACTCATATCATCCCAGCTTTCTCTATTGACATTTCTTTAAATTTGGTTGCTGTAATATTGTAACAGTTTACTAGATGAACATAAAAACTTTGCATATTTTAGGACATTTTTAAAACTTAAAAATTTTAAGACAAATGAAGAAGTGATAAAAGTTACCCAATAAAAATGAAAAATAATAGTAACTTTAATGTTAGTGGGTTCTTAAAAAAAAAATGTTATTTGGACCCAATTAAATAAGTAAAACATCCAGAATAAACAAGTATCCAAAAATTAGCAGGTGATATAATTATTAACTGCCATTTTTATAATAAAGGAAATACAACTTTAGACAACAATATAATGCATACAAATATACAATTACTGTAATTTTTAAACATTAGTTTGGAAAAGATTTTCAGCATGACAATCATCGGTGTTTTCAGGGTTTAATGGAAGTAAATGCTAGCTGACAATAATGGTGGGAATACAAATTGTTATAACGTTTTGGCGATAAACACAGTAACACATACTAATAACCTCAAATTATATTACGTTTCTAGAAATATTTCCCCAGGGAATAATCATGTGGTTATGTAAAAGTTTAGCTAAAAGGATTTTTACTCTAGGGTTGTTCATTAGCAAAATTGGACAAAAGTCAATGTTGAACCAGGTGATATTGAGTATATCAATATTCCCAATAGGTGTTATGTGCATATCAAAGTTACGGGTGGTATTATTATCTTCTTTTTTGCTTATCGCTATTTTTTTAAGTTATATGTATGTTTTCAAATAGATAAAACACAATAGCTTATTAAACTCATTTTTTATAGAGAAAAATATTTCTTGAATCTATATTGCTTTATCTCGGGAACAAAGATAACGCTAAAGATAAGGTTTATCTATACCACTCTGTTGAGAGTTACATAAATATATGCCTTTATATGATTGACAAAAAATTATTTCCATGTGGAGTTCCCGTCGTGGCAGTGGTTAACGAATCTGACTAGGAACAACGAGGTTGTGGGTTCGATCCATAGCCTTGCTCAGTGGGTTAACGATCCAGGCGTTGCCCTGAGCTGCGGTGTGGGTCGCAGACGCGGCTCGGATCCTGCATTACTATGTCTGCAGCGTAGGCCAGTGGCTACAGCTCCGATTAGACCCCTAGCCTGGGAACCTCCACATGCCGCGGGTGCGGCCCTAAAATGACAAAAAGTCAAAAAAAAAATTATTTCCATGTAAATATAAGCATGTATATATATATTTTTTGTTGTTGTTAATGGAGGACTGTCTCCTTTGATGAGAATAGTGACATATCTCTGTACAATCAGAATTCTCTTTTGATTGTGTGATGATTGGGCTGTACATAACTCTATGCATCAATTTAAAGAACTTTCGCTGTTGAGTTAAAAAAAAATCTATGTACGAAATCTTCTGGCTATTAATTGTATTGGAGACCAACCCACTCTGAGAAATGACTCACTTGTCTTCGAAACCCATGTTGAAATAATAATAAATGTCTGCAACAGGCGCTTGATTGGGTGGTGGTAAAATCATAAGATGAGCTTCTATTCTCTTATGATTCTTGATTTTTATCCGTGTTCAGGCTCTCACTTCCCTCCCTCATCCTCACGCTACAAATGTTATCCGTAATCAGGAGTGAAGGGATGGATGCACACCGCAGGCTGTCACCTGAGTGATTGCAGCATTTAGACAGGATAAGGATGCCTGGAAGTGTTCAGGATAAAAGAAATATCAAATAATGTTTTTCTTTCAAAATACATATATAGTATAAAAAATCAGTAATGCATGAAATTTTCTTCACCTTCAGTCAAATTGTCCATTTCTAAGGTCATCTGAGGTGAGCTATTTAATTCAGCCAATCTTTCAACCTTCCATCTCTAGTAGACCATTTGGCGATGTAATTCTCAGGACTGTCAGGTACAGCAATTGGACTGGACAGAGCCTTATTAGAGAAGGGCTTTTCCCTGATTAATCACAATCGGTTCCCATGTTCTGAAGAGCCCTGGAAATCTGTGGAACTAGTTTTCAGAGACACTCAAGTCAGAAGTTCTTATCAGAAGAGGTACTTTTTATATCTACAAAATTAGAACCTGGAATTCATTGTATTATCGTTCCATGAAACCAGGCTCTTGTGTTATAAATTTTAAAGTGTATAAAGCATATATATCATTTTTTCCCAATTGTATTCTAAATAAAACACTCTGCACTCTAAAATTTATAGAGTTTATGTCTCCACAGTTTATATACCAGTGTGCTGGATTTTTTAAAACAAAACAATTATCTCCTTGACCAATAAAACCATAATTTTTAAGATAAAATATTTTAGTGAAACTGAATATAATTTAGAAGTATTTAAGAAACTACAATAGCATTAGATTTTCAACATCAGGCTTTTAAATTTTATCTGGGGATGAATCTGTGATATAAATTTGATATAATGTCAGGCCAGTCATTATAATGACCACTAAGTTTCATTCCAAAATACCACTCAGTGTCAGTTTCAATATTAGTCTTTAGAAGCTATAATGAATTGGACAACTTATAGTTACACTGATTTCTATAATATAATTGTAGATGCAACTTAAAGTGGTAATAATAACCCCCATACCTAGAAAATAGAAAATATTTAAAATATCGATTTTACTGTCTTCCATTAAATAAAAAAACACTTGAGAACGAGACATGTTTTATTCAACTGTTTTGTCAGTTTATGTATTTTTATATTAATATTTTATTAGATTGTGCAAATATATTGTTCAAGTATCTGAAATTATAGTGTTATAACTGAAAAAAAATCTCTCTTCCAGTCTTGACCCTATATACCTTGCCTTCCCCAAATTTAACATTGTTTTCGGTTTATTGTAGATTCTTTGAGTTCATATATGAGCAAATGCGTATCAAAATATTTTCCTGTTTTACTGGATAATAAAGTACTTCCAACTTCCTTCTACCCCTTCTGTTCTTTTTTTGTTCATTAAAAAATATATTTTGGGTATTTTATGCACATAAGGAACTTTCTCAATTTTTATGACTTCATAATATTCTTTTATGTTGATAAATACATGTGTGTAGAAAATTAGTGTTCTATTTTTAGATTTATAGATTGTTTAAATTCTTTGGCTTCAACAAACCTACTAGGAGTAAAATTGTACATAAATGATTTTGTTTGTGAGTATAACTGCAGGATAAATACCTAAAAATGATATTGTTGGAATTGCCAGCATTGCTTTAAATACCAAATACATGCCCACAAAGACTGTATAAGAGTTGTTTTTTTCTATGGTATCTCTTACTAAATGTACTGTCAAAATTTTAGAACTTTCTAATTGCAGAGTGATTATGATGGAAAATAAGATCAGATGCTAGAGATAATGTGGTTGATATCTGAGTTTCTTGGTTTAATGTTATCTGGGGTTTTAGTCTCAAAATTTGGTTTGCCTTGCTGGGAAATATGGTTTCCCCCCTGAGGGTTTATAACTTGAACCATGTAGAGACAGCAAATCCAAGTGGACTTTTAGAGACTCAAGATTCGGTGCCATGAAGTAAGCTGTTTCATCTGGCCATGCTCTTTTATTTTTCTCTTCTCTGATGGATCCGAGATATGGCCATTAGTGACAAATGCTTTCCTAAAGCAATTATTCTCAAATATAAGAAGACAAAATATATTCCCCTGGGGATGTGTCAGAATCTTGATGGAAGGGGGTAGCAAAGCATACATTTATGATTTCCTCCGCCAAGAATTCACCCACCTTTCCTTACCTCGTGAAGAAACACGACTAGCTAGGTAGGACTATCACACTCCAGGAAACTAATTTTTTTTTAAAGAATAGCCATTCACCTACATATACCTGGAAGACAACCTGGACACTGTAAGCAAATGTATATTGGAGAACCTGACAGAAATATTTTAGTGCAGTTACTACTCTTGTGGACTTCAATCAGTGTAAGAGAAAAAAATGTGTTTCATGAGAATGGGACTTTCTGAACTGAATCATCTTCATTGATTAGAATTGTTTCTCCCACACAGAAGTTACTAGTATTATTATTACAGCATTATTAAAGGAATGACTTATTACTAATGCTATGTAGTACAGTAGAAAACAAAAACCTTTTTAAAGACACTGAAATGGTGTCATAGTCTTTGTGAGAATGCAAGTTCAATCCCTGTCCTTGCGTAATGTGTTAAGGATCTGGCGCTGCCTAGAGCTGCGGTGTAGATCACAGATGCAGTTCGGATCAAGTGCTGCTGTGGTTGTGGCCTGGGGCTCAGTTGAAGCTGATTCTTGTCCCAGGAATTTCCATATGCTCCAGGTGAAGCTGTAAAAGGAAAAAAAAAAAAAAAAAAAGAGAGAGAGAGAGAGAGAAAGAAAGATAGTTTAGCCTGTAGTAGCATGAGGTTCCAAGTTGGAGAATCACCTTAAATATCTTAAACTACTAACTTCTGGGTCAAGCAAATTTGCCAGGGCTCTTTAGGTGAAGGTTAAGAACACTGCCTTTCTGAACAGGTAGCTCCATTCATAACCATATTAATACAGTTAGGTGAAAAACAATATCGACATCGTTTTTTCTTTGTTTCTGATATAACTGATTGGTAGGAGTTCCTGCTGTGGTGTAGTGCGTTAAGGATCTGGTGTTGTTCGGCTATCACATAGGTCATAGCTGAGCCTCAGGTTTGATCCCTGGCCCAAGAATTTCCATATGCTATGGATGTGGCTGAAAAAGGAAAAAAATAAAATAAAATAAAATAAAAAAGTGATTGAATTTTTTAGTTCCTGGGACAATTTGTTATGACCTAGGCATTTCTTCTTTGGTAATGTTTTAAACAGGATTAATGCAAGCTTCCCAAAGGTTTTCACTCTGTTTAACCTTCTAGAATCATCCTAACTGTTTTCACACATTGTAAATAAGTCTCTGGTATGCTCAGACCCAGGAGTATACTGACTGAGGTTTATTTTAAGAAAGAATCTTGATTTTCCTAGAAGTACTGAGATGGCTTTACAAAACCTTATCTTATCTCTTAAATAAATATCATGAGTTTTTAGCCTTATTCCCAGTCTCCCAAGACTAAAGAAATCAAATATCAAAAGTATATTTAACTGACATTAAGGCTTCAATGCATATCAGCACATGGTAGCACATTTGTTTAACTGACTTAGCTCTCATCTTGAAAAATCACATTTAAGGATATGAACCTAAAATAGAACAACAGCTTTTAAAATTTCTCCTAAATTTATATGTTTGGTATTATTTAGAACTTACCATTTGCAACCTATATTTTCTCTACATAATTATATATTAAATGTTCAATGAAGTTTATAGGAACTGGTAGGAAGATACATAGCGAATAATATTAAAAAGTGGTTTCGAAAATAGTATATGTTTCAAGTAAAACTAAGTACCTCTGATAAATAGATACATTACTTGAGAAACTCCAGCAGTAATAAGAAGCAGGAAAACAATTGTTTTCATAACTATCTTTATATTTTTCTATGTCTGTAAGTATCCTTATTTCAAGATGCCTATTTATGCTTGATAATGTATTCAACAGCATGCTGGCATTGAAATAATCTCAGATATTTTAAAAAGCATATACAGAAAATCCCATGATTCAATGTTTTATATTTCCTCTTTTGTGCACAGAAAAGCAGAATTTTCACTAAACTTTAAAAAACAAGGATTTTCTTGATATACAAATGGTAAAAATGCACAAATCTAACGATGGTCCAGGATCTCTATTTGAGATTCTTAAGTACCTCCAGAGCCTATCTCTAATTTTAAGTCAAGCAAATCACTAGTGGGTCAACTAATTTAAAAAAAGGAAGTTTGTGCTTCTGTGTTCCTGGCTATCTGCCCAAAGAAAATCCTCCTTTTTTCTTGAATTCCCTCTTGGTGTGCACTTAATCAAATTACCTCCAAGTAAAAAATGTGATATGAAGATATAGAGATCAAAGGAAAATGTTTAACTATAAATTATCTGCATGTCTGCTGGAAAAGGATTGCCTCTCTTTAGACTAAATGTGGAAGTATTTTGCTTCCCACAAACCTATTTGGAATTCCCTGTGTAATTTTCTTACCACACAAAGAAGACACTATGGAGAAATATAGTCAGAAAATTGTCTTCCAGTTGCTGATTTTCCCAAGGTAGTAATCATTGAGATGCATGAGATAGTTTAGAAAATGGCCAGAAATATGAATAAAATCTGTATTATAGATTAGATAATAGATTTTCAGGCTGTCATGTGCACATACACACCTTACTTCTGTTTTGATGAAATTAATTGACATAGTCTGGATTTTATGGACACAAGGGAATATTATGAGACTGTGTTTTGGGATAAACCTAATTTTTTTTTTCTTTTTTCAGTCACATCTGTAGCAAATGGAAATTCCCAGAAAAAAGAAACTCAGAGCAAACCACTAGTCTGTAGAATATGGCACTTGGAAACCTAGACAGATGTAGATACCCTTTCTAATTCTACTCTAGCCATTTAAAGCTGTGTGAACTAAGGCAAATAATTAAACTCCTTCGAAGCCTTAAGTTCTCAGTCTGTACAATGAAGAGACTACCACCTCATAATTTTGTAATGAAGACAATATGAAATACACAGAGAGTGATATGTAAACCATCGGAAGTGATTTATATATTGCAGCCAACATTATTAGTTGTGAAAGAAATGAAAAATGCATTTTGCATAGCATCCTCTTCCCTCAATATCCTAAAGCTCACAACTCTAAACTGTGATGGTTTGCAAGTTAATGATTAAAGTTAAGCAATTGATAACCCATTCCCCAGTTCAAATGGATAATTGTAATAACAAAAATTTAGGAATATTAAGACTTTTCTCCTTCATTTTACAATTTAAAATTTCAAAATTAGAATAATCACAAATCTTAATCTGATAAATTACTCTAGATTGACATATGCTATGTCATTTTTATTAAATTAACTCCATTAAGGTATACCATAGAAATCAAGTGCCATTGAGTTGACAGTTTTTTGTCATCTGACATAAATATTACAAACACTTTGATTCTCTCTTGCATTTTCTCTTTTTCTCTACATATACGTCCTATACACACACACACATAAACATGTATATTGCTTATTAAGCTTGAAATATCTCAAGAGTATGTATCTTTTATTTTTATTTTATTTTATTTTTTTGCTTTTCAGGGCCACACTGGAGGCATACAGAGGTTCCCAGACTAGAGGTCTAATGGGAGCTAAAGCTGCCAGCCTACACCACAACCACAGCAAAACCAGATCTGAGCTGCATCTGAGACCCTCACCAGAGTTCATGGCAACACTGGATTCCCAACCCACTGAGCAAGGCCAGGGATGGAACCCACAACCTCATGGTTCCTAGTTGGATTCGTTTCTGCTGTGCCGTTACGGGAACTCCTGTATCTTCTACTTAAGAACTCATGATTTCTTTAAAAAAATCAGACTTAAAATAGAAAATTTCAACTGAAAGAATAAATGTTTATATTCTAATTATATTTCTTTACATGATTTGTTTGATATATATAGGACAATTTTTTCAAAAAAAATTATGTGATTTGACCTACCTGTTCATTAATCAATCTGACATTTTTAATTATTTAAATAAACAATCAAATAAATTATTTAAATAAACAATCAAAGGTGAATATTAAGAAAGAACTGGGGGCAGGTTATTGTTTCAATGGCAGACATTGAGTTATGTTACATAGGAAATTTTACCATGATATTTTAGAATACACATAAATGAAAAATATTTGATAGGACTAACTTTTGTGAAAACTGTGGAGCTATGTCCTTTACCGATATAACTATACAATTTTTGTTTCCTTGTATTTTTCATTAAAAAACATTCCCAAGGCTTTTTTTTTTTTTTTTGGTCTTTTTGCCTTTTTATCTAGAGCCGCACTCGTGGCATATGGAGGTTCCCAGGCTAGGGGTCTAACAGGAACTGTAGCCGCCAGCCTTCGCCACAGCCACAACAACGCGGGATCCGAGCCACGTCTGCAACCTACACCACAGCTCAGGGCAACGCCGGATCCTTAACCAACTGAGAAAGGCCAGGGATCGACCCCGCAACCTCATGGTTCTTAGTCGGATTCGTTAACCACTGAGCCACGAAGGGAACTCCCCCAAGGCTTTTCTTAAATGTTCTAATTTATTTCTAAATAAAATATCTATATATTCAACTTACAGATAATATGATTATTAATACATTGCATATTTGAACTACCACTATATAAATGTACTATAAACATTACAAATTATAAAAACATCTGAAATATATGAGAAATCAGTGTTTATAGGAATTATAATACTTTCTTCAACTATTCCAATGTACCCTACATGTGTGCGTATCCTAAACTGAATAGAGTTGATAATGACATTTTTCATTGTTTGTTTGCTGTTTGAATAATTTCCCTAAATTCCAAATACTCAAGATCTGCTTAAAATAAAAAGTTAGACTATTATTCATCTGTATGAATGTGTATGTGTACATTTTTTTCAAGAAATATACCCTGAATGGATGATAGAGTTATCATTAGGCAAATTGTTATAACCCAAGTTGCATATATTATATGGATTTGTATGTCCTACAATCTAATTAATACTTAAAAACTGATCTCAGAGTTCCCATCCTGGTTCAGTGGAAACGAATCTGACTAGCATCCAGGAGGACACAGGTTTGATCCCTGACCTTACGCTAATGAACTGGTGTTGCCATGAGATATGGTATAGGTTGCAGACATGGCTCAGATCCACAGTGTTGCTGTGGCTGTGGTGTAGGCCAGCAGCTATAGCTCAGATTCAACCCCTAGCCTGGGAACCTCCATATGCCACCGGCATGGCCCTAAAAAGACAAAACAAAACAAAACTGATCTCAAAATATAGCCTTTATGCATGTTTTTCCTCAATGATTTTTAATGTATCTTAAAAGTGGGTAGACATTTATGAATTGACATAATACCATGCAGCTATCAACAAATTTTAACAGCATTTTTTTGTTAATTACACATTTATTGGTATTCTGGTAAAAACAAACAAATAAATATAAAAACAAGAAATAGTAGACAAGTACAAACTGGTCAACGGTCATCGTATCATTGAAATACAGATGCGTGAAATAGAAGTGGAAAAACTTAGATGAGTTTATAGCACTAGTAGATAATCTGTGATTCAATGGTAGTAGGCCTAAGACATTTTCAAAATGGCTTGGGCTTTAACTCATGATTCCTGCATATTTCAGATGTCAGCAGTCAGGAACTGATGAATATTAGGGCAGCCACCTCAAGAAATTTGACTGACAAAGATGTGCTTCCAAAATGAGTGATATTGATTTAATTATAAATAGCTGCCAAATTGTTTAATATCATTCAAGCCTTAGTAGCTTTATTTCTACAGGCTGCTGATGTATTATACTTATAGTATACTCCAAATTACCTCACATTTATCAGAAAATCTTTTTGAAAATCAGGAATGACATCTGGGAAAGCTACAAGAGAAAACACTCAAATGTGTTTCTTATATGATTTTGTGAATGCGTTCTATTAAGATGATCCCTCTAAACTACAAAATTATTGTTGCCTGTTTTAATCTGAGTTTTTGGTGTTACTTATTTTCTATGTTATTTCTTTTGCATTATTCTGTTTATTAGCAGATAATATGATATTGTATTATAAAAACAGAAACAAAAAGGAAGAATAGATCTTTCAGTGTGTTTGGACTTTTTAACAGTTGGGAAAAGCTGTTAGGAACAACATAGTTTTGAGGTGACAAACTGGACCTGGAGCTATTATAATGGCCATACCTAAGTAACATATGAGGTTACACCATTTTCTTCCATGAATATACAATTACATCTGCTGGAAATATCAGGTTAACCACAGGTTTTTAAATTATTTTCTCTCTTTTCTGGAATACTTGAGAAAGAAAGAGATGACCCATTCAAAATTCTTTATAAGACATGTATTATTTATTGCAGAAAGATAATGGAGAATTCTTACTTTTAAAATGCTTTTTATCAGGATATACCTGGTCTCTGTATAATGTAAGGGAACCTACAATTCATAGATTTATGAGACATGGACCACTGGAAAATGTCACATGAATTATGTAGTTAATAGGATATATATAAAGGAGATATTTCATAACAGAGTAAGTCCCTCTCTTCGAGCATGATCCACATACTTTGCTTATAGTCACATCTCATATCTACACCAAAACATTTCCAAATGTCAGAAAAAAATTACACTTAGGGAACTGTCTTGACATTGTCATATCTCTTTTGGGGGAATAGTACTTGGCCTGAGTCTTGGTATTGCTTCTGCCTTTGAATCATTCATAAATTTTATTGTTTATAAGCTATATCAATTTTATAGAGGGTGATTTAATAATTTGCTCTTGCTTATTATTTTGCCAATCGACATGCACTCTCCTCTTCCTAAGAAATTCACATTTGTTTTGTACATGATTCTACTTTTTATTTCACTGATTCTTTTCTAGTCTTCTGACTATTTTATATCATGTTCTTGTTGGTGGATATGTAAAGTTTTGTTTCACCAACTACATTGGTAACTCTTTAGCCTAAAGGGAAGCATACAGTAGATAATCATATATCACAACTGATTTAAATTTTACAAAGGAGGGTAAGGCAACTTATGAAAATGTCTTTCAAAAATGAATTAAATGGCATGAACTGCATGAGTACATGATGGTTAGAAAAGTGAAAAGTCTTGCAATTCCCAAAGGGTAGGGGGAAGGGAGTGGGATAAACAAGGATTTTGGGGTTGGTAGATGCCTATTATTACATTTAGAATGGATAAGCAATGAGGTCCTATTGTATAGCACAGAGAACTATATCCAATCTCTTGAGATAGAACATGATGAAAGATAGTAGGAAAAAAAAGAATGAGGAAGGTAAAGCTGGTAATGCTAATCAGAATGGATTTTCTTCATAATAAGAATAAAGGTAATCTTAGTAGTTTGATTTACTCTTCCATTTTTCATTTTGCTGTGGGCAACAAATTGGAAGCACTGGTCAGGGTTTATATAAAGACCACTTTGGAAAATAAAGAATCAGAGTGAGTTGAAGGAAGGAAGAAAATGAACAAAAAATAACTAGGAGATCCTATTTGATGTCATTAAATACAGGTGTAAATGATTCTAAATATTTTTAAAATCCTTAAAAAAATATCATTATACTAAGTTAAATCCAAAATTGTAAATCTGTAAATGATATGACTGACATGGACTTAATTTCCAAAATATACAAATAGCTCATACAACTCAATAACAACAACAACAAAATTGAGAAATGAACCAGAGGCCTAAATAGATATTTCTTCAAAGAAGACATACAGATCACCAGTAGACACATGAAAAAATGCTCACCATTGGTAGATTTATTTAGAGAAACGAACATCAAAACTACAACGAGGTACCTCTTCACACCTGTCAGAATGGTCATCATTAAAAAGTCTAAAAATAATAAACGTTAGAGAGGGTATGGAGTAAAGGAAATCATCTTACACTGTTGGTTGGAATGTAAACTGGTGCAGCCACTATGGAAAACATAATGGACGTTGCCAGAAAAATAAAAATACAATAATCATATGATCCAGCAATTTCATTTGTGGGTGTATACTCAAAACTGTAGTTTTAAAAGATACATGTACCCCTATGTTCCTAGCAGCACTAGTCACAATAGCCAAGACATGGAAACAACCTAAATGTCCATCAACAGAGGAATGGATAAAAGAGATGTTGTATCTAAATACAGTGAAATATTACTCAGACATAAAAAATGAAATAATGTCATTTGCAGCAAAATGGATGGAGCTAGAGATTATCATACTAAGCAAAGTAATTCAAGAAGAGAAAGACAAATACCATATGGTATCAGTTATATATAGAATCTAAAATATAACAAATGAATATATCTATGAAACAGGCACACAGACACAGAATATCCAATTTGTGGTTTGCCAAAAAGGTAAAGGAAATGAAGGAGGGAAATATTGGAAATTTGGAATTAGCAGATGACAAACTATTACGTGTACAATGGATAAACAATAAAGCCATATTGTAGAGCACAGGAAACTACATTCAATATCTGCTGATAAACCATAATGGAAAAGAATATGAGAAAGTGCACATATATATATATATATATATATATCTGAAATTAACACAATGTTGTAAATAAACTCTACTTCAATAAAATTAAAAAATAAAATAAAATTATATGGCATATTTAATTTGGGAACTGGAAAATATAAATTGATATGTTTATGTGTTTCTAGAAGATTAATTTATGGTTATTTGGTATTAATTATAAAAAAGGTTTTGTGCACAGGTAAGATGAGAAATATAAATCTTTATTAAAACTGCAACATTTTCAGAACATTTAAAATGTAATATATATTTAGGATGATGGAAAAAATGTAATACAAATTAATTTACCACTTTACGTATCTTACAAAATCCTTAAAACTCTTGTTCTCTAGAACACAATTTTGAAAACTAGTTCAACTGTAGTCCATGCCTAAAAAAATTTTTTTTAATTTTTTCTTTAGTGAACCACATGTAGAATTTTAATTTAATTTGATTTGATTTGATTTGATTATTTACTTTATTTTTTGGCCATCCCTGTGGTATGTGGAAGTTCCTTAGTCAGGGATCAAACCTGAGCCACAACAGTAACCCTAGCCACAGCAGTGAAAATGCGAGTACTTAAGAGCTGAGCCTACAGTGAACTGCTACAGTAGGCTTTTTTAACTTTTATTGAATTATGGTTGAGTTACAATTTGTGCTTATTTCTGCTATACAACAATATTATTTAGTTATATATATGTATACAGATATCTACTTTTTTTAGATTTTTTTCCCACATAGGCTATGACCTATTGTTGGTTAACAATGTCATGACAGATAAATTATAGTTGATTTATAATCCTCTGCTGTATAGAAAAATGACTCAGTCATATATATATGACATGGTCTATCCCAAGAAATTGGCTATAGTACAATGTGCTATAGCATAGGACCTTGTTGTTTATCCATTCTAAATGTAGTAGTTTGCATCTACTAACCCCAAACTCAGAGTCCAATCCACTCAGTGTTTGTAAACAGTGGCAATTCCAAGGGTGAATGAAAAGAAATAAGAGTCTAAGAGTTTACTATGGAAATGGAAAAATATTTATAGTAGGTACTTAATTAAACTGATCAGTACAAGAACAATTTATTATAAAAATCACATTTCTTTTACATTTTCAAGGGTCTGTTGACTACCATGCAATGATTAGTTATCCCAAATTTTATGAATTTTACATTTTTAGTTTTAAAACTTGTTGCTTTCAGTCTAAGAGGTTACCAATGAGTTATAAACAATCATTTTACTTAAATTTTCAATCTCTACATAAAACTGAGGTTTTGACTTTTTTTCAGCACCATACTATTTATTCTAATCATCTATAACATTGATATTTTTGAATTGTGATTTCATTTTTTGTCTATAAAATTGAAAATCATTTTACTGTATGATCTATCAGTCTTACTCTTTGGTAACAACTCAAAGTATTTGAAAATTTATGTTCACAGAAAAAATCCATGCATAGATGTTTATAGCAGCTTTCTTCAAAATTGTCAAAACTTGGAAGCAATCAAGATGTACTTCAGTAGGTAAATGGATAAATAAACTATAGTACATCCGAGAATGGGGTATTTTCAGGAGAAAAGCAAATTAAATATAAAGCCATTTTAGACATGTAGAAAGCTTAAATACATATTACTAAGTGAAAAATCCAATCTGAAAAGGATACATATGGTATGATTCCAATTCTGTGACATTCTGGGAAAGGCAAACTATGGGAAAAATAAAAAGCAGTGGCTTCCATGATTTGGGGAGAAGGGTAGAATGAACATGCAGAATGGAAAGGATTCTTAGGGAAGTGAATTTATTCTACCTGTTACTATAATGGTAGATACATGTTCTTTTACATTTGTCTAAACACATAGAATGCCCAATGTGAAGAGTTTTAAACTATGGATGCTAGGTAATGATAATGTGTTAATGCATTTTCATATTATTATTGGGTGAGTTTCTCTGTGCTATATAGCAGGTCCTCATTGGCCAGCCATTCCATATACCACAGCGTGCCTCTGCCAGTCCCAAACCCCCAGTGCCTCCCTCCCACCACAATCTGTCCCCTTGGAACACATCCTGTGGGCTAATACATTTAAGTTTTCATCTTTTTCTTTTAAAAGTGATCACCAATGAAATGATAGTCCTGTAGAAAAAAACATGCACAGGTTATTTTGGATTGTATTATATGTCTTTTCAATATTACTATTTTATCAATATCCTCTCACCATTATACAATGCATTTCTGAAAAACTGATTTTTTTGTTAATTGATATAGTCTGCTAGTCAGAAAAGGTTGACATTTTTCTTTTTAGTGGAGGTGAAATTATCGTTATTTGCCTGACTCGTGTAAGTTCTACACTAGAAAATCTAATAATTAGTTCTGAAAATTTTGTAGTGATCCTGTCCTCTAGGTTAAAATTTCTCTCATTTATTAGTGCTATAGTAATCAGTTTCTAATGTTATAGAAGTTTTTCTTACTAGAGCAAGCATTGGGGTAAACCAAAACATTACTGGAAGATATAGCTGAATATTCAAATGTAGACTGCCTAATCAAGTAAAGGTGTACTGTTTTAGATGTCTGAATATGTGTATGTAGGAACAGAATCTTGAATGTTAACTCTATTGGATCAGTTCAAAAGCAGTTAAGTGATCTTCTTTTAACTGTGTTTTTAAATGTTATCACATTTTTTTAAAGGAAGATTCTGTTGTGTTTGGCATTACCTTAACTCTACATGTATCTGAAAAGAGAATATTTCGTGTTCTGGACAATTAAGGCATAAAGTGGAAGCATCAGGTTGCGGGGAGTGATTGTTGAGTAGTTTTATCAAGCACTGGAAACCTGGGAATATGTATGAGGATTGAGCAATATAAAACTATTCCAAGAGAGTTCTGAGCAAGCTAAGGGAAGATGCATCATAGCTGTCAATATTATTGAATACTCAGGAACCTCTGCCAGCAACAAGTGAAGTGGCATTGTTACGCTTATAGTGTCCTGGAACTATTCCAACCTTAAAAAGGACAAAATTCTGGTCTGTTATGCAATTCTGGGCACCAGGACAGTATATTTGTTTATCTGTGTCTGAGCATTTCTCTATGTGTATTTGCTTACCACACATAGAATAGTGTATCTTAATTTACTCCATTTATAGTTATATAGAATTCATTTTCATATTTATTTATATTAAAATATGTACTTAAAATATTCTACGAATATAATGATATTTACCTGAAAATTTTTCTGTCTTATGGATACAAGAGTAAACTTTTACTTGGATGCTTAAAGGGTGACCTATTGTTGGGCGTTCCCTTCGTGGCACAGTGGTTAACGAATCCGACTAGGAACCATGAGGTTGTGGGTTTGATCCCTGCCCTTGCTCAGTGGCTTAACGATCCGGCATTGCCGTGAGCTCTAGTGTAGGTTGCAGACGAGGCTCGGATCCTGCGTTGCTGTGGCTGTGGCATAGGCCAGTGGCTACAGCTCCGATTAGACCTGGGAACCTCAACATGCCGCCGGTGTGGCCCTAAAATGACAAAAGGCAAAAAAAAAAAAAAGGGGGTGACCTATTGTTGATACTTAGGCATTTTTGAATTTTGTGACATCATAAATAATGCCGTGATGATACTCTGATATTTTCATATGCATACACTTTTCTGCACACTCCTGCTTAGTTCCTGAGAATAAGTTCATGTAAATGATTTCTTGATTAAAGATATGATCGATTTTATGGTTCTTGATATAAACTGAAAAAATAACTTCCAAACAGTTTGAGCTAATGTACACTCATGACAGTTGCATAGTAGAGTGTCTATTTATTGTGTCTTTGGAAAAACTGACTTTTAGCTAACAAACATTTCCCAACTGGATGTATAAAGATAAACCTTTTTTTAATTTACCTTTACTTGGGTAGCAGTTGGGTTGAAATTTTATCTTTTGTTTTTGTTTGTTTGGGGGGCCACACCCTTGGCATATGGAAGTTCTCAGGCTAGGGGTTGAATTGGAGCTACAGCTGCTGGGCTAGGCCACAGCCACAGCAATGTGGGATCTGCAATTTACATCATAGCTCACGGCAACACGAGATCCCTGACCCACTGAACAAGGCCAGGTATCAAACCTGAATCCTCATTGATACTAGTTGGATTCATTTCTGCTGTACCACAACGGGAACTCCCAAATATTTCTAAATATTAAGTGATGTTATTATTCCCAGACCTTCTCAAAACTAGAGCGAATATTTCCTTCCTCAACATTATTGTCTTTTGGGAGGCCAAAGACACTTGACATCTTTTTTTTAGCTTAGGAATATTTCAAAATAGAAGTTTCCTCTTGGGCACACAACGGTTTCTACATAAGGAGCAGACCTCCCTGAAGGGTAATCCATGGATAAATTGCAACTAATATTGAGGGAAGCAATGAGATTACAATCATCTTGATTTTACCACCCAGGCCTCTTTAGTTCTTCCTTTACTGTCAATCATGGCCTATGAACTTTGATGTCATCTGTTGCCTAGAAGTCTTTTAATTGGATCCCACTTCTGTCCACATAGCCCTTGAGGTCCTCTTCTCCTATATCCTACCCTCAGATCTTCTCTAAGGTTATGCTTACATTTCTCTCCCCCTAGCAGAGATGGCCCTTCTCTATTTGGACTGGATAATTTTTTTTTAATATTATTCTTGTAGTTTAATGTATAGCAATGATTCTGCACCCTGTTATTTTCACATCTAATTCGGATACCAAAAAAAAAGAAAAATAGTGGATAACATTGACATTTTTGCTCTTTCCACTTCCACTGTAGTAATCCTGGAAATAATCTGTCTTTAAGTTGAAAAAAAGTCTCAAGGAAACGTATAAAAGAGAATTACAACATGTATGTGTTCTGGTTATCTTATTACATTTTTATTATTTATGCATCTTCTTTTGAGAAATTTCCCTTTGTGTTATGTCCTTAGTTTTTTAAATATTGGAGAGAACTAAGGAAATTTTGAAAAGCCATGACTTGGGTCCCTTCTGTTTTCTATTTCTCACCCTGATCACCTACTCTCCAAAATAGAGAAATTTCACAATAAGTTCAAAATCTCCTTTTGCTTAGATCTTTCCCACAGCCTTTTATTTATTACCTTTATCAGTCAAGACCAGCTCATAAACAGAATCCCTATAGGGATTCTGACAGTATTTTAATTCATTCATAGATATTTCAAACACAAATGTAAAAAAAAAAATCATAGTAAATGCAATTATACTGGTCAGTACAGTATAAAAGTTATCATCTGAAATGCCCCCAAGCTTTAAATTATGTTTTACTCTATAAACTTGAAATTCTAAATTTCTATAGAAATGATAATTCCCTTAGATTTGCCTTGATATTTTAAAAATGCTAATATTTCAAGCTTTCTTTAAAGTATTTAGAAGCCATCTCAGAACCAGGATTAGTTTTCACTTTGGAATTCTCATCTGAAATAGGGATAGGAAGAAGTTGAGGTAGAAATATTTTTTTCCTATTAAGGTAATTTTTAAATGGATTAGTGCAATAGAGTGTTAATTTCTTCACTAATGAGAGATATAAATCCTTATAAATGAATACCTCAAGGTAAAAATACAGTCTCAGCACAAAAAAAACAAATTGTAAGAAAAACAAAAATAGATTTATATTAAATTTTTTGAGTATGTAACTCTAGGCCTTCCCCCAATCAATAAATATCTTAAGGAAATAAAGTAGCACAAGAAAATAATCTCCATGGATAAAACTGATCAGATTACATTAGATTGACTGTGTTAATGATCCGAAATTTTTCTGGGCCTAGTTGGTACAGCCCAAAATTAAGTGATAGATTGATATAATTATGAAAACAGTTCCTTCAGTTTGATATTTTCTTGCTTTGCATTCATATCTTTGAAGCGGCATTGACAAAACTTTTGATATTCCTAGGAAATATGAGTCCCCACACAGAATTCTAGGAAAATTATAAGAAAGCAAATAAAATGTACATTATAATTTTCACCTAAACAAATTGTCTCACTTTGTTTCCCTAGAATGTTATTCCACAAATTCATAAGAAAAGAGATCTGAGAGAATGTGCAGCCTAGGTGTTTACTTTGATAAAATATAATCTGATGAAGTGTATGAACAGTATCCTTTTCCAAACTGTATCATTTGTTAATAGGATTATTTTGAATATATTACAGATGATGTTGAATAAATCACAAATGCCTTTTTTGGTAAATTAATTAAGGGAAAAAGTCAATTGAGTTTGAGTAGATTAATATTTAATTTTTTCAAATATTTGTCCAAGTAACCCATGCCTACAAAATATTAATAACCATAATCATTCTCTTAAACCCTTTACTAATAGTATTGTAAAAGATATTTTAATTATTTTTATACGTAAAATAACTTTCTTCTATTTCTACAAAAAGAAATTTCGATTTAGCAGTTCCTATAATAGATTTTCTTAATACCCAAAGAGAATCACTTTAATTCTTTATTTCTTTAAAATTTTCTATCTGACTTCATTTTGACTGACTTCCCATCACTTGTCCTATCATCTTACAGGTGTTGAAAATGTGTGGCTTGCTGCTTAGATGCACTGGACTGATCGTGTGATGAGAATGGATGTTATAAAGATGTCTCAGCAGCTACCTTATGAAAATCTGAAGAAAGCCAATCATTAACTAGACATACATATTTCCCAGATGCACTGAGAGAGCAATTTCGAGAGTATTAACAGTAACGTAAGTACCAAGGAAGTTACTGCAGCTGTACAATACTTTCATTTATATTAAATAGGTATGAAATTATACCAGTTGTGGGATAAAATACAGGGGCTGCTAACTGCATCCTTAGCAGGAAGCAACTGATGTCTTGATGGAAAATAATTTGTGATTTAAAAAAATAACTTATTGTTAGGAAAAACGCATATTATTTTTAAACCATGGAGATAAAAATTAATGTAACATGGGATAGATGTTAACTGTTGCAACAATATGAGAGAAGATGTCCACTAACGATTCAAGCCTTCCATTGCCTTTTTTTTTTTTACAGCTGCGTCTGCTGCTTATGGAAATTCCTAGTCTAGAGGTCGGTTCACAGCTGCAACTGTCTACAGCATAGCCACAGCTACACCAGATCTGAGCCCTGTCTGCAACCCTCACTGTAGCTTAGGCCATGGAGGAGTTAGGCCAGGGATCAAACCCACATCCTCACAGAAAAGACATATCCTTACCCTGATGAGCCACAATAGGAACTCCTAATGACAATCTTAATATCAACATTTTATAAAGATGTATTGAGCTTCTAATGATGTATGACTTGAAACATTTAAAAATGAATATATAATAGAGATATTAAATGCCATTGTATAAAACATAATGGAGCTGCTTTTGTGTGTGGGTGTATGTGGTAAGAACACGTAACATAGGGTCTACCTTCTTAAATTGTGAAGTGCATAATACCATATTGTTGATTATAGGTGCAATGTTGTACAGCAGATCCTTAGAACTTAATGATCTAGCATAACTGAAATTTTACACAGTTGAAAAACAACTTCCCATTTCCCCTTGATGATAGTAGCACAAGTGTTTGTATAGTCCAAACTCATCAAGATGTACAGTTAAATACATATATTCTTTTCATACCAATTTACTTCCATAAAGTTGCTAATATACATATAATTTATATATACAACTTTGTAAAAATAGTATAGAATAAATATGTTTCTATTGATGTATTTATGTATAGATGTGTGTGCATGTGACAGACATAAAAAGTCTTCTGAAAAATATCTATTCATGTCTTCTGCCCGTTTTTTAGATTGAGTTGTTTGTTTTTTTGATATTGAGTTGTGTGAACTGTTGATATATTTTGGATATTAACCTCTTATCAGCCATATTATTTATAAATATTTTCTCCCATTCAGTAGGCTCTCTTTTCACTTTTCTAATGGTTTCCTTTGATGTGCAAAAGCTTTTAAGTTTAGTTAGGACCCGTTTGTTTATTTTTGCCTTGGTTTCCTTTGCCTTAGGTGACAGATTTTAAAAATGTTGCTACAATTTATGTCAGAAACGGTTCTACCTCTGTTTTCTTCTAGAAGTTTTCTGATTGCCAGTCTTACATCTAGCTCTTTAATCCATTTTGAGTATATTTTTGTATATGGTATGTGAATATATTCAAATATCATTCTTTCACATGAGGAAGTCTGGTTTTCCCAGAAACAATAATGAAGAGACTGTCTTTTCTCCATTGTATATTCTTTCACCTTTGAGGTCTATTAATTAATAATAAGTATTTGGTTTTAATTCTGCTGTCTCTATCCTATTCCAAGGATTTATGTATCTACTTTTGCGCCAGTATCATCCTATTTTGATTACTGTACCTATATAGTACAATATGAAGACAGGGAAAGTTGTATCTCCAAATTTTTTTCTTTTTTATCAATTGATTTAGCTATATGGGGTCTTTTTAATTTCACATAAATTTCAGAATTATTTGTTTTAGTTCTGTGAAAAACATCATGGGTATTTTGATAGAGATTATGTTAACTGTAGATTGTGTAAGTGGGACTTTTTTTTAATATTTTATTTATTTATTTATTTGTTTATTTATTCCATTACTCAATGAATTTTATTACAATTATAGGTGTACAAAAATCATCACAACCAAATTTTATGGCATTTCCATCCCAAAACCTCAGTGCATCCCCCCACCTCCCAGATTGTCTCATTTGGAAACCATAGGTTTCCAAAGTCTGTGAGTCAGTATCTGTTCTGCAAAGAAGTTCATTGTGTCCTTTTTTTTTAGTTTCCACATGTAAGTGGTATAATTAGATGTTGGTGTCTAATTGTATGACAGGTTTCACTTTCCCTGATAATTTCCCAGTCCATCCATGTTGCTGTAAATTCTGTTATTTCATTCCTTTTAGGGGCTGAGTAATATTCCATTGTGTGTATATACCACATCTTCCTTATCCATTCCTCTGATGATTGACGTTTAGGTTGTTTCCATGACTTGGATATTGTATAGAGTGCTGCAATGAACAGTGGACTACCGGTGTCTTTTTGAGTCATGGTTTCCTCTGGATAGATGCCCAGGAGTGGGATTGCTGGATCAAATGGTAATTCTATTTTGAGTTTTCTGAGGAATCTCCATACTGTTTTCCACAGTGGTTGCACCAATTTGCATTCCTACCAACAGTGTAATAGGGTTCCTTTTTCTCTGCACCCTCTCCAGCACTTATTGTTTGTAGACTTTTTGATAATGGCCATTCTGACTGGCGTAAGGTGGTACCTCATAGTGGTTTTGATTTTCATTTCTCTAATAACAAGTGATGTTGAACATCTTTTCATGTGTTTTTTTTGGCCATCTGTGTGTCTTCTTTGGAGAATTATCTGTTTCGAACTTCTGCGCATTTTTTGCTGGGGTTGTTTGTTTTTTTGGTATTGAGCTGTAGGAGATGTTTGTAGATTTTGGAGATTAATCCCTTGTCAGTCGATTCATTTGCAAAAATTTTTTCCCATTCTGTGGGTTGTTATTTTGTTTTGTTTGGGTTTTCCTTTGCTGTGCAGAAATTTTTAAAGTTAATTAAGTCCCGTTTGTTTATTTTTCTTTTTATTGTCATTACTCTAAGAGGTGGATCTGAGACGTTGCTATCATTTATGTCAGAGAGTGTTTGGCCTATGTTTTCCTCTAAGAGTTTTATAGTATCTGGTCTTATATCTAGGTCTTTAATACATTGTGAGTTTATTTTTGTGTATGGTGTTAGAAAGTGTTCTAGTTTCATTTTTTTACATGTGGCTGTCCAATTTCTCCAGCACCACTTATTGAAGAGGCTGCCTTTTGTCCAATGTATATTCTTGCCTCCTTTGTCATAGATTAGTTGACTCTAGGTGCATGGGTTTAATTCTGGGCATCCTATCCTGTTCCACTGATCTCTATTTCTGTCTTTGTGCCAGTATCATACGGTTTTGATGACTGTGGCTTTGTAGTATAGTCTGAAGTCAGGGAGTCTGATTCCTCCAGCTCCATTTTTCTTTTTCAGGATGTCTTTGGTTATTCCGGGTCTTTTGTGCTTCCAAGAAAACTTTAAAATGTTTTGTTCTAGTTCTGTGAAAAAGTCCTTGGTAATTTGATAAGAGTTGCATTGAATCTGTGGATTGCCTTGGGTATATGGTCATTTTGATAATATTAACTCTTCCAATCCAAGAGCATGGTATGTCTTTACATCTGTTCATATCATCCTTGATTTCCTTCATCAGCATCTTATAGTTTTCAGAGTACAGGTCTTTTGTCTCTTTAGGTAGGTTTATTCTTAAGTATTTGATTCTTTGATGCAATGGTAAATGGGATTGCTTCCCTAAATTCTCTTTCTGATCTTTTATTGTTAGTATACAGAAATGCAGTTGATTTCTGTGTATTAATTTTGTATCCTGTGACTTTGCCAAATTCATTGATGAGCTCTGCCAGTTTTCTGGCAGAGTCTTAAGGATTCTCTAGGTATAGTATCATATCATCTGCAAATAGTGATAGTTTGACTTCTTCTTTTCCAATTTGGATTCCTTTTATTTCTTTTACTTCTCTGATTGCTGTGGTTATGACTTCCAAAACTATGTTGAATAGTAGTGGCGAGAGATCTTAGATCTGGTTTTGTCATTGATGGCCTTTATCATAGTGAGGTAGGTTCCCCCTATGCCCACTTTCTGACGGGTTTTTATCAGAAATGGGTGTTGCCTTTTGTCAAAGGCTTTTTCTGCATCTATTGAGAGGATCATATGGCTTTTATTCTTCAGCTTGTTAACATGGTATATCACACTGGTTGATTTGCAGATATTGAAGAATCCTTTTTTCTGTGGGATAAATCCCACTTGATCGTGATGTATAATCCTTTAAATGTATTGTTGGATTCAATTTGCTAGTATTTTGTTGAGGATTTTTGCGTCCATGTTCATCAGTGAGATTGGCCTGTAACTTTCTTTTTCTGTGGTATTTTTGTCTGCTTTGGTATGCGGGTAATGGTTGCCTCATAGAAGAGTTTGGAAATGTCCCTTTCTCTGCAATTTTTTGGAATAGTTTCAGAAGGATACGTGTTAGCTCTTCTCTAAATGCTTGATAGAATTAGCCTATAAAGCCATCTTGCCCTGGACTTCTGTTTGTTGGAAGTTTTTTAATGACATTTTAAATTTCAGAACTTGTGATTGGTCTATTCATATCTTCTATTTCATCTTGGTTTAGTCTTGGAAGATTGTACTTTTCTAAGACTTTGTCCATTTCTTCTAGATTTTCCATTTTATTGCCATATAGTTGCATATAGTAGTCTCTTATGATCCTTTGTATTTCTGTGATGTCCTTTGTTACTTCTCCTTTTTCATTTCTAATTTTAGTGATTTGTGTCCTCTCTCTTTTTTTCTTGATAAGTCTGGCTAAGGATTTATCAATTTTGCTGATCTTTTCAAAGAACCAGCTTTTGGTTTCACTGACCTGTTCTATGGTTTTCTTCATTTCTATTTCATTGACTTCTGCTCTGATCTTTATGATTTCTCTTCTACTAACTTTAGGTCTTGTCTGTTCTTCCCTCTCTAGCTGCTTTAGATGTAAAGCTAGGTTTAATTTGAGCTTTTCCTGTTGCCTGAGGTAGGCTTGTATTGCTATAAACTTTCCTCTTAGAACTGCTTTTGCTGCATCCCAGAGGTTTTGGAGTGCTGTATATTTGTTGTGCTTTGCTTCTAGGTATTTTTTAATTTCCTCTTCAGTGAACCATTGTTGTTTAGTAGCATGTTGTTTAGTCTCCACGTGTTTGTGTTTCTTGCCATTTTTTTCTTGATTTCCAGTCATATAGCATTGTGGTCAGAAAAGATGCTTGATATGATTTCAATTTTATTAAAGTTACTGAGGCTAGATTTTTAGCCCAGGATGTGATCAATCTTAGAGAATGTTCCGTGTGCACTTGAAAAGAATGTGTACTCTGTTGTTTGGAATGGAATATCCTATAAATATCTACTAAGTCCATCTGATATAATGCTTCGTTCAGGGCTTGTGTTTCCTTATTGATTTTCTGTTTGGATGATCTATCCATTGTTGTAAGTGGGGTGTTAAAGTCCCCCATTATGATGGTGTTATTGTTGATTTCTCCTTTTAAGGTTGTTAGCAGTTGCCTTATATACTGTGGTGATTCTATGCTGGGTGCATAATATTTAATATTGTTATATCTTCTTCTTGAATTGACCCTTTGATCATTATGTAGTGCCCTTCCTTGTATCTTAAAATGTTCTTCATTTTGAAGTCTATTTTGTCTGATATGAGTATTGCTACTCCAGCTTTCTTTTGATTCCCATTTGCATGGAATATTTTCTTCCATCCTCCAATGTGTATGTGTCCCTAGAAGTGAAGTGGGTCTCTTGAAGACAGCATATATATGGGTCTTGTTTTTGTATCCATTCAGCTAGTGTATGTCTTTTGGTTGAGGCATTCGGTCCATTAACATTTAAGGTAATTATTGGTATATATGTTCTTATTGCCATTGTATTAACTGTTTTGGACTTTTGTTGCTTTTTTCTTCCCTTACTCACTTCTTGTTTCCTCTCACAAGATGACTATCTTTAATGTTGTGTTTGAGTTGATTTTTCTTACTGTTTGTGTATCAATTGTAGATTTTTGGTTTGCAGTTACCCTGAAGTCTTGATATAGGAGTCTATATATAAACAAGATTGTTTTAAGTTGTTGGTTTGTTAATCACAAGTGTATCTCTAGTGCCATGCATTTGTGCTCTCTTTTCACTTTTTCTGATTTTGGTAGCCCAGTTGTGCATGAATGATTTAGTATTTTTGCTGTATATATGTCTTTACTGGTGAGCCTTGTCATTTGTGGTGTTTTTGTTTCTGGTTGTGGTCTTTTCTTTCCTGCCTAGAGAAGTTCCTTTTGTATTTGTTGTAAAGCTAGTTTAGTGTTGCAGAAATCTCTTAGCTTCTGCTTATCTGTAAAGGTTTTGATTTCTCCTTCAAATCTGAATGAGAGTCTTGCAGGGTAAAGTAATCTTGGTTAGAAGTTTTTCCCTTTCATCACATTTAGTATATCATGCCACTCCCTTCTGGCCTGCAGGGTTTCAGCTGAAAAATCTGCTGGTAGCCTTATTGGGGTTCCCTTGTATGTCATTTGTTTCTTTTCCCTAGCTGCTTTCAATATTTTCTCTTTGTCTTTAATTTTGGTCATTTTGATTAATATGTGTCTGGGGGTGTTCCTCCTTGGGTTTATTTTATATGGTACTCGTTGCTCTTCCTGGATTTGAGTGAGTGGTTCCTTTCCCACATTAGGAAAGTTTTCAGCTATAATCTCCTCAAATATGTTTTCTGTCCCCTTCTTCCTCTCTTCTCCCTCTGGCACCGCTATAATACGGATGTTGATGTGTTTAACATTATCCCAGTGTTCTCTGAGACTCTGCTCATTTCCTTTCAATCTTTTATCTCTTTTCTCTTCTGCATTAGTGATTTCCACTAATCTGTCTTCCACCTCGCTGATTCGTTCTTCTGCCTCCTGTATTCTACTGTTGGCTGCTTCTAAGGAATTTTTTATTTCAGTGATTGTATTTTGCATCTCTTCTTGTTTAATTTTTACCTCTTGCATTTCTTTGCTAATTGTTTCCTGTAAATTATTAATCGTTGCCTCCAGTTTATTTCCAATGCCTTGCATCATCTTCAGCATCAACAGTCTAAAGTCTCTTTCTGGGAGGCTAATAATCTCCTCATCACTGAGCTACTTTTCTGGGCTTTATTCTTTCTCCCTTATCTAAGTTATAGTTTTCTGTCTTTTCATTTTTATAGGCTTTTGGTGTGGCAGCTTTTTGCAGTTAATAGAGTTGTACACTCTCTTAGTTCTGATGTTTGCCTCCCTTGTGGCTAAAGTTGTTATGGGGGGTTGCCTGCTACAGGCTTCCCGATTGGAGGGACTGGTGCCTGCCCACTGGTAGGTGGGGTTGTATCCTATCCCTCTGATGAGTGGGGCTTTTTGTCTGGGTGAGATTAGAGGCTGGCTGTGTGCCTGAGGGTCTTTAGGCAGCCTTTTTACTGATGGGTGGGGCTGAGATACCACCTGGATTATTGTTTGGCCTAAGGCTCCTCAGCACTGATGGGAAGAATAAGATTTTCCCAAAAATGGCCACCTCCAGAGAAATGCAGGCTGATGAATATTCCCGAGAATTTCACCTCCAATGCCCTTCCCCCACAACAAGGCACAGTCACCCCTGTTTTCCTAGGAGATCCTCCAATAATTGCAGTCAGGTTCCACCCAGATTTCTATGGAGATTTTTCTTTGCCCTCGGACCCAGTGCACGTGAAATTCTGTGTGCACCTTTCAAGAATGGGGTCTCCATTTCTCCCAGTCCTATGGAGCTCCTGCACACAAGCCCTGCTGGCCTTCAATGCCAGATGCTCTGGGGGCTCTTTCTCCCTGTGCCAGATCCCCAGGTGTGGGGATTTGATGTGGGGCTCAGAACTCTCAGCCCTGTAGGTGAGTCTCTGTGATGCAGTTACTTTCCATTCTGTGGGACTTCCCACCCAGGAGGTATGGGGTTCCTTCCATCATGTAATCATCCCTCCTAGCTCTTGATGTGGTCTCCTCTTTGTCTTCTGAGATAGAATATCTTTTTGAAAGTTTACAGTCCATTTGGTTGAAGGTGATTCGGCATTTGGTTGTAGTTTTGTTGTTTTGGGGAGAGAAGTTGAGCTCCAGTCCTTCTGTTCCACCATCTCAATCCAATCCCTCTAGCTGGGACATCTTAATGATATTGATTTTTCTAATACATGAATGTGGAAAATGTTTACATTTATTGTATCATCTTCAAATCCTTCATCATTGTTTCACAGTTTTCACAGTATATGTCTTTCACCTCCTTGATTAACAGTGTTCTATTCGAAGATATTTTATTTTTTGATGAAATTTTAACCAGAGTTGTTTCTGGCTTTGTTTTTTTTTCCTTTCTCTTTATGATAGTTCATTATTTGTTGATAGAATTGTAACAGAATCTCTATATTAATCTTGTATCCCACAACTTTCCTGAATTCATTTACTAGTTCTAGGAGTTTTTTGGTAGGGATTTTCAGGTTTTCTATTTATAAATCATGTAATCTGCAAATAGTGACTGTTTTACTTCTTCCCGTCCAATTTGGATGATTTTATTTGTTTTTCTTATCTGATTACTGTGGCTATGACTTTCATATCATGTTAAATAGAAGTGCAATGGTGGGCATAATTGTCTTGCTACTGATTTTTAAAGGAAAAGTTTTTTTTAATCATTTTATCTTTGAATATAATGTTAGCTGTTGGTTTGTCATAAATGGTCTTTATTACATTAAGACATTTTCCCTTTATATCAACTTTGATGGTAGTTTTTATCATGAATGGATGTTGAATTATGCCAAATTATTTTTCTGCATATATTGAAATGATCATGAGGTTTTTACCCTCTTTTTGGCTTATCACTTTGATTGATTGGGGGAAATTGAACTGTCCTAGCATCCCTGGAATAAATTCCACTTGAGCATGGTGTACGATCCTTTTTATATATTGTTGAATTGGTTTTGCTATCATTTTGTTAAGATCTTTTGTATCTATATTCATTAGATATTTCAACCTGTAATTTTCTCTTTTTTAAATATCTTTGATTTTGGCATCAGTATTACGGTGACCTCACAGAGTAAATTTGAGAGTGGTCTTTTCAATTTTTGGGGATAGTTTGGAAGGATAGATATTACCTCTTCTTTATATGATTGACAGAATTTCGCTGTGAAGCCATCCAATCTTGAATTTTTGTTTGCTGCAAAATTTTTGATTACTGATTCAAATTCACTGTCTGTTCAGATTATTTTCCTGGGTCAATTTTGGAAGATTTTATGTTTCTAAAATTTTTAAATTTCTTCTAGGTTGTTGACTTCATTTTCATTTAACAATTTGTCACTTTCACTTATGATTTTTGTGTCCCTGTGATATTGGTTGTAATCATTCCTCTGCTATTTATTTTATTTATTTGTGTTTATTTGGGGAGCAACATTGGAGCAAGAAAGTCCAGAAAGGATTCCTTATCAATCTTGGCATGTGTGGGCTGGGATGGTCCCATCAAATTGGTTGGAACCCATGCAATTTTCAATCTGCTGCGTCCACTTTGTGCTGGTAATTGCTGCTTTCACCCTGTTCAGGGGCAGATTATGGTACAAGTGGCTATGTTCTCTAAATGTGCATACTTTCCATGGGAAAAGCAGCTTTGCATTAGTAGAGAGCTGTTCTGGAGCAAGAGGGGCTGTTATGGGCACCTGTGAGGGCTGGTGCGCATGTTGGGACAGTCATGGTAATTGGACAGAGCCCTCAGGAAATTTCAATCTTCTTGACACTTCCAGAAGTGCTATTTCCAGAAGTATGTAAGTGTAAATATAACTGGAGTCTCAGATTCTTGCATCCCTCCTTTAAGTTCCATTCATTTTCAAACCAGCTAAAAAGATTCATCTTGCTAGTGTTGGGTGCTGGACTGGGGTTCCCAATGTTTGGCTCTAATCCCCAGGGAGGATCTCTAGTCCTAAGGCATCTCCCTCCTCTGCTGTGTCCCCTGTTAGGATATAAAAGTCCCTACCTGTTTGTTTCTCCTCCCTTCCTACTTGACTCAGTATAGATCTTTCTTTATAACCTTGATTGTATAAAAGTCTTTCTGACAGTCTCAGTTTGTTTTCATTGAAAGATGCTCAACATGTAAGTGTATTTTTGATGTGTTCACTGGGGGATGATGAGCTCAGCATCTTCCTATTCCACCATCTTGATCTCTCTTAGTGTGATCAGATCTTGTTTGTATAATGGAAAAGTTGAAAAACAGAGGGGTGGGGAAAAATTCTCGAAGAGGCGAGAAATAAGTTTAGAAGTGAGGATGAGCAATGGAATGAAAAGAGCAGATTACTTTCCAAAAGGAGCAAAGAAAATGGGAAGAGGCACTGAATAACTCCTGAAAAAGGGACAATGTCCTCAAGGTACATTTGCAGAAGAATCGACTAGTGCATTTCATCACAATTATTCCTAATAATTCTTTTCAGTTTTGTTTTATAGGACATTGTTCTTCTATGTCCTCAGCCAGCAGTACTCTACACTCTTTCATTAGCTATCTAAAGTCTTCTCAACTGTCAAGACAGCTTCATAGATAGAATTTTCTCTTACCTTCTAGGCAAAATAAATAATTTTACTTTTGTATTCTTGAAACATTTCTTACACTTCTACTTAGGCCTTCTGTAATTCTATATGGCATTTGAGTTAGTTACGTTTGGTTTCTTCCATTAAATGTTTAACTCCTTGAGACAAAGACATTTTAACAACATTTTTTAAATCATCATAATGCCAAAAAGAGTTAATTATAAAAATTAAATATTGGGGAGTTCATTTAAATGAAGACAATAAATGTGAATTAATACAGGATGGTATAGTGAAGGAATTCATAAAAGAGACTAGGGATACTGATTCATAGTGTAATGCCAATGCTCTAGAAATGAAAGTAAAAATCCACGCAGCAATGTGACTGAATATCACAAGCAAACCATTGAGAAAAAAAATCCAGCAGCATATTCTGTATGATTCCATTTATATGAAATACGAAAATATGCAAAGTAATCTCTGAGGTTAGAATTCATGATATTAGCACCTCTTGGGAGGCTTTAACTAAAAGAAGCAACAGGAGCTTCTGGCATGCTAGAATATTCTGCTACTTTATTTGACTCTGATTGAAAGTATTCTAGTTGTGAAATTAATTGAGCTTTAGACTTTAATTGGTTTGCTTTCCTGATTGTATGTGATACTTTGATTAGAAGTTCTGCGTCAAAGGATAGGTTTGTCCAAAGTTCTGATGGGAAATCATACATGAAAGCAGTGATGAAAGTCTGTAACAGGACTCTGGGAAGAATCTTGATGAAGTCTCAATTCAGGATGTAATAGCCATAGCAATGGCGAAAGATGTAGAACTAGGAAATATTCTGTTTTTTTTTATCTTTTTTAAATTTTCTAGTTTAGGAAGAATTTTGGAATGCCACAAACTGGGAGATTTCTCAGGCCTTGTAAGAAGCATCCTCAACATACTTTGCAATTAATACAATGTCTTCTCTTTGAATGACATGACAAAACAACTTTCTTCGTTATGACTTGAAATTAACTCAAAATTTCTTAAAATTATGCAGGTAGAAATGAAAAATCAAATAAAAAAATAGAGTTTGTCACAAAAGTTGAATTTTGTGGGTACGGGTGGACATGGACTGTGAATCACCAGTATCATTTGTCACATTCAGTCCATCATACCACATGGGACCACATGGGAGCTGAATATAGTATATAAGCTTGTTTGCAGTATACTAGGAGTTCAATTTCATTTTCTCCATCTGTTGTTATTTGTTTACTTCTGTTTCACAGTTTAAAACTAAACTGAATGTTATTGTGTATGTTTTCTAAGTGCCCAGTATAATAGGTGTGTTAAAATCTCAACTCTTGGCAGAGAAAAGAATAAGTCCAATTGCCTTGATTTGAATTTTCCCTCCATTTGAGTTTAAAAAAGCAAAAAAACATGAGGTGAGTTTGATGTATTTTTCTCTAAACTCATAACTCATCTCTGACTGCTTAAGCTTGAAGTGAAATTGTATTTTTGAAGAACTGAATACTTCTCTAGCTAACTCCCCAGTGCGTAGTTACTCTACTTCTATTTTCCTGAAATGAGGAGTTGCTATTGTGTAATGCATCTGGAGGTCATTAAAATGTAAGTTGGTAATTTCTGAGCATGGAGCTGGTAATAAGATTTGCTTTATTTTATGGATAAGTTTTTATATAATTGCAAGTTATTTTAGATGAATTTTCCAAAAACTGAGTCTAAATGTTGGCCTTTGATAGCCCAGCTTATGTAGCGTTTACAGAAGTGCTATAGAGACATGCTCAGTAATACGGCATCAAAAAATTGTGTCAATAAGGGAAATGCTGTAACTTTGTGACTTTTCATCCACAAACCGTTCAGAGATACAGTGGGCTGTTGAAGACTGTATTAGTTAAATTTTATTCATGTTCAAATGCTTATTTCTGGGTACGCAGTGTTGACTGCTTAGCAGAAACTTTGATGACATTCCAGGGATTTAGCAGATGGGAACAAATAACAATTATGATTTATTAATCTAATATTAGGAGGTCTACTTGGGATATATCTTCACGTATTTTTGGTATAACAAAGGATGGGAAAGGTAATTATTCCAGTTACCTGGTAACAGAAAGGGTAGAAGTGTTAAAATATAGTTAAGAAATTTTCAGTTTTTCTTTACATCTAGTCCATGATACTGTTCTGAAGATTAGCAAATTTTTCTGTAAAGGACCAAAAAGTGAATATTTTAATTTAGTCTTTGCAGGTCTTGCAGTACTTGTCATTAACTACTTTCTTCCACTGTATCGGTACAAAGGCAATCATAAGCAATGCAATAATTTGTGAGCCTGACTATGTGCAAATAAAACAGAGGGTTCTGGCATATGCACACTGAGGTATATGGAATGATTGGCTAGCAGAGAGTTGCTATATAGCACAGGGAAATCTACCCAATATTCTGTAATAGTCTATGTGGGGAGAGAACCTGATAGAGAATGGATATGTGTACATGTATAACTGAATCACTCTGTTGTACAGCTGAAATTATCACAACCTTATAAATCAACTATACTTCAGTAAAACTTAAATAAATCAATAAATAAACCAGAGTGTGGTCTGTATTTGGCCCTCAGGCAGTAGTTTGTGGACCCCAGTGCTAGTCCACAGATGAAACATTTAGTGCTGGAGTTATTGAAGTTTTTTCTGTTCTTTGATTTATCTGTCCATTTCTGCTCTTTTTCCTTCCTTCTTTTTCATTCATGCTTTCTAAAAATTGTTTAGTACACTTGTCTCCTCCCTAAAGAATGGGTCTGGGCACTCACATCAGACCATATAGTGAAAAGCATCTCACACTAGGTTTAATGCTCCACTGCTGTCATCTTGAAAGTTTAATGTTTTTAAAGAAGGGATATAGTATTTCCATCTTTCCCTGGACCCTACATATTATTTAGCTGGTCCTAACATGTATCACTCCTAAACTTGCATGCAACACTTAATACATGTGTTTTACACGTATGTGCAAATATGGTGACATTTATAAGATACTATTTTATTGTGTTGGCTAAATGATGAATACAGTCTGTGAATGCAGGGTAGAGTACTCGTGTTGCCGCTTAAGACCACAATCAAAATGAATAAATCTTGCTGGCAAAAAAAGTCAATAATGAGAGAAGAAAGTGTCCTCTGAAGACCTTAAGACAGTGACTTTAAAAGTAATATTTAGACTTGTGTAGACAGCCCCAGAAGGACAAACATCTGTGTTCATAGTCATGCATTTCAAAAGACATTGTAGATTCAGGTGAGTGAAACGCTGAATCTTTGGTTTGTATCCTACTCTAGAAGAAACACTGGCTCAGTTGTTAATCTTTACAAGTTTTATGAATATTTATTTTTTATATCCAGATCTTTAAAGGGAAAGAAGAGATTTTTTATTTTTTTCTTACAGCTGCCAGGAGGAAATTTCTACTGTGTGTAACTGCGTTCTGCACTAAATCATTGGCTTTCCAACTTGGATGCACTTGAGAATCACCTGAAGAACTTTTAAAGCATGAAAATCTAAGCTTACAACTAGGACTTCTTATTAGTTAGCCTGGGGTATAGGGTGTGCATCAGTATTTCTAGCTTCTTCTCGGCTGGTAACCATGTGAAGCCGAAGGTTGAAAATCACAGTAACTTGTTCATTCTTAAAGGGTCACATGCAGTCAGTAGGAAGTCTCAAAAGTTTTCCATATTGCTTTACACCAATATCAATTCTACTTTTAGGCTGTGTTTTAAAAATTTCATTTTATTTATTTTTTGTTTGTTTGTTTGTTTTTAGGGCCATGCCTATGGCATATGGAAGTTCCTGGGCTAGGGGTCAAATCTAAGCTGCAGCTGCTGGCCTTTGCCACAGTCACAGGAATGCGGGATACCAACCGCATCTGTTACTAATGCTATAGCTTGTGGTGATGCTAGATCCTTAACCCACTAATCAGGCCAGGGATCAAATCTACATCCTCACGGGTACTAGTCAGGTTCTTAACTGCTAAGCCACAATGGGAACTTGCTAGGTTACATTATTTTTTTATCCTCTTGTCCATTAACCCTGTTTAAGATTTTTTACTTTTCATTTCCCTATAACTATTGTCTTATAGGGATGGCATGTGACAAATAACTTGACTTTTCAGAAGATAATGTGAGGCTTAGGATTGTAAGAGACATGTGAACCATTGCTGAACTAGTGACCACGTCCCTGCTTTAGCCATATGGCTCCAGGAGAACATGTTCTATACAAGGAGCCCAAGTACCTGGGTGCATTGTTACATCATCAGATGATTACAGATTTTTTGTGCAGACAAGTGGTAAGTCCTCTTTCAGGAAGAATTTCTAGAGCATGTTTTCTCATGCCACTTCATGAATTTCTATAAATGTCATCCTGACAGTCTTCCAGATATGCCTTGCCCCTTAATTTCTAATATTTAAATAACTAATAATTTAGACTTCTGACCACCACACTGACATGTGTAACCATTTTTACCATTTTCTTATAACACTTGGTAGGAGAATTTTTCGCTCTTTTTGAAAGTGAACAAAATGAGGCACCGATGATCCAGCAATCCTTTGGTGCTATTTATTTATTTGTTTTTGTTAGGACCACACCTGTGGTATATGGAAGTTCCCAGGCTAGAGGCTGAATCTGAGCTGTAGCCACTGGTCTTGCCTCACAGCCACAGAAATGTCAAATCCAAGCTGCATCTGCCCCCTACACCGCAGCTCACTGCAACGCCAGATTCTTAACCCAATGAGTAGGGCCAGGGATCAAACCTGTATCCTCATGGATGCTAGTCAAATTCATTTCCATAAGCCACTATGGGAAATCCCACTTCGTGCTATTTAATAGTCAGCGGCAGAGACAAGGACTTAAAATTCTAGATTTTCTAGCTTCTGGTGTAATTCACTGCAGACTTGATCATTTCTGCCTCTCTAGTAATAGAACACTGAAATCAGACATCTGTTAAATATTGCATGTGACAAATTTTCATATAAGTACTCTCTGGCTTACTAGGAACATTTTTAATACTAACATATTTCGTGATGCAGTGTGAGAAAATGCAATGAAATATATATATTTATAACATAAATTTTCAATTAAATTTTTATTATTTTTACTGGAGATAAAGAAGAGATGGAATATATTGTAAAGCATGGAGGACAGGGTCTATTCTGAAACTGCTTATATAGCAGAAGTTTATTAACTCCTTTTAAACTAGCTCTCCTGTGAAACTGGGAGATATATATGCATATATGTATTTGTATATATGTATTACCTAATTTGTTATTTTGAAAGGAAATCTTAAGTACTTTTGGGAGTCAAGAGGCTGGAATTTAAAGAGAAAAAATTCTGCTTGTTAAGAAGAACACTGTGGCATTCCAATTCATTGGTATTACATTCTCGAGCCACTGTGGAGTCTGCACATTGACTTACCCAATGTGCATCTCATTCCATGAGAGCAACAGTGGCCCACATCAACTACACATACTCTGTGTGAAGAAATGATTTGACGTTTTCTTACTCCTTCCACTTTTCCTCAACAATGACCCTCTCAACAAAAGCTCCAACTGACTGAACAAATAATATTGTGCAGAGCTGTCACTTGCTTTTAAGGCAAGCATAATACATCAAAGAAATATTCTCTTCTCTCTGAAAATAAACTCAAGAAGTGACTGTAGGGATGGCATGACATTTTTATGTAGCTGGTTCTTCCTGGCTCCTTCCCAGAATGTCTTGAAGCCAGCAACAACATAAAGATTTATATATATATATATAAATTTGAATCACATAAGAAAGAAATTCTATCCTTACATGTGCTTATAATGACTCAGTCAAAAAGGGTAAAAGATTTATTAATGGTGTAGTTTTGGAGGAAAAAAAAAAGCCTTTGGGAGAAGACATCTCTTTTTTCCTTTTTTAAAACTCTGGGGCAACTTTATCTTATCTTTGGGGAACAGCTGTTTTCCAGTCCCATGGGCCTTATTTTCTTCCACAGAGGGGGAAATCTGACCTCACTTGGCCACAGTAAAGCAGCTCAGAGTTGCAGCTAAGACATTAGCTGGACATGCCTGAGTCAAGTGCATGCTTCATTTCAGAATTCCTCCATCAAGTCCTGTGTAATTCTGGGGTCACAGTCACCATTTCTAGAAATAAAGATTGCACAGAAGAGCTAGCGCTCAAAAATGGAGAGAAAATATATCTTGACAACCTACAAACACAACTCCGTGAGTATTATGAGCATTTTCTTAAGTTACCATATTTGTTTTATTATTTTTTGTGTTTCAGGTACAGAAAAGGAAATCTATGTCACTAAGAGGCTGAATCTTATTAGATATGGCATTGATGTTATCAATATATTTGGGGCACTATAGGCTTGGAATATACACTGAAAATTATTTCTAATTTCATTTCCTAGACTACAAAAATATCTGGGCCTACTAGAGTACTTTCTTATGTCTGGCATCCTTTGATTTAATCAGAATAGTGTTTGGAGGCCTTCTGGCCATGGCACAGCAGAAGCAAATCCGACTAGGAACCATGAGGTTGAAGGTTCAATTCCTGGTCTTGCTCAGCGCGTTGCCATGAGCTGTGGTGTAGGTTGCAGACATAGCTTGGATCTTGCATTGCTGTGGCTCTGGCATAGGCTGGCACTATAGTTCCAACTGGACCCCTAGCTTGGGAAGTCCATATGATGCAAAAAAAAATTAAAAAAAAATAGTGTTTGGAGAAAGTATCCCAAAAGAATGATAAGAACTAGGAATTGATTGAATCTTTTGTCCAAAAATATGATCTTGTTTTCATAAATTTCCATAACGAAAGAAAAGATAGAGCATTTTATTGCTGCATATTTCTTCCCTTCTTGCACATGTTTTAGATAGAATAGGCTCCTATTAATAGGATGTATAACATTGTTAGGTTTCTCTGTGTAATAATTTCATTTTAGAATAATGAGTTTCCATCGTGGCTCATTGGTTAACAAACCCAACATCCATGAGGTCGCAGGTTTGATCCCTGGTCCCACTCAGTAGGTTAAGGATCCAGCATTACTGTGAGCTGTGCTGTAGGTCAGAGATGCAGCTGGGATCCCTCGTTGCCATGGCTGTGGTATGGGCTGGTGGCTACAGCTCCAATTCAACCCCTAGCCTGGAAACCTCCATAGGCCATGGTGCAGCCCTAAAAAGACAAAAAGACAAATAAAATACAATGAAATACAATAAAATAAAATAATAAATATTCAATGTTTACTAATCCCTTGCTAATTCGGTAAATAACCTGAGGTAGAACAAAAAGACAGACACTTGCCCATTGTCTAATAACGGAGACAGGTACTAATCAAATAATTCTTTGCTATTTGAATATAAACTGGACGGTGGTCATGGAAATGTACTACGATGGCTTGTAGTAGGGGGTCTGGATTTTAAGTGGAGGTTGAGAAAATGGCAGTAAAATATCCTTGATATAGCTCTTAGAAATTTTTATCTTTTTAAAACTGAATCCTGTTTTTTCCTTTTACCCTGTTTCAATTTGCTTATACTATGACGTTACATTGTGTGCAAACTATGAACCAGCTGCAGCAGCTACATAAATCTACAAGTAAAGAAAAAGGACTTTGTTCTTTCTATATTTCATAGCTCTATGCACACTTCCGTTCACAATATAATTTTATTATTGGAGAGACAAAAATGCCAGAAATTTATATTGTATTTCAGTAATAATTGGCTTAGATTCTATTTGTAGGTCAACTACATGAAAATATTGAATGAAAAAGGCAACATATTAAAGATGGTAAATAAAATATGCACTATCATTCAGGTATTTAAAAAAATTCAAAATGAAATCCAAAGAAGCTTACAAATTTTGAGAAAAAAGTGAACATCTTTGCATATATAGCAAACCACATTTTTTTTTGGCTGAAAATTATTTAGTCCATTTCCCTTGTTTAGAGGGGAGATTTGCAAGAGCAACAGTCACGAATTTTACCAGGGCTTTTATAGGTTTGACAAAATTATGCTAGAATCCTAGGCTCCTAAAAAGTTTAACGTCTTTCCTCTTAGTGCAAAATAACTCATAAATTAGATTTATATAAAATTAAAATGTCTATGATTTCTTTGAATATGTGCATCTAGAGATTTTTAAAAATGCAAGTATTTATTCACATTTAAGGGTAGTGATCAGAAAAACTGGTGTGTTTTTCAAGGAGTCTTACCTTTATCAATAATTTAATAACTATAGATACTTCCAAATTTGCTGCAAAAGATTTTGGTTAGGTTTATGGCCATATATAAAATATGATTTTATATCTATGCCTAGAAAATAGAAATTGAATAAATTTCAAAAGTGGTGAAGCTTGGAATGAAATAGGTAATTCTATTTCAGCTACATTTTCACCTATTATTTATTGTCTGTTTCAAATACTCTACAGCACCTCCAATGATGTCACGTGAATTGATTTTATGAAATACTTATTGAAATATAGTAGCACATTATGAATCACATGTCAAATTTGGGGCACAACCTTCTAAAATATTTTTTTTGTGTGTGAATATCAACAGCATCTTCAGCTTCTATTCTTCATTTGTCTCTGTGCTTCGTCTTTTGCCAAAAGTTGTTTTCTTTTAAAAAAGGACTTGTATTCTCAAAAGCAAATACAAAGAATTTTTCTTTTTCCTGAGAAAATGAGTTGCCACTCTGTATCAAGTTTATGAACAACTTCTCTCCCTTTTGAGACAGATTTAAATATTTTGTTTATTTATTTAGGCCTTTCTGGAAAGCAGGTTGGCATTGCGATAAGAACATGGGTTGTGTTCCCATCAGCTGTGAGCGTCACTGATCCTTTGTCCCAGCCTGGAACGTCCCTCGAGACCATGCCCATGTTGCCTGATTGCCATGGAGAGATCTGGCCTCACATGAAAGTTCCCAGCATGGTGACAAATACTGCTCAATAAAGTAGACTTCAGTGAACATGCATAGTAATCACTTCTGAACATCTCAGAACATCTCTATGAGCTTTGAAGTTTTCAAGATGTTTAATGTATCAAAGAGTGAGATTTTATTTTAAAAAATGATAAAAAGGGCTCTGTCATCCCTAAGCTTAAAATTTGACAATTGGTTTTAAATGATGCATCAGAAATACCTTCATAATTATTATCTTGAGCTTGTCTAGTTAAAAAGACAGTAATCAAATGACTGATGATAAGAAATCACACGAAAATTGTTTAGGTATAACTTGGTCCTTTTAATGATACTTCTGATGGTTTACATATTTACATATTACTTTTTTTTTTTTTCTTTGCCTTTTGTCGTCCTAGGGCCGCACCCGCAGCATGTGGAGGTTCCCAGGCTGAGTCTAATTGGAACTGTAGCCCCCGCCGACGCCGACGCCGACGCCACAGCAATGCAGGATCCGAGCAGCATCTGCAACCTACACCACAGCTCACAGCGACGCGGGATCCTTAACCCACTGAGCGAGGCCAGGGCTTGAACCCGCAACCTCATGGTTCCTAGTCGGATTCGTTTCCCCTGAGCCACGACAGAAACTCCCTATAAATTACTTTTTATACTTGTGAATCTTTAAAAATGCACTTTTCCATCCACAGGATGAGGCAAAGTAACATGAAACCATTCTGATGTTTTTAACAAGAGTTATTTAAAAAGATTTCTAGAAAAACCGGGGGTATTTTAATTTACTTAAAATGCAATTTTGCCTCTTACCCTGATGATCCCCTAATGCATTATAAACAGTTCTGTTTACATACCATACACTATTACAAGATTTGTAAATGGAGTGAGAGAAATTAAGCAGGTGTATTAACTCTTTCTGGAAAAAATATGCACTACTGCCCTGCAAGGGTGAATGGGATTCTGAATTCCTGCCAGGGAGTAAATTAAACACTCTGAGACTCTTCATTTAATGATCTCATGAATCCTCATAATATTCCTTACGAGGTAGGTGACAAGTTGTATTAGCCCCATTTGTAGTATAAGAAAAATGAGGCCTGAAGTTGTTGCAAAATTTCAGTACATAGATTGAGATATGTGTTTCTTCCACAGTATGGTCTACAGAATTATGTCACTGCACATGCGTTATAATTACTTTGTGCATGTGGAATTACATTTGAGACCTCTTCAAACTGAATTTATATCCTTTTGCTCTGTGTTTTATATCTTTTTATATATCAATAAGCACCAAGTCCCCAAAGCCTTTTCCAAGACTCATACTTTACATTTGTCTGAGTACAGAGGCTTTCCCGTTTGCAGAAATGGCTGTGTTAAAATCTCCCCAGAGACAATCCAATCCTCACAGAAGATCAAATATTTTAGTCCCAAGAGCTACTCAGCCTCCCTTTAAAACATCAATATTACAAGAGGTGATGGAACCATCATTTACATAGTTCTGTAAGTAGTAGTAGAACTATCATTTGTAGACTGTGGTGAGAAGACATTTTTTTTACAGAACCAGAAACAAGGAAGACACAGAATCTTGCTATGGAAAGTTTGCTCATGTGGTTCTACTCAGCGAAGCACTGGAAAATGGAGAAAGAATGTCCCAATTAAATGGGAAAAATATTAAACAAAAACAATTCCATTTTGAATTGCCATGCCACTTTCTTTCATGTAACAATACAGTCCCTATGTTTTTTTATTTCTTTCTGATGATAAATGTCCTAGTGAAGTCTCTCTTAGATCACGGATGGGTGATTTAAAATGTTAGGCCCTACCAAATTTTAATTATAGTCTCATCTTTGCCATTTTTGAGAAAGTAGTTAGGATAAACAATTTTATGTCAGTTTCATTTGTACATTTGCTGTTATTCATTACAGTGGGTTAAAAATGGAATGGGTTATGGAATTTAGAATGAGTTTTAATGTTCTATGCATTCATTCCTGTCTAAGAAGAGATAAAAGTGGTACAGAGAACATTTTGGAATGGAGAGTTTCACCAAAGTACATGTAGTTTATCTTGTTCAAATGAATACTTGGTTAATTCTAGAATGTGGTAATATGAATATGAGTTTGTTACATTAACATTTTGTGCTTTTAGTTATTTAAAAAAACTGCATTGGGGAGTTCCTGTTGTCAAGGACACCAACATAGTGTTCATGAGGACGCAGGTTTGACCCCTGCCCTCCCTCAGGGGGTTAAGGATCCAGTGTTGCCACAAGTTGAGGTGCAGGTTGCAAATGCAGCTCAGATCTGGCATCGCTGTGGCTGAGGCATAGGCCAGCACCTGCACTTCTGATTCAGCCCCTAGTCTGGAAACTTCCATATGCTGTAGGTACAGCTGTAAAAAGGACAAAAAACAATGAAAGTAAATTTAAAAAAAAATCTTGGAAGTAAGTAGAAAACAAATATTAAGCATATAGTTTGATTTGTGATTTTTGAATCTGAGTTAGTATTTTTTCTGACTGTGAGAAACTTCGTAATTCTTTGACCCTTTGTTTCCTCATTTACTAACAGGCAAAAATAAATATCACTCAACATTGCTGCAAGGAGTCAATGAAAAATTGTCTGGAAAGCACTTACCTCTATGCCTATCATTTTGCAAGCTCTCACTGAATTATTCATATTTTGTTATAAAGCAAAGTTTTTCAATATTTAAAAATTATGCTTGTACTTATCTAATAATCTTATAACAATGTATATTTCCATGACGGTATATGTCTAAAACCTCTCAGGTGCTCTTTATAATAAATACAAAGGGTTTTTATTAAAGTATGCAAACATTTGTGTTTGCATGTCTATGTAATACAATTGTGGATAATCTAAAACTGAATTTGCAAGTGAAAAATGAAAAATATTAAAAAATAATTAATTTGGATATTGAACACTTCAGGAAAAAATACATATGTGCATTCAAAAATGGCTAGAAGGTAATTTTAAAAAAATAACAGAGAAAGATGAAGAAAAGGACTCAACTTGATATTTATGATCATTTACTCTAAAGAATAACTGTTTGAATTGGATTGGAAACTTTAGCATTTACTTATTTTTTTTCCTCAAAGTTCTTTCTATTCATTTTGGTATGCTTTTTTCCTAACTCCTTGGTTTTAATCATTTATTCTTTAAAGGCTTAGGTGTAATTTTTTCTATTAAAAAATTCTATAGAAAAGAGATAAGTGGTATAGTACCAGACTCAAAACAACTACATTCTTACATTTATTTTTATTTATATTTAAAAATATCTAAAATAGAAAAAAATTTCCCTCTGTTCTGAGAAGCATTGAGTTGGTGCTCAGTAAATAATAAATCATCATAATAAATGAGATGACTAAATTTCTTGCAGAATTGCTGCATTCTGGTTTCAGTGTTGTTAGATTATGTGTATATCTTGTCCCATGTGTTATTGCAGCTGACTTAAGAGGCCATAAGTATCTTCTACAGCAAAAAAAAAATATTGCTTTAAATAAATGTATGAATTCTGAGAAATATATCACAAACATATCACTTCATTAACTTTTTTCTGTTTTTATAACTATAGCTTCAATATAGCTTACCCATTTCTCGTCCTTTAGAAACTTTTTTTAATTGCTTAATGAATTTTTTTACATTTAAAGGTGTACAAAAATCACCACCACCAAATTTTCATCCCAAACCCTCAGTGCACCCACTGCCCAACCTGTCTCATTTGGAAACCATAAGTGTTTCAAAGTCTGTGAGTCAGTATCTCTTCTGCAAAGAAGTTCATTGTGTCCTGTTTCTAGATTCCACATGAAAGTGGTAGCATTTGATATTGGTGTCTTATTGTCTGACTGACTTCACTTATCATGATAATTTCTAGGTCCATCCATGTTGCTATAAATGCTGCTATTTTGTTTCTTTTAATGGCTGAGTAATATTCCATTATGTGTATGTACCACATCTTCCCTAGCCACTCCTCTGTCAGGCATTTAGGTTGGTTCCAATGACTTGGCTATTGTATAGAGTGCTGCAGTGAACATTGGAGTACATGTGTCTTTTTGAGTCATGGTTTTCCCTGGATAGATGCCCAGGATTGGGGTTACTGGGTCAAATGGCAATTCTATTTTTAGTTTTCTGAGGAATCTCCATACTGTTTTCCACAGTGCTTGCACAAATTTACATTCCCACCAAGACTGTAATAGGTTCCTTTTACTCCAGCACTTATTGTTTGTAGACTTTTTGATGATAGCCATTGTGGCTGGGATAAGGTGATGCCTCATAGTGGTTTTGATTTGCATGCTCTAATAACAAATTATGTTGAAAATCTTTTCACGTGTTTTTTGGTCATCTGTATGTCTTCTTTGGAGAATTGTTTGTTTAGATCTTCTGCACATTTTTTGATGGGGTTGTTTGTTTTTTTGGCATTGAGCTGTAGGAGGTGTTTATAAATTTTGGAGATTAATCCCTTGTCAGTCAATTCATTTTCAAATATTTTCTCCCATTCTGTGGGGTATCTTTTCACTTTGTTTAGGGTTTCCTTTGCTGTGCAGAAACTTTGAAGTTTAATTAAGTCCCATTGGTTTATTTTTCTTTTTATCATCATTAAGAGGTGAATCTGAGAAGATGTTGCTGTCACGTACGTTGGAGAGTGTTTGGCCTATGTTTTCCTCTAATAGTTTTATGGTATCTGGTCTTTATTCCATTTTGAGTTTATTTTGTGTATGGTGTTAGGAAGTGTTCTAATTTAATTTTTTTTACATGTGGCCAGTTTTCCCAGCACCACTTAGTCGAAGGGGCTGTCTTTTAAATTCTTGCCTCCTCGGTCATAGATTAGTTGATTCTAGGTGTGTGGGTTTAATTCTGGGCTTTCTATTCTGTTCCACTGATCTATATTTCTGTCTTTGTGCCAGTACCATACGGTTCTGATGACTGAAGCTTTGTAGTATAGTCTGAAGTCAGGGAGCCTGATTCCTCCAGCTCCATTTTTCTTTTTCAGGATGTCTTTGGCTATTCTGGGTCTTTTGAGCTTCGAAAACAAACTTTAAAATATTTTGTTCTAGGCAATCTACAAATTCAATGCAATCCTTATCAAATTACCAAGGACATTTTTCACAGAACTAGGACAAAATATTTTAAAGTTTGTTTGGAAACTTGTTTTTTAGTCTTTTTCATTTATTTCCTTTAGAGCCTTCAATTTTGCATCAGGAACTTGCTTTTTCTTCTTTTTCTTCAATTCTATTTTTCAGTAGTCTCTGTTTCAATTCTGTTTATGGTACCTTCTTACAGCCCTTTCATTCTTTCTAACCCATGTTACTCTCTGGTCTTTTTAAAGTTCCATTTCTGTAATAAGATCACTGTTGTATATTACAGTTGAATATGAAATGAAAGCAGAAATAATAAGGCCCTCTGCCCCATTGTTCTCTTTCTTATGATGTTGAAAAACAATATCAAACATGTCTCAATCTACCCTACTCTGTCAGCTTGCCATTTGAATAATTGTGAAAAAGAAATGTATTAAAGGTTTATAATTTCAGATCATTCTCCTATGTCTTTGATTGTCAGCCTTATCAAATTCAACAATCTTTTAATAACAAATGTAGAACAATTTTTTAAAAAATATTTTCAATACAAGTAATGGATAATAAATCTACCTATACATGTAATTTTGTGACATCAATACAATGCCTTAAATATGTGAAAGAGAAATGAAAGAAATGTATAATAAGATAGTACATATATTAGTATACAAATATTCAAATATGACATCACTATGAGATGAGATAAAAGATCCAGTTCTGTGTACTGTATTTCTGAGAGTTACAAACACAGACTGATATAAGCTAATTTGTAATGACTCAGATACCACAAGTCGTATTTGACTGGCAATGTGATCTTCTGAAATCGTGAACAACTTGAAAAATTTCAAAACAATGTGTTTAGTTATTTATGGATTTAGAGAGTTTTTGCATTTCTGGAAAATTTAGTCCAAGGAAAATCATAGAATAAATATTGAATGTTTATGTACACCATTGTTAGATTTCAGTTCAGTAAACTCTAAACAGGGTTTTAATCTAAATAAATATTTTGTGAAATTAGAACCTTGTGTGAGTTGTAGGAATATTCTTCATTGTGTAGGACAGTCTCACCCAGACCATTCTCTACTAAGTGCCTTCAGTGTCCTCCAATTATTGTAGAAAGAATTTTGCGCAAATTACCTCAACTTACCCTGGGACACATTAAAAAGTGATTCTCAAGGGAACATTTATACTAAAGAACAATCAGCATAAAATATCCTAATAGGGAGTTCCCTTCGAGGCTCAGCAGTTAATGAACCAGACTAACATCCTTGAGGATGTGGGTTTGATACCTGGACTCTCTCAGTGGATTAAGGATCTGGCATTGCCATAAGCTGCGGTGTAGGTTGCAGACATGGCTCAGATCTGGTGTTGCTGTGGCTGTGGTGTAGGCTGGCAGCTGCAGCCCTTATTCGACCCCTAGCCTGGGAACTTCCATATGCCTTAGAAGTGGCCCTAAAAAGCAAAATAAATAAATAAATAAAAAATAAATAAATCTTTCTAATAGGTCTATAAGAAAACATTTATAGTATCTATGATTGTTTGTAGAATGCTGTCATAACACTGAAATTCTATTAATTTATTTTCTTTTTCTTTTTTCTTTCTTTTTCTTTTCTTTTTTAGGGCAGCACCCCAGGCTTAATAGGCTCCTAGGCTCCCAGGCTAGGGGTTGAATCAGAGCTACAGTTACCAGCCTACACCACAGTCACAGATACACAGGATCCTAGCCATGTCTGTGATCTACACCACAGCTCATGGCAATAACAGATCCCCGACCCACCCAGAATGGCCAGTGATCAAACCTGAATCCTCATGGATACTGGTCAAATTTGTTTCCACTGAGCCACAATGGGAACTCCAAATTTCTTTTCCTTTATACATTTTGCAATAAATTAACTTATTTACTTAGGTGATAGGGTGTATTCTGCATAAAAAAAGAGACAACAAAAACAATAATATCCCCTCCTTAAAGTTAACATAAGAGCTGTCTTGAAAAAATCAATAATACATTTTATTAGTGTAAAAGATGCAGATTGGAATTTCAACTGTGCATCTTAAAAGAAAAAATCATAGCTTATTCGATCCTAGAAGCAGTACTTTTCTATGCATCTTTCCCAGCTTTACAGGTAATGTCTTTTATAATATGCTCCTATCCTGGGATACATAATTAAGTGAGAGTTAAACATATCCTCAGATTCACCATCAAGGTCATGAAGTATAACTGCCTGCACATTTATCATTGAAAATAAGAATTTTAAAAGAACTTGTGTTTCACCTAAAAGGGAATTTGTAAACACAAGATGGTCACATAGTTGCATAGCCATCAAGGGAAGTGCAAGTTTGACAGTCTTCCTTAGAAACATCTCAGTAGGCTGACAAAACGGGCAAGCATGGTGCAGTTAAGAAGAGAATGGATGATGGAAAAGTAGTCAGTGTTAAATTTTCTAATTGAGAAAAAGCTGAAGGTAAAAGGATGGTCAGAAAGCAGATAAAACTTGTCAAGTAACCATTTTGATTTGTGTGTGTGTTTTTATTTGCAAAAGACTACCTATATTTGCTAATTAGCATTCTCTGGAGTAGTAGAAAATTGTGATATTGGATTGACTAAGGGCAAAAATAGACAAAGGTCTATATTTAACAATATTGCAAATTATATTCCTCTGTATACTTTATCTCTGGAAAGGTAAACATTAAAAATTTAAGGTTGAATATTATCTTAATATTGTGGATTAAATGTTTTACTCAATCTTCAAAATAGGAAAGAAAACATCAAAAGTCTCCTTTATTCAAAGTTTTTAATGAAAATATATCAAGTTTGTACAAAAATAATTTCTCAGAGAGCATAATTCTTTTTATCTCCTCATACCTATGCACAGAGGCAGAACATGAATATATTCAGAACATTTGATTGGAGACTTAACATTTACACTGGCATAAAACATTAATACTATCATCCAAGCATGAAAATTCCAAATTAACAGAAACCAATACTCTATTCAGGCAAAGTGGGAGTTACTCTGAGAAATGAATGCAATTCTTATAAAACTTGGGTTAGTAGGATATTAAGAATCTAGATTTAAGCTTTATTTTTCATGGTAAAGCAAGGCATTAATCCACCTACTGTCTCTACTTTGAATGTTATGCTTTATTTCTATACATTTAATATTAATACTTGCTTTTTCCTTTTTTTTTTTCCTTTTTACAGCCAAGCCTGTGGCATAGAAATTCCTGGGCTAGGGGCTGAATTGGAGCTATAGCTGAGGGCCTACACCACAGTCACAGCAACACCAGATCCAAGCCATATCTGGGATCTATGAATCAGCTTGCAGCAACACCAGATCCTTAACCCATTGAGCAAGGCCAGGGATTGAACCTGCATCCTCACGAAGACTAAGTCAAGTCCTTAACCCACTGAAACACAATAGGAACTCCTTAATACCTGTGTATGATGCCAGGCTTTGGTTCCAGTCTCTTTGGCTTCAAATCTGGCTCTGTAGAGTAACAAGTTCCTCCAAAATTCTATGCTTCAGTTTCCTCATCTTTAATTGGGATAATAATTGCACTGACCTTCTAGAGATAATGTCCCTCACATATGAGAAGTCAGTGACTATGAGCAATTTTAACCTTAATTAACAAAAATTTTGATTGAACAGCCAAAAATGATTAATAGTTATCTATAAAAATACATGAGAAAGTACTTGTATAGGTAGAAAACTACTATATATTAATGAATCAAAATATTATCACTTAACTAATAGCAAATATATGAATTATAATTTTCTCTCCAAAATTGATAGACAGTGTCATTTTGCTGTATTTAAGCACTTTTTTCCCTTTTTATATATCAACCTCAGCAATTTTATTTGACAACAACCTAAACAGAATTTTCTGTGAACATCATGTACCTTCAATGTCTTATACATCATTTATGTTCATTTTGCACATTTGAAATTCACCCATTAGATTTTGTGCTTGCAATTCTTTCTATCTCTGTGCATGCTTAGAGAACTAATGAATAGTCCAAGTGCCTTTGCTCTTAAAACTTTAGTTTGCAATGATGAAATCACTCCTGAGCCAGGCATCTAGTCCACAGGAAGGGAAAGCACTAATGAAAATTAGCATTCCAAAAGAATCTTCTGCAGCTGTCATCATAAAAAGAAACTGATTAGTGGTTTGGACGGTGCTAACTCTGTAAATTATCAAACAAAATATTGCAAAATACTGTAAAAGCATCCATTTACGTATATGAAAATTACAATTTGAACATCACACTAAGAGCACATTAATCAACTTCATTCTTTGTTTTTATGGGTAATGAGGCTTTGCAGAAAGGTAAACAGCCAGCTAAATAAAGTTGCTTTGGCAAAATGAATTAAATATATTCATACTTTAAAAAAAACAACAAAGAAATGTGCAAAGAGGTATTTAAATAAAGGAAGCCTCCCCCTGGCCATCTATCTCTATTTTTAGTTCCTACTTCCACTTTCCCCCTTCTGGCTGCTTCATTTTTGCATTGTCTATTCAGTTCAGTGTCAGCCTATATGTAATGTTAAATATGGGACTTTTAGAAATTGATTAATGTATTCTACCATCTTTTATTTGTCATCTAATGATAACCAGTACCTGAATTAAAATGTACTGGTTTATTAAAAGCTACTCAGATGTTAGATAGTTGTTACAGTGGTACAGCAATAACTATTTCCTGCGATGGAAATGGGATGCTTTTTTTCTGATAACTTTTCATGTCTTATATATAATAATTTACATAGAGGAAAACTGTTTTTCATGGTAGTTGTATTTCTAGGTAATGAAACAAACACTGAACATGACTAGTTTATTGTTCCAATGATCTTGCAGGGAAATGGATTAAGAAGACAAACAAACCAAATATTTCCATAGCGAAAGACCATTATTTCTTTAAACATTTATTGAATGCCTAATATATACGAGGTACTGGAGATGAGGCAATGGAAAATATTTAAATGATTGACACATGTTTTAATAAGTGATACTCGCTTGTCTTGACCAATGATTGAAAACCATAGAGAACAAAGAATCCAGCAAAGACTAGTTGTCAGTGAATGTGTTAGAGGATTACATATCAAATATGGAAGCAATTTGTAATGTACCCTATCTTTTGTATAGTAAATGTCCACACTATAGTGGATTTCCAGGGAAGCACTTCAGTATTTCTGTCTCATGTGTCAACTATACATTCCATTATGAAGATTACTTTAGAGTCCCACCCCACCTTTTTTTTTTTTTGATCATGTTTTCAAATTTGCCTCAGGCTCTTTAATTATAGTTCCTTAATTACTATCGTTACTTAAATAAATTCTTCTAGATCAAATTCTGTCAACTTCTCACTCTGTGATTTTCAAATATCTTTCCCCAAGTACCATCTTAGAAAAGTTCAAAAAATCAAGAATTGACACAAATATTTTATATAAAACAGTATTTTTCTAGTGTTAACCTTCATATGAGACAATGTTTATTGCCTCATGAATTATTCAAAAATACATAAGAGAAATAGTAAAATTAAAGATAATAGTTTTTGTAGTCCAAATTTGGAGACATTGAATGGCACTGGGTTGAAAAAAGGAAATTTTATTCAGTGGGGGAAAATAATTTTAACTTGTGAAGAAGTATATTGACAACTTATCAGTGACCAGGGAGATTATTTTAAATTGTGAGATGTACATTTCATATTCTTCATGCATGGTAATTTTTAGTTTGATTCATAGTTTACTTTTGATATTAATCATACTAAATTTGTACATTAGCCATAGCCACTGCATTTCCAAAGAGAAAAAAAGGCGGATAGGCAAGGCTTATTTTACTTTATTTTATTATTTTATTTTATTTTTCCTTTTTACAGCTGCACCTGTAGCATTTGTAATTTCCTGGGCTAAGAGTTGAATCCGGTCTTTAGCAGCCACCGCAGCAACACTTGATATGAGTTGCATTTGTGACTTATACCACAGCTTGCAGCAACACCCGATCCTTAAGAGACTGAGTGAGGCCATGGATTGAAACTGCATCCTCACAGGTTCTTAGCCTGCTGAGCCATAAATGGAATTACATTTTATCCTTTTAAACTATAGTGTTTCTTACATGCAAAACTGTCATCAGCCTAATCAACCAGTCTGTATATGCATGGGCACAGAATTGAATCATAAATATGCAAGGATCTTTTACATCTTTTTGACTAATCTATTTCCTTGGTATATGCATATAGGAAAAACAAAACAAATCTCACTCATCTGTATTAACACCTGACAATTTGCAATATTTTTCTTCATGGAGTTTCTGTCTTTAAAATGATTTGAAAATATGTTGTCTGTCACATCATTAACTGATGATGTTTTAGCTAGTAACTTATGTTATAGACTGTATTCTAACTTGATTTTCTAAAATTATACCTTGTCGTCATCAAAGTGAACACATTATTTGCTAGTGGTTCCTTCTATGATCAGCACTATATATACACATTCACATAGCCAAAAAAAAAAAGTTTCATGTGTAATTTTATTATGTTGTTCTATACAAATATCTTTCTGGTTTTCCTGTGCACCTTTACTTAATAATTCATATATTCTATGTGATAGCATTTTTCTATTATATTTTTAGTGTTAAGAGTTAATATTGGTGCTCTAGTGTTCCATAAAGTTATGAGGATATAGGAGACATTTAATTAATAAAAGACAGTAATACAAGTATAGTGGTCCTCTCTGACTTTGCCTTTCTTCCTCAGGAGTATGAAAACTGGGAAATTGAAAATTAAATTTGCCTTTGTGTAATTGCTGAACATTCTTACAAGTCAATTATAGACCTAAATTGCAAATGTGGAGTTCTTATATCAGAGTTCTTATTATTCTGGCTATGCTTTTTACCTTAGTGGCAAATTGTTTCCTGAAGCTCTTTGATGTGTTTTCAACTCTGCTCATTCCTAGAAATATATCCCCCTGCAAAAAAAAAGAAAAAAAGTTTTCGGTGTTTAACATATTTCAACTTAAACTATTATATTTTTGAGTGAAATTTATAAATGTGGGAGGTAGTATTAATCCTTGGAATAACTTGAATCCATAATGCTTTAAAGTGTTTATTTTATGTAGTCTTGGGGATTCATAATATTATTCTCTTTTTTTATATATATAATGGATATTTCAGCCTCTCAAGTATTTGCCTCACTTGTTTTAGTGGCTTGCTAGCTTATTTGCTTCAACATGAAAGATTTGTATCAGTTTTGGTTAACTTATGGCACAATAGCATCCAAATCCTAAATCTCAGTAACCTTTACTTCCTCAGCAGATTTTTTTTTTCTCTCCTAGACTGGCCAGCTTTCTGTTCCACATTATCCTCATAGTGGGACCCAGCACATATTTCTATCTAGGACATTATAAATCTCAAAGAAAAGGGAAACAAAGGTATGATTAAACTATGAAAAGTTTCTTAAAACTGGTTGAAAGTGACTCCTATCACTTCTGCTCACAATTATTGGTCAAAAAGCAAAGAAATTGTGATGTTTTGATGTTAATGGCTAATATATTTCTGAAGAGAAAGGAAGTGAATAATTTGATAAGTAATGCAATTTATCACAAAGGCATTAAAAAGAAATGATAAAGAATAAATGTCAAAAAACATTGTCCAAGTCTAACAGAGAGTAAGAACTTATGGCATTTCTCCTCATTTTATTGAGATATAACTTTTATTGCCTAAGTTTAAGGTACACCATATAGTGATTTCCTTTATGTATATATAGTGCAATGATTATCACAATAAGTTTAGTTAACATCTATTACCTCACATAGTTACAAAAATGTTTTATTTTGTGATGTTATATTTTAAGATCCTTCTTTAGCAACTTCCAAATATACAGAATAGCTATAATCACGTGTGCATATTTCATCCCCAGAAATTATATATCATATAACTGGAAGTTTGTATATGTTGATCATCTTCACCCATCCTCCAACCCACACCTTTGACAACCACAAAATCTGATCTCTTATGAGTTTGGTCTTATCATATTCCACATGAAGGTGGGTAAACACAGAATATACTCTCTCCATCTGACTCATTCACTTACATAATGTCCTTAAAGTCTACCCACATTCATATCATCTCAAATGTCAGGATTTCCTTATTTTTTAAAGATAAATGAGATATGTTTTGTCCCACTGGACCTCAAAACTCCTCACCACTGGGCCTGTGGGCTGAGCCACTGCAGCTCAGATACCTAAAGGCCCAGCAAAGTCCCTGGATGACAAGCCCTCCCCCCTCAACCCTCCTGTCCTGGGCTTGCTGAGGAGAGGATGGCTTGAGAGCACCACCTTCCCTTCAGGCCAACTTTGCACTAAACGAACAGTGGAGGATGCTGGTATTCTGCTACCTGTGAAATGACTCATTACTCCGGACTGAACCTGACTGCAATTCTTGGAGAATCTACAGGGAAAATGGGGTGACTGTGGCTTGTTGTGGGAGAAGAGCATTGGAGGCAAAGCTCTTGGGAATATTCATCAGACTGTGTTTCTCTGGAGGTGTCCATTTTGGAAAACTCTGGCCCCTCCCATCAGTGCTGAGAAGTCCCAGGCCAAACAACAAGCCAGGAGGGATCACAGCCCCACCCTTCTGTAAACAGGCTACCTAAAGACCACTCAAGGCACACAGCCACCAATAATCTCACCTAGAGACAAAGCCCTATCCAACAAAGGGATAGGAATCAGCCCCACCTACCAATGGGCAGGCACCAGACCCTCAACTGGGAAGCCTACAGCAAGTCCCACATACCAACTTCAACCACAGGGGAGGAAAACACCAGAGGTAATAGAATCTACAAGGCTATTATCTGCAAAAAGGTCACCACACCAAAAAAGGTATAAAAATGAAAAGACAGAAAACTATAACTCAGAAAAGGGAGAAAAAAAAAGAAACAGAAAAACATCTCAGTGATGAAGATATTATCAGCCTCCTGGAAAAAGACTGTAGACTGTTGATGCTAAAGGTGATGTAAAATATTGGAAATAAACTGGAGGCGAAGACTGATAAGTTACAGGAAACACTGAGCAAAGAAATACAAGATATAAAAATTAAGCAAGAAGAGATGCAAAATACAATAACTGAAATAAAAAATTCTTTAGAAGCAGCCAACAGTAGAATACAGGAGGCAGAAGAATGAATATAAGTGAGGTGGGGGACAGATTAGTGGAAATCACTATTGAGGAACAGAAAAGAGATACAAGATTGAAAGGAAATAAGGAGGGTCTCAGAAAACTCTGGGATAATGTTAAATGCACCAACATCCATACTATAGGGATGCCAGAGGGAGAAATGAGAGAGAAGGGGACAGAAGAAATGTTCAAAGAGATAATAGTTGAAAACTTTCCTAACATGGGAAAGGAACCACTCACTCAAATCCAGGAAGCGGAACGAGTACCATATAAAATAAACCCAAGGAGGAACACCCCGAGGCACACATTAATCAAAATGACCAAAATTAAAGACAAAGTGTTGAAAGCAGCTAGGGAAAAGAAACAAATAACATACAAGGGAACCCCAATAAGGTTATGAGCAGATTTTTCAGCTGAAACTGCAGGTCAGAAGGGAGTGGCATGATATACTTAATGTGATGAAAGGAAAACACTTCCAACCAAGATTACTTTACCCATCAAGGCTCTCATTCAGATTTGAATGAGAAATCAAAGCCATTATACATAAGCAGAAGTTAAAAAATTTCTGCAACACTAAACCAGTTTTACAACAAATCCTAATGGTACTTCTCTAGACAGAAAAGAAAAGGACACAACCAGGAACAAAAACACCACAAATGACAAGGCTCACCAGTAAAGGCATATATACAGAAGGATATTAAATCATCCATGCACAACTGTGCTACCAAAATCAGAAATTGCGAGAAGAGAGCACAAATGCAGGACCCTGGAGACACACTTGCAATTAAGAAATCAACAATTTAAAACAATCTTGTTTACAGACTCCTATATCAGACCTTCAGGGTGATTGCAGACCAAAAATCTACAACTGATACACAAACAAATAAGAAAAATCAACTCAAATACAACATTAAAGATAATCATAAAACCACAAGAGGAGACAACAAGAGAATAAGGGAAGAAAAAAGCAGCAAAAGTCCAAAACAGTTAATACAATGGCAATAAGAACATATATATCAGTAATTACCTTAAATGTTAATGGACTGAATGCCTCAACCAAAAGACATAGACTAGTCGAATGGATACAAAAACAAGACCCATATATATGCTGTCTTCAAGAGGCCCACTTCACTGCTAGAGACACGTACAAACTGAAAGTGAGAGGATGGAAAAAAATATTCCATGTAAACGGGAATCAAAAGAAAGCCAGAGTAGCAATACTCATATCAGACAAAATAGACTTTAAGATGAAGAACATTTTAAGAGACAAGGAAGGGTACTACATAATGATCAAAGGATCAGTCCAAGAAGAAGATATAACAATTTTAAATATCTATGCACCCAACATAGGATCACCATGATATATAAGGCAATTGCTAACAAACTTAGAAGGAGAAATCAACAATAACACAATCATAGTGGGGGAATTTAACACCCCACTTACAGCAATGGACAGGTCATCCAGACAGAAAATCAATAAGGAAACACAGGCCCTGAATGAAGCCTTAGATCTGATGGACTTAATAGATATTTATAGGACATTCCATCCAAAAGCAACAGAATACACATTCTTCTCAAGTGCGCATGGAACATTCTCTAAGATTGATCACATCCTGGGCTACAAATCAAGCCTTGGTAACTTTAAGAAAATTGAAATCATTTCAAGCATCTTCTCTGACCACAATGCCATACGGCTAGAAATCAACAACAGGAAAAAAATGGCAAAAAATACAAACACATTGAGACTAAACAACACACTACTAAACAACCAATGGATCACTGAAGAAATCAAAGAGGAAATTAAAAAATACCTAGAAGCAAATGCCAACAAAAATAGGACACTCCAAAACCTCTGGGATGCAGCAAAAGCAGTTCTAAGTGGAAAGTATATAGCAATACAAGCCTACCTAAGGAAACAAGAAAAAGCTCAAATAAGAAAGCTAACTTTATATCTAAAGCAGCTAGAGAGGGAAGAAGCCAGGTCATGGAAACAACCTAAATGCCCATCGACAGAGGAGTGGATAGGGAAGATATGGTACATACACACAGTGGAATATTACTCAGCCATTAAAAGGAATGAAACAACAACATTTATAGCAACATGGATGGACCGAGAAATTATCACGTGAAGTGAAACCAGTCAGACAATTAGACAGCAACACTCAATGCTACTGCTTACATGTGGAAACTAAAGAGACAAAATGAACTTCTTTGAAGAACAGAAAATGACTCAGAGATTCTGGAAAAGCTTGGTTTTTCCAATAGGACATTCTGGGGATTGGGGGGGATGCACTGTGGGTTTGGGATACAAAATCTATCAAATTGACTTGTGATGATCTTTGTACACCTATAATTGAAATAAAATCCATTGTTAAAAAATAAATAAATAAATAAATAAATTGAAGTAGAAAAGAAAAAAAAAAGAAAGAAAGAAAGTGGGCATAGAGGGAAATTACCTCAACCTAATAAAGACCATTTATGACACACCCAGAGCTCACATCATTCTCAATGGTGAAAAGCTGAAAAAATTCCCGCTGAGATCAGAAACAAGACAGGGATTTCCACTCTCACCACTACTATTCAAGTTTTGGAAGTCCTAGCCACAGCAATCAGAGAAGTAAGAGAAATAAAAGGAATCCAAATTAGAAAGGAAGAAGTAAAACTATCACTATTTGCAGATGACATGATACTATACCTAGAGAATCCTTAAGACTCTACCAGAAAACTGTCAGAGCTCATAAATGAATTTGGCAAAGTTGCAGTCTACAAAATCAATACACAGAAATCAACTGCATTTCTATATACTAACAATGAAAGATCAGAAAGAGAAATTAGGAAAGCAATCCCATTTACCATCACATCAAAAAGAATCAAATACTTAGGAATCAACCTACCTAAAGAGACAAAAGACCTGTACTCTGAAAACTATAAGACACTGATGAAGGAAATCAAGGATGATATGAACAGATGGAAAGACATACCATGCTCTTGGATTAGAAGTGTCAATATTATCAAAATGACCATACTACCCAAGGCAATCTACACATTCAGTGCAATCCCTATCAAATTACCAAGGACATTATTCACAGAACTAGAACAAATATTTTGAAGTTTGTTTTGAAGCGCAAAAGACCCAGAATAGCCAAGGATATTCTGAAAAAGAAAGGTGGAGCTGGAGGAATCAGGCTCCCTGATATCAGACTATACTAAAAGCTACAGTCATCAAAACCGTATGGTACTGGCACAAAGACAGAAATATAGATCAGTGGAACAGGATAGAAAGCCCAGAATTAAACCCACACACCTAGAGTCAACTCTTCTATGACCAAGGAGGCAAGAATATACATTGGACAAAAGACAGCCCCTTCAATAAGTGGTGCTGGGAAAACTGGATGACCACATGTATAAAAACGAAATTAGAACACTTCCTAACACCATGCACAAAAATAAATTTGAAATGTATTAAAGATCTAGATATACGACCAGATATTATAAAACTCTTAGAGGAAAACATAGGCCAAACACTCTCTGACATACATGACAGCAACATCTTCTCAGATCCACCTGTCAGAGTAATGACAATAAAAAGAAATATAAGCAAATAGGACTTAATTAAACTTCAAAGTTTCTGCACAGCAAAGGAAACCCTAAACAAAATGAAAAGAAAACCCACAGAATGGGAGAAAATATTTGCAAATGAATCGACTGACAAGGGATTAATCTCCAAAATTTGCAAACACTTCCTATAGCTCAATATAAAAAAAACAACCAACCCCATCAAAAAATGGGCAGAAGATCTAAACAGACAATTCCCCAAAGAAGTCATACAGATGGACACAAGACACATGAAAATATTTTCAACATCATTTGTTATTAGAGAAATGCAAATCAAAACCACTCTGAGGTACCACACCAGCCAGAAGGGCCGTCATCAAAACTTCTACAAATAATAACTGCTGGAGAGGGCTTGGAGAAAAAGGAACCCTATTACACTTGGTGGGAATGCAAATTGGTGCAGTCACCTTGGAAAATAGTATGGAGATTTCTTAGAAAACTGAAAATAGAATTACTCTTTGATCCAGCAATCTCACTCCTGGGAATCTATCCAGAGAAAACCATGACTCAAAAAGACAAATGTACTCCTATGTTCATTGCAGCACTCTATACAATAGCCAAGTCATGGAAACAACCTAAGTGCCCATTGACAGAGGAGTGGATAAGAAGATGTGGTACATACACACAATGGAATATTACTCAGCCATTAAAAGAAACCAAATAACAGCATTTATAGCAACATGGATGGACCTAGAAATTATCATGCTAAGTGAAGACAGTCAGACAATAAGACACCAACATCAAATGCTACCACTTCCACGTGGAATCTAAAAAATGGACACAATGAACTTCTTTGCAGAACAGATACTAACTCACAGACTTTGGAAAACTTATGGTTTCCAAATTGGACAAGTTGGGGGATGGGGGATGCACTGAGGTTTTGGGATGGAAATGCTATATAATTTGGTTGTGATGATTTTTGTACACCTATAATTGTAATAAAGTTCATTAAGTGATAAAAAAAATAAATGATATACTATTTTACATTTACACTATATTTTCTTTAACTATCTATCTGTTAGTCATTGCACATTTAGGTTGTTTCCATGATTTGGCTATTGTAAATAATGCTGAGGTAAACACAGGGATGCAAGATGTCTCTTTGGGACAGTGATTTTGTTTCCTTTGAATTTATACCCAGAAATGAGATTCCTGGCTCATATGGTAATTTTATTTTTAAATTTTTGAGAAAGTGCAATGTCATGTCCATAATGGCAGTATCAGTTTACTTTCCCACCTACAGTGCATGAGGTTTCCTTTTTCTCTAACTTTCGCCAGTGTTCTTTCTTGTCTTTTTGGTGATATCCATCCTAGCAGGTGTTGGATGATATCTCCTGTTTTTTTTATGCATTTCCTGAATGATTAGTGACACTGACCACCTTTTAATATATCTGTTGGCCATTTTAATATCGTCTTTGGAAAAATATATGTTGAGGTCCTTGGCTCATTTTTACAATTGGGTTGTTTTTTGATATTGAGTTATGTAAGTTTCTTATATGTTTTGGATATTGACATCTTATCAGAATATAGTTTGCATCTATCTTTTCCCATTCCATACGTAAGTTGCCTTTTCATTTTCTTGCTTGCTTTTCTTTTTTCCTCTGCAGAAGATTTCTAGTTTGATGCAGTCCTACTTGTTTATCTTTTATTTTGTTACTTGTGCTTTGGGTGTTATAAATTAAAAATCATTGCCAAAATCTATGTAAAAAAGCTTTTTTCCTGATTTATCTTCTAGGAGTTTTATGGCTTCGGTCCTTACATTTAAATTTTTAATCAAATTAGAATTCATTTTTTGTGAATGGAGTAAGATAGCAGTCTAGTTTCATTCTATGCAAGTGAGTATTTAACTTTCCTGGTACCATATATTGAAGTGAACTTTTCATCACTATTATTTGCTTTCTTCTCATGTATTAGTTGACTATTTATGTATGAGTTTATTCTAGGCTCTCCATTCTGTTCCATCAGTCTATATGTGTTTTAGTACTAATAACATATTGTTTTGATTGCCTTTTTTTAAAGAGATAAATGTATTTTATTCTTTTTTAGTTTCAAAATCAGTCTTTTTGAAGTACAATTTACTATAGTTAATTACAGTTTATTTTACAGTTCATGCTGTGCCAATTTCTGCTGTACAGAAAAGTGACCTAGTCATATATATACATACATTCTTTTTCTCATATTATCTTTGATATTGTTCAGTCCTAAGGATTGCATCTCGTTCCCTGTGCTATACTGGGAGTTTTGGGTTGGTAGATGCAAGCTATTATATTTAGAATGTAAAAGCAATGCTATAAGTTTTGTTTCTATTTTTCATTTTTATGGCTGCACCTGTGGCCTATGGGAATTCCAAGAACAGGGTTGAAGCAGATCTGTGGCTGCTGACCTACACCACAGCCACTGCAACATGTGTTCAGATCTACAACTTTGATTTACACCACAGATTGTGGCAATGCCATATTCTTAACCCACTGAGAGAGGCCAGGGATTGAACCTGCATCCTCATAGGCACTATTTTGGGTTTTTAACTCACTGAGGTACAATCGGAACTCCTAACTTTTTAATATAATTTGAAATCAGAAAGTGTGATACCTCCAGTTTAGTTCTTTATCACAATTATTTTGGTTATGCAGTGTGTTTTGCAGTTCCACACAAATTATTATAGGGTTCTTTTTTCTATTTCTGTAAAAAGCAGCTTTGGAACCATAAAAAGGGGTGCATTGAATTTGTAGATGGCTTTGAGTTGTACAGGTATTTTAACAATATTAATTATTTTCATTCACGAAGATAAGTTATCCTTTCACTTATTTGTGTTTTCTGTGATTTCTTTCACCAAAATCTTGTAATTGAGTATAGGGATTTTTCACCTCCTTATTTGAATTTATTAATGCATATGTTATTATTTATGATGTTTTTGTAAATGGTGCAGTTTTCTTCATTCATTTTCAAATAAGGTATTGTTAGTGTATAGAAATGCTATTCATTTTCATATGTTGATTTTGTGTCCTGTTCCTTTACTAAATGTGCTGATTAGATCTAATTTATTTTGTGGCGTCTCCAGAATTTTCTCTATATAAAATTATATCATCTACAAATAAAAACAATTCTGCCTCTTACTTTACAATTCTGGTTTTTTTTTTTTTTTTTTTTGCCTAATTACTCTGGCTAGGACTATCAGTACTGTGTTGAATAGGAATAGTGATAATGAGCACTCTTGTTCTGTTTCTGATCATGTGAGAAAATCTTTTCACCTTCATCATCAATGGTTAACTATGGGCTTGCCATATTTCTTCTTTCTTGTGTTGAGTTACCTTTTTTCTCTACCCATTTTCTTGAGTTTTCAGGAATGGATCTTGAATTTTCCTAAATGCTTTTTCTTTCCTCTCTTTTCCTTTCCTTCCCTTTCCTTTCCTTTCCTTTCCTTTTCTTGCCACATGCAGGGCATATGGAAGTTCCCAGGCTAGGGGTTGAATTGGAACTATATCCACTGGCCACAGACACAGCCACAGCAACAGTGGATCCCAGCCGTGTCTGCAACCTACACCACAGCTCATGGCAATGCTGGATACCTGACCCACTGAGTGAGGCCAGGGATAGAACCCATGTCCTCGTGGATACTAGCTGAATTTCTTAACCACTGAGCCACAATGGGAACTCCCTAAATGCTTTTGCTGATTCTATCGATAATTTTTATTTTTATTAGGTGAATGTGTTGTATCATATTGATTTATTTGCATATGTTGAGATATTCTGCCATTCCAAGGATAAATTCCACTTGATCATAATGTACATAATTCATTCAGTGTGCTAACTTTAATTTGCTAGCATTTTCTTAAGAATGTTTGCATCTATATTCACCAGGAAATTGGCCTGTAATTTTTGTCTCATATTGTGTCTTTATCTATCTTTGTATGGGGGTAATGCTGGTTTTATAAAATGAGTTTGGGAGTTGTTCCCTCTCTTCTTTGACTTTTTTTTTTTTTGGAGGGATTTCAGAAGGACTGGCAATAATTTTTATTTACATGTTGTTAAAATTCAACAATGAATTCCTGGAGGTATTTTAGTTAAGAGGTATTTTTTTTTTTTTTAAGGGCTACAACTGTGGTATAAGGAGTTTCCCAGGTTAGGGGTCGAATTGGAGTTACAGCTGCTGGCCTACGCAACGTGGGATCCAAGCCAAGTCTGCAACCTACACCACAGCTCACAGCAATGCCCGATCCCCAGCCCACGGAGGTAAGCTGGGGATTGAACCTGCATCCTCAGGGAAACTATTAGTATTTATTTCTTCTGCACCAGGACGGGAGCTCCTCTTGAGAGGTTTTTGATTACTAATTCAATATCATTACTAATGATTAGTCTATTCAGAGTTTTTATTTTTTCCTTGTTCAGTCTTTCTAGGCTGTATGTTTCTAGGAATTTATCTGTTTCTTCTAGGATATCCAGTTTGTTGTTATAAAGGTGCTCACAGTAATCTCATGATCCTTTGTATTTTTGTGCTATTATCTATAATGTCTCCCCTTTTGTTCATAATTATTATTTATTTGGATCCTCTCTCTTTTGTTCTTGAATAGTCTAGCTAAAGTTTAGTTAGTTTTGTTTATTTTTTACAAAGAACCAATTATTTTGTTCATCTTTTTTATAGCTTTCCTGATCTGTATTTTATTTATTTCTGCTTTTATCTTTATTATGTCTTTCCTTCTAATAACTTTGGACTTTGTCCTTCTTTTTTTAGTTCTTGTAGGTGTGAAGTTAGGTTGTCTATTTGATACCTTTCTATTTTCTTTACGTTTGCATTTATAAATATAAATGCTGCATCCCTTAAGTTTTGTTATGTCATGTTTCTATTTTCATTTAAAATATTTTCTCTTTCAATTTATCCTTTGCTTCATTGATTGTTCAGGAGTGTATTGTTTAATTTCCATGTATTCCTTAATTTCCAGAATTCTTCCCAGAAAATGTTATATATCCACTTGGGAAGAATAAGTATTCTGCCATTTTTGGGTGAAATATTCTATATATACCTCTAATAGGTTCAATTTCCTTTTAGTTTTGTTCATATCCACTGTTTTTCATACATTCTCTGTCATACATATTCAGTGCTAAGAGTGGCACACTAAGATCGCTAGTAATTACTATATTGTTGCTTACTTCTTTTAGTTCTATTGGTATTTGCTTTATATATATAGCTGATATGATATTGAGTGCATATGTATTTATAATTGTCATATCTTCTTGACGGATTGACAATTTTATCATTATATAATAAAATTGTCTCTTGAGCAGTTTTAGTTCAAAGTCTATTATGCCTGATATTAAGTATTAGGCTGCCTTCTTTTCTTCCTTTCTTTCTTTCTTTCTTCCTTCTTTCTTTCTTTCTTTCTTTCTTTCTTTCCTTCTTCTTGCTTTCCTTCCTTTCTTCCTTTCTCTCTTTCTTTTTATGGCTGCACCTGCTGCATATGGAAGTTCCTGGACCAGGGACTGAATCCAAGCCACAGCTGCAAACTTAGCTGCAGCTGCAGCAATGCTGGATCCTTTAATCCACTGTACTGGGCCAGGGGTTGGAGCCACACCTTTGCAGCAACATGAGCCACTGCAGTCAGATTCTAAACCCACTGTGCCACAGCAGGAACTCCTCTTCTTTTTTAATTGTTTGCCTGAAATACCTTTTCCATATCTTCACTTTCAATCTATGTGTATCCTGAAAACTGAAGTGATCTCTCATAAGCAGCATATCATTGGATCTTATTTTTTAATATATCTAGCCATTCTGTCTTTTAACGGGAAAATTTAATTTGTTTCTATTTAAAGCAATTATTGATAAGTAAGGACTTACGACATTTTCTTCACTGTTTTCTGGATCTGTTGTAAATCTCTTTGTTGATACATTTTTGCTTGCTTCTTATATTTCTGTCTTCTATTATGATTTAATGACTTTTTGTAGATATATGTTTTGACTTCTTTATCATAATCTTTGCTGTATCTACTATAGGGTTTTCCTATAGTTACCATAAAACTAACAAAATATCTTTTATTTTAACACTCTATTGTAATCTGTTAACAACTTATTTCGATAGCATTCTTAGACTTTATCCTTTCACTTCTCCCCTCTTTACATTTTAGGTATTGATGTTCCAACATACATATTTTTTACAATGTGTATGCAATAACAAATTATTATAGTATGATTATTTTCCATTGATTTTTAATTGATTTTTTAAACTTTTAAACTGTACTTGTAAGTGTTGTCACTTTTACATTAGAGAACCTGACTTTGACTATATATTTACCACTAGCAGTGATGTTTACACCTACATTTATCTGTGTTAATTCTCTCTTTTTTTTTTTTTGTCTTTTTGCCTTTTCTAGGGCCACACCCGTGGCATATGGAGGTCCCCAGGCTAGGGGTAACAGGAGCTGTAGCCGCCGGCCTTCGCCACAGCCACAGCAACACGGGATCTGAGCCGCATCTGCAACCTACACCACAGCTCACAGCAACGCTGGATCCTTAACCCACTGAGCAAGACCAGGGATCAAACCTGCAACCTCATGGTTCCTAGTCAGATTCGTTAACCACTGAGCCACCACAGGAACTCCTGTGTTAATTCTCTTAATTAGCCTTCTTCCATATCTACTTAAAGAACTCCCTTTAGCATTTCTTACAAGGCAAGTCTAGTAATGACATATTCCTTCAGATTTTGTATCAGAAAATTGTATCTCTTCAGTCTCTGAAGGGCTGCTTGCTTTGCTGGGTATAGTATTCTTGATTAATAGTATTCTTGGTTCCCTTGTTAGTAATGTGGCACCTTTCTCTTGCTGCTTCTAAGTTTTTCCCTCTGTTTTAGACTTCTGAGTCTAATCATAATGTGTATCAGTTTAGTCCTTCTCAGGGACTTCTTGGGATCTTTTGGGCATCATGAATCTAGATGTCCTTTTCACAACTTAACTTTGGGATTTTTTTCAGCCATTATTATTTTAAATATAATTTCCCTTTCCTTCACTCATTTCCTTCTGGGATTCCCAGAACATAAATATTGTTTTGTCTTGTGGTTCATTAAATTAACTAACATAAAAAAAAAAAGACTATTCTGAATTCTTTGAGCATTTATTGATCCCCATTTCTTTAGGGGTAGTTATTGTAAATTTATTAGTTTCCTCTGGTGAAGTCAAGGTTACCTGATTTTTTTTTTTTTTGGGGTGTGATCTTTGATTTTTAAGTTGGTATCTGCACATTTGAAAAAGCAGCCTTTTCTTCCAGATTTTATAGACTGGCTTCAACAGAGATAGTCCTTTACCAGTCAGATCAGTTTGGAATTCTGGATGTGTCAGCTGATAGCATGCTTGGGCAAATGGAGCTTGCTTTCTGGGTCTATATTTGGCTGAGACCCCTGCCTAACTTAAATCATGAAGGTGATGCTGACTGGAGATAGTTGGATGAGACTGCTAGCTTGGATCTCTACCCAAGTGTGGCTATAGACTGTATTCCACAGTTATCTGGATTCCTTGCTCAGATTTCAAAGTCAAATGAGACTGGATAATATGCTTAGCCATTGGGCAGAGCTATGAATTAGCTTCATTTCCTAGGAAGGGATGAATAATAGGTCCCAAGGCAAACATGGCTCATTGTTTAGAGACCCAAATTGAGCAGAATGCTACACCAAATTTCTTGGCCAGATGGGGACACCAGCTTTGCTCTGAATATGGACAAGTCTTTGGTGGGTTTCCCTAGTCAAGTGTCATCCTATAGGGGTTATAGGATGAGATACACAGATTTCTAGATGTTATGGTTATATTCTTGCTTTCTCAGGACTAAAAGCATTATTCAGCCATGGGCAGGGGTACAAATAAGCTTCCCTGACTTGGCAGGGCCTCTGAACAGGCATTATGGCTGGCAAGGCTCATCATTTGGGAAACAGACCAGGTGGAACTGCACACCAAGCTCCCTAGCCAAATGGGGCTATCTTCTTGGCTTTTCAGGTGAACATAGCCATTGGGCTAGACCTATGCTTCAGTAAGATTGGCTATTGAGCTTTCCAGGTGTTCTGTTAGGTTTCCTAACTGGAAAGTGTTGAGGTTGCACACAGCAACACAAAAGGCTGTGAATTTTCTTTCTTGCCTGAGTGGAGTGGTACAGCACACTTCCAAGATGAAAAAAGCTCATTTGGGGGGATCCTCAGTGAGACAGAACTACATATCAAGCTCCTTGCTAATGTGTTTCTGCAGTGGCACATGGACACTGGCCAGGGTCTCTGCTCATATATTGTTGGGGTACACAGATTCCTGGGTTCTCTGGTCAGAATTCCTGATTTGGTTGGGCTGGGGGCTATACTCAGTAGTAGGTGGGACTATACATTAACTCCCCTGACTGGCCAAATGGCAAAACAGGCTCCAAGACCTGTGAGGCTCATTGCTTGAGATTCTGAATCAGGCAGAATTGTACTCTGAGTTTCTCGATCAAAAAGGGCCACCATTCTCACTCTGTAGATGAATATCACTTTCAGCTAGGCTCATCACTCAAGTGCTGCTACACTATAAAGCTTCCCAGGAAAGCCCATCAGTCTTCTTATTGGGTGGGGACATGGGGGGTGCACTCAGAAGTAGGGCATGCCTATAAATTAGTTTTCCTCTCTAGGCTGGCTGAAAAAAGCCCAAGGTCAGCAAGATTTATTGTTTAGAGTCCCAAATGAGGCACAGTTGTTCCCTAAGTCCTCTAGCAGGATGGGGCTACCATCTTGGCTCTGCAGATAGGCAAAACCACTGGTTGAGTCACCTGGGTGTCCCTGAAAATAGGAACACAGTTTGTCAGGATATAAGCACTAGTGGTCCAAACCTCTCACTTTCTCTGTCACAATCTTATCTCCAGTGGTCAAGCCCCACAGATTTACCTCTCCATCTCTGTGGGGTGAGACCTAAGTGGGATTCCCAGGAGGTAACACTTGGGTTGTCTTGCCCACTGGAGAAACCAGAGGCCGAGGGGTCCCGCTCTGTGTTTTGCTGTGCTGTGTTGGGGGAGGGGCATTGGAGTTAGTGAGTAGCAGCTCCCCTTACCTTCTGAAGCAATCCCTCTCTGTCTCTGGTTCAGTGGTGCTTCAGCCTCACCTCTATGTTTTACAGTTTTCACAGTGATGCCTTGTTTATGCATAGTTGCTAGTTGGTCTACTTGTTAGTGGGACAGAAGCTGGGACTGACCCATATCACCCTCTTGCTGTTGTCACTCATACAATTGTCAAATACTCCTTTTGAGATTCTGTTCCTTAACAAATGCTGATTCTATGGCTGCCTAGAGTTTTCAACAATAGTCATATTACTGAAGTCTAGCAATTTGGATTTGTACTTTATTGATATCAATCTGGTAATTATACCTGCTCTTAGCTAGAAAGAAATAGCATTATGTCTTCCTGGGATGGTTTCTGTGGTTGTCTTGGTCATTCTTTTTACAAGGTGTAAAACATGATATTTCCTTCTTGGATAGCCTAACTCATTTATTTAATGGACTATGAGTTATTCAAAACTTAGTTGCTGCCAATTATTAAGAACTTATGTCATTGCATGTAAGGCTTGCTCCAGTGGCACATTTTAAATTTCTTGTCACACCAAGATAACTTCTACTTATAGTGTCTTCAAAAATACAGACTTACTTTCTTGGACTAGGAATTCTTTTCACTGCTCACAGTTGAAGTCAACTAAAATAGGTATCCTTACATCTTCCCTGCTAAAATATGTCTCAGCAGGTTGTCTTCCTTTGAGCTACAAGGCACCTGCTTCAAGGAACTCCTCCATGTCTATTGATATTGGCTCTAGGGTTAAGCCTGAGTGTAAGATGTGTTTGTTGTCATTGCCACTTATCTGATTTTAACTAATTAACTCAGCAGGAGAGATAACTTTTTTAAGTTTAATGTTATTGCAAAGCACCTTGAGATACCACAGCATGACAAGATGACATAAAAGTTAGTGTGCATACGCCTCCACCTTCTCTCAGAGTTAGGCACCCTGGTGGTTTAGACAAATGCATTAGTTGTTCAAATGGAAACTAGATACTAAGAGCCATGGGGAGAAAAAAGACTGAATTCTAATTTGATGTTTCCAGTCTGTTAGAAACATAAAGAAATGGGAAAATCATTTATAATTCCTATGAATCCTTACAATCAGATGGCAACTACTGAGACGTGGAATAAATTTCTGAGATAAGCGCTTAATTATATTAGTATTCTTGTTCCATGTCATCTATTTTTATATAAACTATGGTGAATTATTTTTAACTATCTTTTCTATAAGATAAACTCTAAACTTCTTTCACATAAATTATTTTTAAATCTCTTATAACTGCTATATTATTATTATATCTATGAATGTTCAAAAATAAATAGGATTCTAAAAATCAAATAAACTAACTTAAATATAGAGAAATTAGAAAAAAAGCAATTTTGTGTTTCAAACTCAGATATCGCTTTAAAACATGTTACTTATATTTGTTATTTTAATAATTAAAACAGTGTAATTTTTGCTAGAAGTGAATGGTCTTTGAAACAATACTATGTCTATAAAAACTACTCTAGTTTATATCTTGGTTGAAATATTTGGGGGGAGGAGACGCGGCAAGATGGCGGAGGAGTAAGAGGTCGCGCTCACCCTCTCCCACAAATACATCAAAAAACGCATCTAAATATAAAACAAGTTGGACAAATCATCATCTGAATGCTGATCAATTTAAACCTCCAAAAACTGCAAGAAACCCCTGAAATAACTGGGTAGAACAAGTGAAGAAAAAAAAA
>PVHT020004944.1:14799617-14925673 GCA_004024745.2 Catagonus wagneri
TAACAACATGCTTAATACAAGACAATTCTAAAGTAAAGAATTTACTCCACTTTATTGAGAAACTTAAATGAAGACCCGATGAATGAGTAGACCTGGAATAAAAGGAATTTTGAGAGGGTTCTCATCAAACAAAATAGGATAATCCATAAGACTTCCAAAGCAAGAAGGTATTACATTAGATATACAGAAGAAGTGAAGTTTGGCTAAAATATAAACTTAGATGAGAAGAATATATTCTATGAAGAAACTAAAAAAGACACAGGAATTATAGCATGTATAGGTTTTCTAATGCTGGATGACTAATTAACACAAATTCTGTAGATTAAAGCAACAGCCATTATTATCTGAGAGTTTCTATAGATCAGTAAATCCAGGCGCAACTTAAGTAGGTCATCTGCTCTGGATCTTTCCAATCTGAAATTAAAGCATCAGCCAGATTAGCCAGGGTTGTGCAATCACTCAAGGTTCTTCCTATCTGGTACTGGTTGTGGTCAGAATTCAGTACCTCAAGATTGTAAGATTGAAGTCGTAGTTTTTGTTTGTTCCTTTGTTTTTTGCTGACCATAAGCCAAAGGTTGCTCTCAGCCCCCAGCGGCCACCCTCAGTTTCTAGCCAAGTAGTACTCTCATAACATGGGAGCATACTTCTTCAAAGCCAGCAGGAGAATCTTTCTCTAGTCAGCTGTCGGCAAATGGTCTTACATAACATAATGCAATCACAGCAGTTTCTGTTCCATCACCTTTCCCATATAATGTAGCCTAGTCAAGGGAGATAATCCTCTGTAATATGCACCAGGTCTACCCATCTTCAACGGGAGAGTATTACAGAAAGCCAATATACCATGAAACGAAAAACTTGGGGGATATCATAGAATTCTAGCCAAAATAAGATTATAAGAGGCATTTATATAGTTTAGACTTCTTGAATAAAACTGAAAATGAATAAATATTTTCAACCAAGGAGATAGTATGATCATATTTCTTTGGAAATGTCTTTTTGAGTGTTACACATAAAATTGGTTGGGATGCGAGGCAAAGTTGTGAAACCAGGTAGAAGTCCATAGCAGTTATGAGATGATGGTAAGGCTCAGCTAGGGTGAATCTAGAAAAAATAAAGAAAATTATACAAATTTGACAAGTTACTTGTAAAACAAAAAAGGGTATTTATTGGTTTGAGGGGACAAATAAGAGAAAATTGTCATACATTAAGGTTTCTGGCTTGGATGTAGAAACATTGGAAGGCAAGCAACGAATAGAGTTACGGTGAATACAAACTTAAAAAAATATTTGTTGATGGAAATTCACATGCTGGATAAAAATTGGCTTATTCTAAACAATTTGGATGTTTAGATATTGTCTGTTTTTTTCCCTCAGTGCCCTTTATTTTTTTTAGTGGATTCAGGTTGCTATGTGGTGTAATTTCCTTTGACCCTAAACAATAAGTATTTTATTTAGCATTTATTTTAAGTAAAGTCTGCTAGCAAACATTACTTTTTTTAAACCACTTTATTGAGATATTACTGAGATGCAAACTATATATATATTTTATGTACACAACTTGACGGGTTTGGATTTAAGTACACAGCTATGAAACCATCTACTATCACACTCCATAGAAGTATCCATCTTGGAGTTCCCAGTGCGGCACAGTGGGTTAAACATCAGGTGCAACAGCTCGAGTTGCTGCAGAAGTTCAGGTTCAATCCCTGGCCTGGTGTAGTATATTAAAGGATCTGGCACTGCTGCAGCTGTGGCAAATGTTGCAGCTGTGATTCAGATTCAGTCCCTGGCCTGGGAACTTCCATAAACCATGCATGTAGCCATAAAATTAAAAAAAAGAAAATCGATCTTAATTCACATTGGGACATCTTTATTTTGCTTAAATTTTGAAGGATAGTTTTGGTGGATATAGGATTCCTAACTGACAAACTTTTTTACTTTACTGTTGAGGATGCTATTCCACTTCCTTTAGGCCTCCATTGTTTCTGATATAAAATTCTAAAATAAAATTGTTTCTAATACAGAACTAGGAGTTCCCATCGTGGCTCAGTGGTTAACGAATCCGACAAGGAACCATGAGGTTGCGGGTTCGATCCCTGGCCTCCCTCAGTGGGTTTAGGATCCGGCGTTGCCGTGAGCTGTGGTGTAGGTTGCAGACACGCTCAGATCCCGCGTTGCTGTGGCTGTGGTGCAGGCCTGCAGCTACAGCTCCTGTTAGACCACTAGCCTGGGAACCTCCATATGCCATGGTTGTGGCCCTAGATAAGACAAAAAGCTCAAAAAAAAAAAAACAAAACTGTATATGTTAGGTCATTTTTCACTCTCCGTCTTCAAGATTTTTCTGTCTTTCAAAAGTTTGACTACCAATATTTCAAGATGTGAATATCTTTGCTTTATTGTATTTTGAATTCATTTAACTTAGTGAATGTGTGTATTGATACCATTTCATCAAATTTGGGAATTTTTCAGTCATTGTTTCTTCAAATATATTTTCTTACCCTTTTACTGCTTTCCTTCTGGTGTTCTCATACGTGTGTGTTGATGTGTTTTGTTGTATCTCACAAGTCTCTGTGACTTTGTTTTCTTTCACTAGTGTTTTTCTGTTAATTAGATTATATGATAGCATTGATTTATCATCAACTACTGTTTCATTGTCTGCCATTGTGCCTTTTTTGTTGAATTTTCAATTCAGATATGGTAATTTTCAATAATATTTTACTTGCTTTTTTTCTAATATTTATCTCTTTATTGATACTCATTATTTTATGAATCGTTGTCCTGCTCTCCTTTAAATTTCAAACATGATTTACCTCAGTTTTTGTAATATGTTATTAACAGTTGTTTTGAAAATATTTCAGCTATTTTCAGGATTTAAGTGTATCAGATACAGTCTGTGACTCCTTTTATTCCTGAGTGTGGGAAATATTTTCTTATTTCTATCAAGGTACTAATTTTCTATTAAAAACTAGATACTTTTGCAAATATGTCTAACGATTTTTCACTTAGTCTTTATAATTGATGATTTTGAATATATGTTTGTTTTTCTGGTGACTTGCCTGGTATAATTCTATGAAATCTATTCTACCAATGTGATATTTCTAATGTCTCCATTCAGGTGTTTTGCTTTCTTTTTTTTTTTTTTTCATTTCAAGGCTGCACCTATAGCACATGGAGGTTCCCAGGTTAGGGGTCGAATCAGAGCTGTAGCTGCCAGGCTGTGCCACAGGGACAGCAATGACAGGTCTGAGCCACATCTGCAACCTACACCACAGCTCACAGCAATGTCAGATTCTTAACCCAGTGAGAAAGGCAGGGATCAAACATGTGTCCTCATGGATACTAGTCAGATTCCTTTCTGCTGAGCCATGATGGGAACTGCTTTTTAAAAAAAAATTAAAACATTGAAAAAGATTATTTATTTATTTATTTGTTTTATTTTTTTTTCTTTTTGCCTTTCCTAGGGCCGCACTCGTGGCATATGGAGGTTCCCAGGCTAGAGGTCTAATGGGAGCTGTAGCCACCAGCCTACGCCACAGCCACAGCAACGTGGGGATCCGAGCCATGTCTGCAAACTACACCACAGCTCACGGCAACGCTGGATCCTTAACCCACTGAGTGAGGCCAGGGATCAGACCTGCAGCCTCATGATTCCTAGTTGGATTCGTTAACCACTGAGCCATGACGAGAACTCCTAAAACATTAAAAACATTTTAATCCTGGATTTCTAGATGTCACTTTGTGTCAGTATGGCTTACTAGATGTCACTCGTGTCAGTAAACACGTGATTGGCCAGAAGTTATATGTAAACATCTTGCCCTAGTAAAGTTTCTATCTTTTGAAAATAAATCTACGTGTGGGTTGGGGAACACATTAAAATACTGTGAAATTTAAAATTCTGCCCCAACTTCTACTTTCAACAAGATTCTCCCAGGTTTGCTTTTCATGTGCACAAAATCCTCATACTCGGCAATATATCTATGTAGAAAGGGCCCTCTGCAATCTCAACTGAGACTGTGTACCACCTTAAGCATGTGTGTATTCTTCTGGACTGCCAAGCATATGTGGGAACTTATCAAGGTTATCTCCTTTTTAAAATAATGGCTACTCTATCAGTCTTTTCTTGCCTAACCAAGATCAAAACTTTGGGCTACATGCATTGGCTCATCCTATACCTTTGGCATTTAGGTCACTCTTGTTCATGACAACACCCATGGCAGAGAGATTTACCTTCCTCCGCTACAAACCAAGACAGCCTCACCAACCACAAATATGCTGGGCTTTTGTGATTGTTGTTTGTTTTCTCAGTAGTGGAGGGGTGGTGCTGGGAGAGATGGGGAGCATCTTTGGACTAGAATACCATAGAATTCCAGTGTTATCTGAGTCAAATTTTTATGGAATAAAATAAATCTCAAATTCTTGCATGCCTTTAGTCAATTTTCACTGTCTTGAAATGGTTGTTTTAGAAAATGTGTCTTTTTAAACTATTGCTTTTTGTAAAGAAAGAGAATTTATTGAGCTCCACACTTCACTATTCCTGCAATTGATTAATTTTCAAGTTTTTAAAGTGAATTTGAGCTATTGTTATGACACTCAAGATCTAACTCCACACTGAGGGATTGGGATGGAAATGCTATAAAATTTGGTTGTGCTGATTTCTGTACACCTATAAAAATATGAAAATGAAAAATAAAATAAAATAAAAAGGATTTCAGAAATAGTTCAAAACAAAGAATCTAAATCCAGTGGAGTAGATATAAAAATCAGGTGTTCAAAGTTGGGCTATATGTAAAGAAACCTACATCATACGTTTCCTGGCTTTTTCCGGGGGGGAGCTTATTTTTCCCACCTCCCACTGTTTTGTTCGACTGAGTAAGCTATCATTAAGAAAATAAACTGTACTTTCTCTTCAAAATGTACTGAATGAAGCTTAAGTTCAGAGATAACCATTCAATTACCTTCTTACTACTATGTCCAACTACTTTTCTAGCTTTATCTTTTCAGTATTTACAGAAATAGTCTAAAACTAGGTAAGCTGTACTACTTACCATCACTAAATAGCCAAATAGTTCTTCATCTTTTCTCATCTTATTCCATCTGGCAAATTTTTTTTTTCAGTTTTTTTCCCACTATTTTCTTTGACCACAGTTTCTCAAGATCTAGGTCAAATGTGACTTCCTTCATGAAATCTTCCATGAGCTTTTTCTCATTTTTCACTTATAAAGCTAAAAGTCTTACATTTTCCTATAGTCTTCACCAGATTGGAAATCCAAGGTTAATTATTTTTTTCTTTTTACGCAGTGCTTCTTTGACAGTTTTGTGGGTGCTTTCCTTTCTCCACTGCTTTCTCCAAACTTATTTAGGCTGGAAAATAGTCAACTTCTTGTCTTTATGACTATAACAAAACACAGAATGTTGAAAAATTCCTTTATTAATAAATCATTGAATGAATGGATGCAAGCACAGTAAAGGGTAAGAGTCAAACTGATTTTTTTTTTTTTTTTGTCTTTTTAGGGCCCCACACCCATGGCATATAGAAGTTCCCAGGCTAGGGATCTAATCAGAGCTACAGCTGCCAGCCTATGTTATACCAACACCATAAGATTCGAGCCACATCTGTGACTTACACCACAGCTCATGGAAACACCAGATCCTTAAGTCACTCTTCAAGCCCAGGGATCAAACCTGCATCCTCATGGATACTAGTCAGATTCGATTCGGCTGAGCCATAACGGGAACTCCATTAACTGATAGTTTGATCTTAGATTATCACTATAGAAGTCTGTAAGGAGATGTCATCACAATAAACATTCTTACTTTTGAATTATATATATTTATATATTACATATAATACATAATACATACTGCATATATAAATGCATGTATACATAATATGCATGTATGCATGCACAAAACTATAGCAAATGCAAAGAACAAAAGGATAGCAAATATGACAAAATGTTGACAAAGTTTAAATATAAATGATCGGTGTACTGGTGATTGTTTTATTGTTTTTTTTTTCCCAACCTTTGCTTAAATAGAAACATTTTCATGTAAACTTGTAGCAAATAGTATTTAACTAATATTTTAACTTTATTCTTGCTGGGGTGAGGATGAATATTATTGGATGAATAATAATGAATTTCTATTCTTGACAGATTTGCTTGGTAATGGCATTTTATTATAATTACAAATTACCAGCAATGATTTAAAACATCGTTGAGAACTTTTATAGTGTATTAGCTAGAGCGGGGGAAAAATAAGCACATCCTACTTTTCTAGTAGATTCCCTACTAGAGGTTCGTATACAGTGACAACACAGTGTTTCAAACACTACTAAAAAGTTATTTTCATCTTTTCTCAGAAGGTAGAATATATGCCTAAACGTTCACATTCTGTTCTCTTCTCTTTTTGTGCTATTTAAAATATATTTTCATTATTACATGGAGTTGCTTATATCAGAATATATCCTCCTGATAGTTCAGCCCCAAAACTGAACTAAAATTCTATTGTTTTCTAATTTTTATTTTATTGCAGTAAACACACTGGACATGAGATCTATGCACTTAACAGAATTATAATTGCGCTATACTATATTGTTAACAATAGGCACATGTTGTACAGTAGATCTCTAGAACAATGTACTCATCTTGAAGAAAGGAAATATTATAGTTATTGATTAGCAGCTCCTCTTTACTCCTGCTTCCACTCCTCTGGCAACCACCATGTTACTCTCTGTTTCTATGAGTTTGGCTGTTTTAGATACCTCCTTTAAGTGGAATCATGTAATATTTATGTTTCTGTGACTGGCTTATTTCACTTAGCATAGGGTCAACAGGGTTAATCTATGTTGTTGTATATTGCATCTCCTCCTTTTAAAAAGTGAATAGTAATGCCATTTTTTGTATATAGTATACTTTCTTTCTTTGTCCATCGAAGGACATTTAGCTTGTGTTCACATCTTGGCTATTGTAAATATTGCTGCAATAAAATGGGAGTGTTAATATATACTTGAGATCCTGACATCTATTCTTTTGGGAAAATATCCAGAAGTGGAGTTTCTGAATTCAAAACAATTTTCAAATCATGTGGAGTGACAAAGGACTCTGGATAATCACAGCACCGCTGAGGAAGATCAAAGCTGAAAGCATCATAATATTTTATTTCAAAACATATTAAAAAGCCATAGAAACTAAACCAGCATAGCATTGGTATAAAGGTAGGGGCAATGACTCCCCCACTCCCAAAATGCAGTGAAAATCTGTTCATAACTCTACAGTCAGCCCTCTGTATCAAGAGTTCTGTTATCTGTAGATTCAACCAACCACAGATTTTGCAATGGGACTGTAATATTTATTGAAAAATATCCCCATTAAAAAAAAAAGCCTTGGGCTGCAGTGTAGCTTTCAGGCACAGCTCTGATGGATATGGCATTGCTGTGGCTGTGGCATAGGCTGGCAGCTACAGCTCCTATATGACCCTAGCCGGGGAACTTCCATATGCCATAGGTATGGATGGCCCTTAACAAAAGACTGAGAAAGTAAAAGAATCCACATATAAAAGGACCTAAGCAATTTAAAGCTGTGTTGTTCAAGGGTCAACTGTATATATAATTACTATACACATAATATATATTAAGTATATATAGTATAATATACATGTAATATATAATATATAATGAGAAGTTTATTATTCAGCCATAAAAAGAAAACCCTGCATTTGTGACAATACGAACAAAAGTTATAGATATCATACTGATTAAATAAGTCAGAGACTAATTGTGCTCTGAAATACTCTATGATCTCAGTTTTACCTGGAATCTAAAAAGACCCAATCTTATAGGGCAGAGAGCAGAGGATAAATTTACAGTTACAAGATGAATAATTTCTGGGGATATAATTATAATGTGGTGATAATAATTAATACTACCTTTCATAGTTGATAGTTGCTTACTGAGTAGATCTTAAATATTCTCGCCACATACACACACACAAAACATTATGGGAACTGATGGATATGTTAACTAATTTTATTGTGACAACAATTGCACAAGCTATACATTAATCATATCGCTACATTGTATAAGCTTAATTTTATACATATTATACATCAATTATACCCCAATAAAGCTGGGGAAAAAAATGAGCTAAGGACTTGATGTTTCTCCAAAGGAGAGATACAAATGCAGTATATGAAAAGATGCTCAGTCTCACTAATGATCAAGAAAATGCAAATCAAACTAAAATGAGCTATCACCTCACACCTATCCTGATGACTTATCAAAAAATAAATAAATAAAAACAAAGAAAGAAAGGTGATGAGTGTCGGCAATGATGCAGAGACAGGGAAATTTGTACACTCTTGGTGGGAATGTAAATGGTCAGCCAATATGGAAAATTATATGGAGAGTCCTCAAAACATTAAAAATAAAGCTGCCATATGATCCATTTCTATTTTTGTCACTGATAAATGCATAAATGTTCTAGTGTGTACTTGGTAACATTTTCATGATTATTAAATATTTACCATATTAGAAACTTTTTTCACTAAATTTGGCAATTTAAAAAATGCCTTGGATTAATAAGCAAATGGGATGATTAAATTATTTATTACTTTATTTTCTAATTAACCATAGTCAGGACATAAAAAATTGATCTGCTATTTTTGGACAGAGATCCTCTGCTATTATTGAATTATTCTGCACAAGAGTTTGTGTCAAGAATTTTGAGCCAAACCTTGACTTTTCAAGTGAGTCATTGCAATAGCATATCATCTTAAAAATAAGAACTCTTTTACTAATAGTTTCTGATTCTGCATGTGGTATGCTTCCTTCTGTAGGTGTTGTCATTTGAAAACAATAACCAAGCTTAACTTTCTTATAAGTTTGTGAAAAACAGGTGTTGAAAACAGTAAATTGTTTGCAAAGGGACTTTAATCAAAACCAATTTAAGCGAGTAATAATGCAATAGAAATAATCAAAACACACAGTCATTGAATTTTCTATAGACCTACATAAATATTACAAAATTGATGGTCAGGTTACAGTGAATTGGAAAGCACCAGGAAAATGTCACATAATACTAAGGATTACAATTAAAACAGGAGTATATTTGGCATGAAGGAAGTAGAATTAATTTCAAAAGGAAGAAATAGTGAGCAACGATTCAGAAATTTGATTTCAGACTAAGAACATATTTGAGGAGTTCCCATTGTGGCTCAGTGCTTAGCAAATCCAATTACCGTCCACGAGGATGTGGGTTTGATCCCTGGCCTCGCTCAGAGGGTTAAGGATCCAGTTCTGCCCTGAGCTGTGGTGTAGGCTGCAGATGTGGCTTAGATGACAAGTTGCTGTGCCTCTGGAGTAGGCCAGCGGCTACAGCTCCAATTGGACCCCTATCCTAGGAACCTCCATATGCCGAGGGTACAGCCCTAAAAAAAAAGACAAAAATACCGAAAAAAAGGAATGTATTTGAGAAAGATGAGAAATTCATTAGTTTCCTGGATTATTCACAAGTTCTCACTCCTATTCTTAAAGATAAACACATGCATTTCTCCTCACATGAATAAGAAAATTCAGAGGTTTCATGCTTTGTTCAGAATATTACAAAAGATCTGAGAAAAGACTCCTTTATGTCAATATTGGTGGAATACAATTATATTCAGAGTTTAAAGTGCCACATGATTCACATGGTACATGATTGCTTTTTAATAGCATTGTTTTTATGATTGGTTAAGGTCCTGAAATTGAGCCTGAGTTCTGGCATCTCACTGAAATCTTGCTTGGCCAAGTTACCTCTATCTGCCTGAAGTTGGCCCAGGAGACATTCCTTTATTTCCTAATATAATATGTACCACTCTATACTTCAGAATATTGTATATAAATTATAGGAATTTCCTGGTGGTGCAGTTAGTTAAGGATCCAGTGTTGTCACTGTTTTGGCTCCAATTCCTGCTGTGGCATGGGTTCGAACTCTGGCCAGGAACTTCCACATGCCACGGGCCCAGCCAAAAAAAAAAAAAAGGAACATTGTATGTAAGTTATCGTATCTGTCTCTGTGGCCATCGCCCATGGTGTGAACTCTTACAAGAAGTGTTTATTTATACCTATATCCCTAATATTGACCTACTTAAAGTATTGAACTGTGTCTGGCATAAATTATCCCTTCTCAACAAGTGAAATAGTTTATTCATTTATCTATCCAAAAACCTTTATTTTGTGACCATGTCGGGGACTACTTTGGAGAATTACATAGTTTACCTTTGACTTTTAATGCCTTAATATTTTTACTTTTGCTAATCTCTGACTCAGAAATTAGAAGACCTAAAGTAAAAACTTTAAAATTGCCTTTAATAATAGAGGAAATTGGGCAAGTTAATCAATTTTGAGCCTTAATTTCCGCACATGGGATATGAAGTAATAATTCCTATGTCAAAATGTTTGATGACTAAACTACTTACTATAAAAAAACATTACAAAATGATAGTAATCTAGGTACCAGGGATTGCTATTGGCTGAATATTTGTGTCCTCCTCAAGTTCATGTGTTGAAGTCTTAACCACCCCCTCCCCCCAAATGTAATAGTATTTGTAAGGGAGGCCTTTGGAGGTAAGTATTAGGTTTAGATGAATTCATGAGGATGAAGTCTTTGTCATGAGCTTTGTGCCAAGAAGTGACCGGAAATCTAGCCCTTTCTCTCCATTCTGTGAGGGGACAGTAAGCAGACCACCTTCTGCAAGCCAAGGAAAGCACTCACCAGAAACCACATCAGCCTGTACTCTGATCTTGGACTTTCGGCCTCCAGAACTGTAAGAAATCAATGTCTATAGTTTAAGTCACCCAGTTTATGGCCTTTTATAACAGCAGCTGAAGACAGGTGCTGTTCACTTGGCACACTGCTTGCACACTTTTGTGATACTTTCTGACATTACAAAGTGTTTATATTAAAGTAGCTGTTTTGGAGTTCCCGTCGTGGCTCAGTGGTTAATGAATCCGACTAAGAACCATGAGGTTGCGTGTTCGATCCCTGGCCTTGCTCAGTGGGTTAAGGATCCGGCTTTGCCGTGAGCTGTGGTTTAGGTCGCAGACGTGGCTCGGATCCCACAGCTCCTGTAGTGGTTTAAGCTTTAGTTTTATTTCTTTGCTTAGTCCTGCAGCATTACTTTTATCGTTTTGGTTTTCCACGCTTACTACCAAGGACAGTCTTGCATACATCTCTAAGAATATGTACTTCTTAAAATATACAGAATTTACCATCTTAATCTTATTAAGCTTCTTTAAAAGAGTCTTTCTTAGAGCATTAAGTAAATAGCAGCACAGAGCATTTACCTTGAATGTTTTTTTTTTTTAATTTAAAGCTCAGATTTAGAAATATTCCATTACAAAACCAACAGCAGGGGTGGAGGGGGCACTGATTGACAGGCAAAAGATGTACTTTATTCAGAAAAAAAAAATCTTCCAAAGGCTCCATTTTTTTTTTTTTTATTCTGTTGTTGTGGTTGCCTAGAAACCAGTTCTAGGATCATGATTTAAGGGAGTGCAATTTGATATCTCATTTCCCCCAATACAGAAAGAAGACTGCACTGAATATCATTCAAAATTAACAGCATCTTATTAGAACTTTGTGACACTTTCCTCTGGGTGGCAACATAGGCAGGTCCGCTGCTGGTTATCTCTAAAACTAAGGACACAGATGCTTGTTAATTGACCAGCAGGGGGTAGCCAATTTCCTGCCCCCCTTCTAAACCAGGATTGACCTTCTTATATCCTTCAGGCCCTCAGTCTCAGAAGTTTTGAGTGGACCTGGGAGTAATATGCTGTTTTGCAGAATCTTTCTTTACAACTGCAACCTTATGTGCTGAACTATAGCAAGTGATTTTTAAAACATTGTCATTAATAACAAAGAAAAATAGTGAGGTCAGTGCAGGAAATGGTGTATATCATTTCATTTATCCTTCCCTATACCTGACTTATCAAAGTGGAACAAAAGCAACACTGTCCAGAAAACTCTGAAGTCCAAATGTGCTATTCGTGAAGAGCTAAACATAATAACGTTGATAACAGTTCTCTAGAGGATGTGCTATCTGAATTCACGCGAAGGACACGTGATCTGCCATTTAGTTTTATTGTGTTCAAGTACTTTTCCTTCCCATTTCAGATGATACCAGAGATGGAATTTAACCAGGCTTTAGCTCTCTCCCCAAGGAAAGAATGATTTGTATTTGAAATGATATGCCTTGTGCTGAGGAACTGGAATGGTCCAGCCCTGATCTGCCAGTGAAAAAGGTGTGTTTCAAATCAAATAGAACTTGATAAAGCCATTTGACAAAGAGAAATTAGCATTAAGTCCAAGTGTAAACAGCTTGGGCTAAGAGTTAGACTGAGCATGGGGGCAGAGGGAAGCTGATTAGTAATTCAGATTTTATCTTGGCTGAAAAGAGGCTGATAGCTAGAGTCCTGGCAATCTTCACCTTTTGTTGACCATCTGTACTGCGAGTTGCCCAGCAGAGAGCCAGCTCATTTGGGGACAGGAGAGCAGAAGGGCAGCGCTTCTCCTCAGAGAGAGAAACCAAAAGCCATGCTAAACGCCATCAATTAAAATGCATTAGTCCACCAGGGAGCTGCCCATTAGAATGTTGAGTGTGCACAGATGCTGCTGTGGTGAGCGTGACACCAGTAATTAGGTATCACAAGTGGGAGGACTTCACACACTATTTAGCAAAAACATTGCCCTGCTTTTGCATAAACTTTTGCTGTAACTTTAATTGCCATGGGTTTCATCCATATTGGTCAAAAGAAATATTGCCATTTTATAACAGACAGGACTGTTGCTTTCTAATTAAGTTGAAGACGAATAATAAAAAAGATGAGATTACCAAAGAGAATGAGGGGGGGAAGAGTACTATGCTATTATAAGTGCATTAGTTATGATAAATGTCTATACTTAGTCAAGAAAAATTAAAGCCCAATTTATTCTTATACATTTTCATGTTCTCTGTCATCACTGACTGATGGCTTGTCTTTTGAGTGCATCTGTAATGCTTTAAAATAAATAAAACAGGACTTGAATCTGCATCTCAATTGCTGCAGTGTATTTTCATTCATACCATAATGTGATCTAGGAATTTTCTTTTTCATTTAAGAAACTGTCCTTCCTTATCTCATTTTTAGTAATCTCTTCTTAATTTCTCTTTCTCCCTCTGCTTATAATATTCCTTTCACAAAAATCAGAAGGAAAAAGATAAAAACGATTCTAATTGATACAGAATCTATGATATGTAGGCTGGGCAATGCAAAATGGGATATTGAAAATAGGTCTCAACTGTGACCAGGAAAGGGTCACTTTTCTGAGAAGCATTGTACATGCAAAGGACCACTTTCTTCCTTCTGTCTTGCCTTCTCAGGGAAAAGCTAATGAAAGGGTAGACTGCTCCTCCTTTCCCTGAAGCAAGGGCTCTGTAAATACAAATCTGATGGCCCCTAGCACCAACAACTTGCCACTGCAAGCCTCTCAATGGAGTGAGGCATGCAGCATGTAGCTTATAGAAAAGGCAGATTAAACTAATAGTTCAGGCATCCTGGAGGGCTCCTCCCTTCTCCCCACACATCTTTGTAAGAGCTCTGTACTTTACCCTCATTAGAACAATCTGTGCAAGCCCCTATATCTTTTCAGAAGGGTATCACAGTCAGGAAACAGGAATCAATGGCAAAAGCTTCAAGAGGACAATCAGGCAGTCCCCAGGAGAATGAGGAGGCAGGGAAACAACAGCTTGTAAAGCTTGACAAGCTCGAGTCAGATGCAGCTTCAGGACTCTTGTTGCTTGGCGTCTGCATCCTGAAATAAGAACATTGTTCTTAGGGGATGGCCAGGGCCCTTCTGTCTTCATTTAGGATGCATAAAGCTGCCCAAGGTAGAGGTCCGGGGTGATTTAGAGAGTACATTTCACATAGAAATGAGAACCAGACCTTTGGGAAGACTAAAAATAAAATAAAATATCTCAGAATCTGTGAGTGTATGTGCATGTAGATGTGTCTGTCTGTGTCTGTGCATTGGGACCCATTGATGAGCTGTGTGTAATCAATAATCCAGCAACCTAGCACAGAGCTGTTTAACTACTAACTCAGGAAAAGAGGAAGAAAGTGGGGTGTACAGGCAAGCGATAAATATTGCCCATAATTTTATTTTTATCTATTGTTTTCCTAAATAAAATTATTTCATTTTAAAAAATTGTATTGCAAATTTTATATTTTGAGTCAATTTTAAGAAATCAAGGTGTCAACTAAAATATTAATATCTATAACTTTTCTTATATATAATGTGTATCACTGTATATTATGTTATTTATATACACACAATCTTTAAAAACACTAAATGTATTCTACTAATCGGAGGTTCAATAAAAAAGATCACAAATGATGTTTCAAGATTTCTTGTTGCCAGTTATGAGTACAGAACAGAAATTGAAGTGGCAAACTAATTGCTTTGAATACAAACATTATATTATTTCATTGGCTTGGTATTTGCATAAGATGATTAGTCCTCTCACCAGTTGAAAGAAGCCATCGGCTCTAAAGAAACAAAAGTATTTCTGATCCTATGAGGCACAGGCTAGTAAAACTGCTCCCTCTTGGGAGGAAAGTGCTTGTCCATATGAGGTAAATTATCTCTTCAAGGGAGCCAAATGATGATAATGATTTTCAGAGGCCAAGTAATAATTCAGCGACAAGTAAAATTTTACCATGGCAAGTATGAGTTTAGGTTAGGGATTCCCCCGAGCCTTTCACATTAGAAATATAGCAAATGTTCTAATAATTTGATATTTCTAAACCAAAATGCATTTACCCAACATGTAGCTGGTTGTGAGGGATCATAGCAATATTTATGACATGAGTTTGCTTGCTCTGTAGGTGTGCACCACATAGAGGCTTGCTGACATCTTTTAAAATTTTAAAACATAATATATTAGGAAATGAACTATTTAATCTCTCTCTCTCTCTCTCTCTCTCTCTGTCTCTCTCTCTCTTTCTCTCTCTCACACACACACACACACACACACACACACACACATTCTGATAACTGAGTAATTACACATATGTCACACACATCCATTGCCTCTCAAGGGCACAGCTAAGAATCTCCCATCATTTAGTCAGAAATGCTGCCATTTGTCATAAAATAGTTTCCTTTGTTTCCTGTCATGGAGCTAAGTACAGTGGATACTGAGGTATTAATAGAAGGATATTTGTTTCCAGTGTTTCCTCCAGCTTATTTCTTAGGGGTATTTATTATTGGATCAATCTCATTTTCAGGCCTTGCAAATACATTTACAAATCTCTATAGGGTTGATGAGCAATTATGCCTATGGGCAGTGGGTACCTCAAATAGTGGCAAGCAGTGCATTTTCTCAGCCAGGACATTTAGTTCTGGTGCAGTCAGTGAAAAAGAAAACATAGCTGAGTCTTCAATAAAACTTAAGACACAGTCTTCCTTCAAAATTACACTTTGATTGAACTGCAAAAGTTTAAAGCCAAAACAGCTAAATATATAGGAAAGAAAATAGTCCACGTTCTCAAGTAATGAAAAATATATCAATTTATCACACACTGTATATTCTTCTAGTTTGACTTCCATTTTTTATAAAAGCAGAAAGAAACTGTAGACATTTTTCAAGGCAACTTGATAAATTATTGCAAATTCATCTCAGACACTGGTCCTGTATATAAAATGAAAGAAGGCGGGGGTAGGGACTGGATTTAAATAAGTAATAACCGGCAAAATTGTAATTTTTACATTAAAAAATAGAAATGACATTATTATGAGTTATGACAAAGTCATTCTTCCTAATTAATTTCTTCTTTCCTAATTTATTCATATTTTATTATTTCCTTTTTCAGGTCCTTTTTAAGAGGGGATTGAAAACTTATAAAATTACCTACCTTACTTGGCCAAATAGTTAAAATCATATATCAGAAATTTCAAAAAATCCTAAGAGAATTGAAGAAATTCTGAAATTTTTCCTTAAAATTTTCAGTAGAGCCTCCTGTAATACCACCTTTGTAGTTTCTTCTGGATTTCCTAAGATATGCTTCCACTAATTTGGGAAGTATGAACTTACCATCACCTTCATTTTATTGCCTCATTCATTCCAAAGATCATTTTCTTATGGTTCAAAAAAAAATCCCTTAAATAGGTTAATAATAATTAAAAGTACTCTGGAAATAGCCTCTTTCCTGATTAAACAACACAAATGATCATCCAAAAGAATAAGCTTGTAGAAGTCATCAGTAGACTTCTGTAAGAATAATGAACATGGAATATATTAACAAATATTTAAAAAGTATTACAAAGCTATGGTAATTGAAAGAGTCTTTTCTTGGCACTGTGACATCAGTGATTATAAAATTAATGCAGGAAAACTACATCATTTAAGTTGAACAGAAATAATAGTGGTAACTCAATAAATGATGTAGATGCAGTTGGGCAATCATTTATAGAAACAGTTCAGCTAGTTTCTTCACCTCAGTTTTCATTGGTTTATAACAATGTTTGTGATTCAGTGATATAGCAGTGAAATAAAGGCAAAAAAACCCCCATAAAATTAATAGAGAAAAACATACATTATTAAGTGGGAAAAAAGATTTAGAATGTAACATCTACATCTAATCTAAATTTTTACGAATTTGTGTTTGTGTTTGTACATACATTAAATGTTTCTGAAAAGCCCCAAGATGCTGTCATTATGGTTGACAACACAGAAACCAGTCCCCAAAAGTGGTAAAAGAAATAGGTTAAAAGAAATTACTTGTTTTTTTTTCAATACGCTGATTTGAAATTATTGAAATTCTTCCCCTTAATATGTAGATTTTTTATAAAGAATTTTAGTAGTGGTTAATAAAACAAGAAAATTTATTCTACTTCGATTACCCAATGAAATTTTTTGCATGTAAATTTTCCACTCACTAGATGATTCTAATAATACTAATATTCTCACTGCTTTTACTTATACTTACTGTATAATATGTTTTGTTTGTTCAGTGTATTCCTGGAAAACTAGTAACAATCGCAGAGCCAACTTTGATAAATTTTAAACACTTTGATAAAATGAACATTGATTTGTAAACATGCAATGTGTAGAAACTAAACTGCATCATTTTTCCGTAGACTTTCAAAAATGTTTATTCTTATCAAGCTTGTGTCAAAGACCTTATCATGTCTCCTTAAGCACCCAGATCATTTCACTGTCTACAGGCATATACTTAATGTTAACCTAATTTTAATGATACTCTTCATGTACAAGGAATCAATAGAGTGGCAAGAATTCTTGATGTAACACCATCTTTTCCCTTTAGTAGCTTAACAACAGGTATCAAATGAAGTTGTTGACCATCTCCTTCCTTACTGAAAATCTCACCACTCTCATCTGCCAAGAAACTCTTAGATCCATTAATGTGTTTCTTTCCTACACTACCTAATAATTCTCCAGTCCTCAACAGATCCTGAGTGGGTGTCCCACAATATAATTCAGTTCTGACACTATCGACCTGGAGGTAGCTTTAGATCCCACGGTTAAAAGCTCAGTCCCCAAGACTGCACCCCTTCCTACCTCAGATGCCAGTCACAAGTCCAGGTCATCGCACCTGTGCTTCTAACCCAGAATCAGGAAAGAGTCCCATAACCCCTCATTGGGTTTAATTAACGAGTCAGGTCCCAGAACTCAGAGAATCAGCTATTTATGCTTGCTAGCTTATTATAAAGGATACAGATGAACAGCCAGATGAAGAAGTTTATAGGGTGAAGTCTGAAGTATTCTGAGTGCAGTAGCTTCTGTCCCCATGGGAATGGATTTTAAGACCCTCATGGTATATGGATGGATTTGCCAACCCGTAAGTTCATGAAATTTTGTTGTTCAAGGATTTTGTAGAGCTTGGTTTTCACCTGCCTCTTTCCCCTTCCCCTTTCCAGTGATTGGTTGGATGAGACTGAAAGTTCTAACCTGCTCATCATTTGGTATCTCTGTTGACTACCCGTGACCTGAGTCTATCTAGAAGGGTACCACTTCATGCCACCTCATTAATATAAGTTAAAAATTGGCTTCTTATGTATAACAAAAGGTAAAACAAGATATTCCAGGCATTTAAACCGTTATGTGTTTGGAAAAAGATCAAACATATTTCTTATTTTACCACATCCATTTTCTAGGAATTTTAAAGGGGTTACCACAGAAGCTCTAGACTTTCAGTTCCTCACATTCCATTCTTCTATTCTGTCCCCCTGTCCTATATATAAAAATAAACTCAAATACTGGAACCATAAAATTCCTAGAGGAAAATATAGACAGAACAGTCTTGAACATAAATTGTAGCAATATTTTTTGGATCTGTCTCCTAAAGCAAAGGAAATAAAAGCAAAAATAAACCATTTAGACCTAATTAAACTAAAAGCATTTGCATATCAAAAGAAACTATGGACAAAAAAGGCGGTCTGCTGAATGGGAGAAAATATTTACAAATGATAAACCAATAAGGGTTTAATATCCAACATATATAAATAGCTCATACAACTGAACATCAAAAAACCCCAGCAACTCAATTAAAAAGTGGTCAGAAGACTGAATAGGCATTTTTCCAAAGAGACAGGCAGATGGCCAACAGGCATATGAAAATATGCTCAACATCATTAATCAATGGGGAAATACAAATCAAAATCACAATGAGATATCACCTCACATCTTTCAGAATGACTATCATCAGAACAAGCACAAATAATAAATGCTGTCAAGGACATGGGGCAAAGGGAACCCCTGTACATTGTTGGTGGGAATATTCTATGTGCACTTGAAAATAATGCGTAACTGCTGTTTGAGGATGAAATGTCCTGTAGATAATTATTAAGTCCAACTGGTCTATTGTGTCACTTAAAACCACTCTTGCCTTATTGATTTTCTGTCTGGATGATCTATTCATTGAGGTAAATGAGGAGTTAAAATCCCCTACTATTACTAGTTTTATTGTCAATTTATCCCTTTAAGTCTATAACTGTTTACTTTATATATTTAGGTGATCATGTATTGGGAGCATGTATATTAATGTGTAATATCCTCTTATATTTATCATTACTAATGCCCTTGTCTTTTGCTATAACCTTTATTTTATATTAACCTTTATTTATGTTAAAGTCTTTTTTTCTGATATGAGTAATGCTACATCAGCTTTCTTATCATTTCATTTTGCATAAAATATCTTTTTTTCATCTCTTACCTTCAGTCTGTGAATGACTTTAGCTCTGAGATGAGTCTCTTGTAGACAGCATACTAAAGGGTCTGTTTTTCTTGCAATTAGCCACCCTGTGTCTGTTGATCAGAGTGTTTAGTCCATTGACACTTTTAGTGATTATTGATAGGTATGTACTTATTGCCATTTAATTACTTATTTTCCAGTTGTTTTTGTAGTTCTTTTTGATTCATTTATTCCTTATGTTTCTTCCTTGCAATTTGATGATTTTACTTACTAATATGCTTATTCACTTTCCTTTAAGGTTTTATTTATCTATTGTAGGATTTTGATTTGTGGTTACCATGAAGTTCATGTATGTTAACCTATAATTACATTTACTTGTTTTTTAAACTAGTAGTCATTTAAGTTCGAACACATTTTACAAGATCTACAGTTTTACCACACCACATTGTGTGTTTTTGATGTCCTATTTTTCATCTTCATGTTTATCCTTTAACTGTTTATTGTAGTTACAGCTGGTTTGACAATTTTTTTGGTTTTAATCTTCATGCTGGTTTATTTACTTGGTTAATGATCAGTTCTTACTATGTATTTGCCTTTCCTAGTTTGATTTTTTTCATTTCCTATAGATTTTTACTACTTTTCTGCTTAGAGAAGAGCTTTAAACATTTATTTTAGGGTAGGTTAAACATTCATTAACTTGCAGTTTGCTTATCTGATAAGATGTTTATCTCCTATTCTAAATGACAGTCTTGCTGGATGGAATATCCTAGACTGCTGTTTTTTGTTTTTTTTTCCTTTCAGCACTTTGAATATACCATGCCACTCCCTTCCGGTCTGCAAAATTTCTGCAGAGAAATCAGCTGATAGCCTTAAGGGAATCCTCTTGAATATGACTGTTTGTAAGTCCTCTGCTGCTTTTAGACTTCTCTCTTTAACTTTTGCCATTTTAATTATGACATGTCTTAGTGCAGTTTTGTTTTGAGTCATTTCTATGGGACTCTGTGTGATTCCTACACCTAGATATGTTTCCTTCTTCAGGGGTGGGAAGTTTTCAGCCATAATTTCTTCAAATATGTTTTTGATCCCTTCTCTCTCTCTTCTTCTTCTGAGACATCTAGAATGAGAATGTCAATACACTTGATGTTATCCCAGAGATCTCTTAACCTGTTTTTTTTTTTTTTTAATTTGTTTTCCTGTCTGCTCTTCTGATTGGGTGATTTCCATTATGCTATCTTCTAGATCACTTTTGCACTCTTCTGAATCATTTAGTCCGTCAGTCATTCTTTCAAAGTTTTTTTTTTTAATTTCAGATATTGAACTGTTCATTTCTAATTGGGTCTTTTTTGTATTTTCTAGTTCCTTGTTAAAATTTTCACTGTGTACTGAATTCTTTTCCTTAATTTGGTTAATATTTTTATTACTAATGCTTTGAATGCTTCATCTGGTAATTCATTTATGCCTGTTTTATCATTTATTTGGCAGGAGTTTTTTCTTGCTCTTTAAGTTGAGAACAATTCCTATGCCTTTTCATTTTGCTTAGCTTTCTCTACCTGTATGAATTACATGAAATATTTGCCTGTTGCAGTCTTGAAGCGGGGTTCTTATGTGAGAGCATCTCTATACAGACCGTGTGTACCCAATGCCTTTGGTGAGGGAGTTGAATTTGATGTGGATGCAAGCCATATCTTTCTGCAGGGTGTGCTAGAAGCTATCAGCTTGGTAGAGTTGGGGCTGGAGGTGGAGAGGCTAGAGCTGGAACCCAGTATGAGGCAGGCTTCCCTTCTGCTCTGTAATCATCACCACCCTGGGTGATCGGATGTGATCTCAAGGTGCTAGAGCAGAAGATTTGAGAGTTAAGCTCAAGCTGGTCTGTTCCCTTTAAGTGTATACTTACCCCCTCCCAACACTGGGACCCTTGACCCAGAGCAGGGGAGTGCTGAGGCAAATGGGTCACCTGTGTGATCCCAGCTCAAATCACTCTGTAGACAGAGGTTAGAGCTGTCTCCAGTGCTCTGTCCATACAGGCACCCACTATTGTTTCCTTTGCTCCACTCAGATGCATCCTCAATTATAAATTCCCTTTGTCCTTTGCAGTAGATCACTGTCCTCAGCCTCTACTGCACACACCCTGTTGTCAAACTATGCTGCAGAACAGGTGGGAACCTTATGGACTCTCTGTATGTTGGGGAATGAGCTGTGGTAGTGCAGCCACTGTGTGAGATCTGAGCTACTTCTGACGCCCCACTATGGTAAAGTCCTGCAATGATCACTGCCCCACCCCCTCCAGGCTCCATGCTGGGACTGGGTCACCTCTGCCCTACAGCTGAGTCTTAGGACTGGTTGCGGCCACTCCAGAACCAGTGCTACACTGTGATACAGAGTGAGCAGGGTCTGAGCATTCACTTGGCTCAGGCTGGGTTGTGCCCAAAGCAGTCACAAGGAACCCATAAACCGGTAACTCCTAGAATAAACCTCTCCCTATCCTCCCTAAGGGGCAAGTCAGCACATTCAGTCTCTTCAAAAGCATAGTCCTGATTTCTCACAGCCCTTTGGTTAGTCTCAGTGGTCCCCCAACCAGCCGGGGTGGGGGGGCTCATCCTCACTGTGTTGGACACAATATATGGCTCTCACTGCTCACTCTCCAATGTGGATGTCTGCACGTGTATCCTCCTTATTCTTCTGAGTCCTTTCCCAAGGACTCAAGTGCCAAATTTATCAATTTTCTTCTCTTTCTATGCAGTTATGTGTGTGTCTTTCTTAGAGTTTTGGTTAAACAGGAGTTCTGCCAATCACCAGCTATGTTTCAGTGAGAATTGTTCCACACAGAGATGCATTTTTGATGTACTTATGGCCGAAGGTGGGCACCACATCTACTTACTCTGCCATCTTGACACCAACACTGAATCCTAAATTAATTTCAAACTAACAAGTCAAGTCACCCAATTAATGAATTTGATGTATCCCTTTTGAATATAAAAATGCCCAAAGATGCTGGTAATATGCCTCTGAAAGTCCACTGAGTCTATTTCAAAAAAGGAAAATAAAAAGCTTAATATATAAAAATTACTCTACCTCAAATATGCAATATGTTCTAAAGATTGTTTTAATCGTTTTATTTTTCAATACAATTTTTAAAAACTATTTGTGCTTTTTAGTGAATATGTTATTTATTAGAATGTCTCAAATGACAATTCATTCATTGAAAAGAGTCAGCTGTTCTGAGTTTCTAGCACATATGTTATTTAATCATCTTCTCTTTAATTAATTTTGGTTTCTTAATTTCCTGTTCTTTCAAATGAATGCCTGAATTCCCATTTAAAGTAAGCTTTCAAGTGATAATGTATTTGTCAAGTAATCTCAAGCAATTTGTAAAATTTATGTACAGATGACCCTTTTATATATCCATAGAAGTTTATTAATCCTGTAAACATAAGAACTACATTTAGGCAATATGAGAAAATCTTGGTTGGCTATTTTTAACCAACATAATGACTTAACTAAATCACTCTATTTTCCGTGCTATTGATTGACTTGCTGTAGAACATAAATGGTTGAAAATATTGGACAGGTTGAGGCCAAAATAAATGTTGGGATATGTGTGTGTGTGTGTGTGTGTGTGTGTGTGTGTGTGCACGCACAGGTGTGTGTTGAGTGTGTCTGCAGATGTGAATAACCTGCATAAGCACAATTATGCAAAGATTTATGGGAAAAGATATATGTACCTGTCCTGATTTAGCTCAAGATTCACCTTATGATTAGTCATATATTCTCTTCGTGATTCATGATCGGATAAAAGATTGATATGTATTCCCTCTGCTATTTTTCACAAATGTTATGCACTGATATAAATTGGACTGTCCCCTATCAGATGAGGGTTGACTGTCACCTCAACCTGTTATTCACTGAAAGACAGTGCTTAAAATCCTACTATCAAGGATTCTTTTTTTAACAATTTTCCCCTGTTAAAATAAGAATACCCCTGTGGAAAAGAAAAACACTGTACAGTATCTAGCTATTAATAAAATGGGTAAAAAATCTTGTATTTCTCTATACTATCTCGATTTCACAAGAAGATCTCTTTATCAATATTATAAGCAACATTCTATAGCAAGTAATCATGGAAAGCAGTAATTTTTGTAAGAAAGAGGCTAGAAAGTCATGGAGCTGGGTCACTTTTTGTGGAAGATTGGCGTGGATGGGCATGGCAGTAATAAGGTGAGATTACTTAGAGGCATGGGTAAGGGAACAAAGGGTCAGGGTTGGCGGGTGGCGGTTGGCTGTACAGTACTGACTGCTAGAAAGGAAGGTTTTAAAGGTGGAGGAGAAGAGGCCAAAAGCCGCTGTAGCATGTTTAATTATTTAATCTGGTGCTATCTCTGCACAACTGCATGCCATGATACTTATGGAAGGAATAAACATAATTATTGGTATTATTTATGTTCTGCTACTCTCCCTGAGAAATTGGTAGATTTGCAAATGTCTTCTAGGAGGAAAACAGAACCATTAGAAAGCTAATTAAAATCTCGGATTTTTATTTGGCTGGAAACCTTCACAGGTGTCAATCTTTCTTAATTAAGAATACAGTGAAAAAAATATCCGTATTACTCTCGACCATTTTGTGCACTGTGAAATTGCTTTTTCTTCTCAAGAAAATGTGAAGTCATTTCATTTTCTTAACACACATTCCAGACATTTTTAAATGGATATTTCCTCGAAGAGCTGCAAAATCCGCAAAGAATTTCCTTGAAGTAGTTTCAGTTTTGTAAATAAGCAGACAACAAAAAGGCAAACCTATATATGTGTGTAATTGTGTGTGAGAAAATAATTACACCTATGTATAAATGTAAATTAAATATTCATGCACATATAAAAAGGAATAATCACCTATATAATATATTTAATATATACATATTATATGCATACTATTTATCCCATTGAAATTTATTTATTTTTCTTGTTTTTCTAAGGAGCTAAGATTACTTATGCACATCTAATTAATCCTCAGTATTTCTTCAAGGTAAGCAATAAAGCACTATTCATTCCAATGTTTTTTTCTTTTTATGGCCACACCTATGAAATAAAGTACCTGGGCTAAGGGTTGAATCACAACTGCAGCTGTTGGCCTTCACTGCAAACATAGGAACACTGGACCTGAGTTGCACCTGAGATCTACACCACAGCTTACAGCAACATCAGATCCTTAACTCACTGAGCAAGGCCTGGGATCAAACCACTTCCTCATGAACACTATGTTGAGTTATTAACCCACTGAGAGATAACAGGAACTCCTAGTTCCATTGTTTTTTTTTTTTTTTTTATGTTAAGAAGAAAATAATTAAATATATAACAACAGAACAAGCTCTTTATTGTCATTCAAAAAAAAGATAATTTTTGGAGTTCCCATGTGGCTCGGTGAGTTAAGGATCTGGTGTTTTCACTGTAGTGCTTGGGGGTTACTGCTGTGGTACAGTTTCAATCCCTGGTCTACGAACTTCACATGGCATGGACACATCCAAAAAAAAGGGACATTTTTACACAGAGAACAAAGTTTGCAAAAAAACATAAGGGGATACATTTGTTACACCTGTGTATGTGTACAAACATTTTTAACTGACTTTTACTATTTGAATGCATCTACATTGTCAAATATAAATTTTGTCATTTCAAATGACAAGATCTTTCAAATTACTGAATGTTAGAGATTAAACACTTATTTTAGTGATCTCTCTCTTATTTTCTCTCATTTAGGTAAATAACTATCTCTTGGAATTTTCTTCTGAACCGGAATCGCGCTATTGACTCTTCATCACTTGCTCAGAATCAAAGGGAAAAAGTCAAATTGACTAGTGAGGAATTCTCAGCGGAAAATGAGAGTTAACAGCATTTGTCTGCAGGCTTGCAAAAGTGGTTTGTAATCCAGTAAGATTATGGTTATGGACAGAAGCCAGATTGTTTAAAATTAAAGACTTGTAAGACAGCCTCAGGCTAGAGTACTTGCAGAAGCAAGGAGAACTCCTCATGAGCCTCCCCCACAGCCTGCACCAAAGATGGCTCACTACTCCCTATGAGTTCTACCTGAACCTATGGCATTTTAAGACTTTATAATTCCGGGGTTCCCATCGTGGCGCAGTGGTTAACGAATCCGACTAGTAACCATGAGGTTGGGGGTTCGATCCCTGGCCTTGCTCAGTGGGTTAACGATCCACGTTGCCGTGAGCTGTGGTGTACGTTGCAGACGCGGCTCGGATCCTGCATTGCTGTGGCTACGGTGTAGGCCAGCGGCTACAGCTCCGATTAGACCCCTAGCCTGGGAACCTCCACATGCCGCGGGTGTGGCCCTAAAATGACAAAAAAGGCAAAAAAAAAGACTATAATTCCACTAGAGAGAAGGAAATCACAGTCTGGTGAAAGGTTAGAGAAAAGTACATGGGATTTTTGTAATGACAAACAAAAATTCAAATTCTTTTACTCCTACTTACCAGTGGGGAAATCCTTCATACATTATTTGGACCTTTTTGTTCTTGCCTGAAATACAAGGAAGATAAAATCTACTTCATATGGTCATGATAGACATTTGATACTCTAACTCATGTGAAACACTTAGCACACAATAGCTTCTGGACAGATGTTATTTTTCTCCCTGATTCCTGAAAAGAACGGGAGGAAAACCAGTTTTCTTTGGAATAGTTGAACCCTAGACTGTGGACAAGGGCAAGTGATCAAGCAGCAGGCAGATATGACATTAGAAACACAACAAGTAAATGTAGGAGATTGGTAAATCACTTTAACTCTCTCAGCCAGGATTGATTCTGGAGTGGTACTGAAGATTTCTTCTACCATAAATCAGTGAGTCTGAAATTTGCAGAAAAAGATGGGCAGAAGAGAGGAAGGAAATGATGTTTGTTAAATTCCTACCAGGTGAGAAGCAAAGTGCGATCTACTTTCTTCAAAATAATCATTGATATATTTGATAACCATCTTTCAAATATTTTCAATGACTTGTGAAATCATGTCTGAAAAGCATGAAGACTAAGATTATAACCTCTTACCTTAAAGCCCTCAAAGTTCTATGAAGGTAGCTTTTCTTAGGGGCCTGCAACAGAGTCAGCAGGGAAGATTTCATAAAAGTGCCTGGTATGCTTGGCTTTTCATCCTTTGAGGGGGGATCTTGATATAAAAAATATATCTTAAAGACATCTCCTGATTCTGATGTCTCAATATTTATGCAAGACAAGTAAACAAATGTAACTAATAAAGCAAATTGGGAACATTAGGTGGTGATGTGGAAGATCAGAAGGATTGATTTCACTTGATTCTGACTTGGTGGCTGGGAGGTGGTGGAGAATAAAATGTTCTGATGAGAAAACATAAAAAATATAGATCAATATATTTTGTCTGCATTAATGAGCACAAGTCAGGTATTCTTACATTGGTTATAAAGCCAACAATTAACAGTTTAGAAGAAACTACAAAGCTTAATTTAGACTTTTATTATTGATTAAACAGAATAAAATTAAAATAAAAAAATAAATATTTCTTTAAAATCTTTCAAAAGAGAGTGAATTTAAAGGGCTCTACAGCATTACATTTGTGATAACTTTATTCCTTTGTTTAATTGTAAGTATGCAGAAACCCTGGATCAATTGACAGTTGTTTATTGAATTAACAAGATGTGAGAGCCAGGAAGATAAATATGAATTTGCCTATGGATATAAGCTAAAACATGAGACTAGGATGATGACAGCTAAGTTTCATCCTATTTGCAAATTTGAATAAATTGTTAATGGCTCTGGAAAGGTCAGTTAGAGAATTCTGGGACACTGTGGCCAAGCTGGAGTGCAGTGATTGATTAGTAATATCTATTAAAGGAAGTGAAGGATGGTAGTTTTGTTCTAAAACCTGGTCTAAACCCTCTTAGTTTTATAACTTGACTTACAAATTACTTTTAAATATTATCGAATATAATATACTTGTAATATACTTGACAAACTGGTGTATTAGTTTCATGCGTACAGCAAAGTGAACCATTGATACATATTGTTTTTTCCAACATAATTATTACAAACTATTGAGTTGAAATGTCCATTGATAGAGGAATGGATAAAGAAGATTTGATACTTATATACAATACAATATATACATATATTTTTTTGCCTTTTGTCATTTTAGGGCCGCACCCGCAGCATGTGGAGGTTCCCAGGCTGGGGGTCTAACCGGAGCTGTAGCCACTGGCCTACGCCACAGCCACAGCAATGCAGGATCCGAGCCTCGTCTGCGACCTACACCACAGCTCATGGCAACGCTGGATTGTTAACCCACTGAGCAAGGCCAGGGATCGAACCCGCAACCTCATGATTCCTAGCAATATTATTCAGCCATAAAAAGAATGAAATAATGTAATTTTCAGCAACACAGATGGACCTAGAGACACATCATACTAAGTAAAGTAAGTCAGAGAAAGACAAATATCATATATCACTTATTTTATTTTAATAAAAATGATACAAAAAGATGTATTTATAAAATAGAAACAAATTCACAAAATGCCCTTATATAACATAAGCAAAATTTCCTATGTTAAAAGAAGAAAAGTGACAAAACAGATATATTGTTCCTCACCCTCCACTTTCCAGATGAGAAAAAAGTAGTTTACACCACTTTGCCGATATCACACCTAAAAATGGTGAAATCAAATGAAGACCTTGTTCAGATCTGATGAAGCAGATAAAATTAAAAGAAAAACAACAAGAAGCTGTGGATTTTTTTATTAGTATGATGAATAAATTATAACTTTTTATAGAGTTATGCTAATAAATATTGCCAAGTCCATCAAAAAAAAAAAAAAAAGAAAGAAAAACAACAAGATAATAGAGCACCAATGCCTGCACTAAGGCCAGGCAATGACAGTGTTGATGATGACATCGAGTTACCATGAACATTTCTTGAGGAACTACTCTCTGCCAGCTACCACACTAACCAGCATTCATTTCACTTAATGATCACAAGAACTTCTTGAGTTACTTACAAGTGTGCTCATTTTTCAGATGAAGACATGGAGATTTGTAAGCTTAAATTAGACACCTAAGATTCACACCATATTTAAAATATCTTGCTGAAATTTGAAACCAGGGCCTGGATCCAAATCTCTTATTGATTTAGAAGGTCAGAAAATCCAGTGTTTGAAAATTGAAGATACCATCTAGAGAAAATATCACCAAGATTTAGATGCGATATACGTTGATAGCTTAGTTCTAACATATTATAGCTATCTGGTTAGAAGAAAGTCAACTTCTTAAATCTGAAGGCTCTTCATTGGTAAGAAGAGTGCAGTAATGTCCCTGTTATAGGCTTTAGTCAAAATAAAAGTGTGTAAAACACATAGCGTAACCCCTGATATTTAATAAGCATTGACAACAGCAGTACATGTTTTAGCATAATTGTACAATAGATTAAGTATGATTTGATTGCCATAACCCAACTAGCTTAAATTATATTGTCCCAGGTAAAACTAGCAGTGACCACAATTTTCTTTACATATCCCTCTAAAAAAAAAAAAAAAAAAAAACTCTAAAAGGCTTTAACTTGAACGTATAAAGGCCTTTAGAAATGGTCTTCAGTCTCCTGATCCCAGATTTCAACAAGAAATTTTTAAGTGTAATGTAATTGAAAATTTCTGAAGGAGTTCCCATTGTGGCAGAGCAGAAACAAATCCGACTAGTATCCATGAGGAGGCGAGTTTAATCCCAAGCCTCGCTCAGTGGGTCAGGGATCTGGCATTGCTGTGGATTGTGGTGTAGGGCACTAGGATCCCAAGTTGCTGTGGCTGTGGCGTACACCAGCAGCTACAGCTCTGATTCAGCCCCTAGCCTGGGAATTTCCAGATGCCGTGGCTGAAGACCTAAAAAGACCAAACAAACAAACAAAAAAACAATTTCTGAGAATTTTGATGGAAAATTTAAAAGTATCCAAATATCAATTATCTAGTTTTTTATAAAATAATAAACATTTGTTATCATACTAATAGTTGACATATTTTGCTTATTGTTAATATATAGTTGGTCAAATCCCAATTTATAAAAGATAACAGCCCTAATTAATCTACTAACAGATCTATTCAAAATTATATTGTATTGAAAAATTTTAAATGTCGTCATTAATATTGACCCTCTCCCTGAAGATAGGGCATAGCCAGGCATTCCTGGCTTACTGGGTGGAAGGTTTCTTTGTTAGTACCTGCAATTTGCAAATGTTTGTGCCCTTTTATGAATAGTTCTTGGACTGATGGTTTGGTTGATTTCCTTGCTAGTAAATGGCACTCTATTTCTGTCTGGTAACCAGTTCAGTATAAAACACTTGCTACTTATAGGTAGCTGAATTACAAATTGATTCTCCACCTAAACCTAGGTAATAAATGCGTGTCCTTCTGCAGCCCCCTTAATGAAAGATTTCCAATGAGCAATTAATGATGTGATCTTCAAGAAGATAAGTGACTGTACTCTAGCAGATGGAGTTTATAGTTTTTTCTGTCCTACTTGTGATTGATTTGGCTGAACATCTTTGTTAATATAAATCCTCGGGGTTCTTAATAAGATGTAATTAATATCTTCAATGCAGAATATTTTTAGAGTACTAGTAATTAGGAAAAGTGAATGTTAGAACCCGTGGTAGTAACAACAGTATCAACAACAAATGCTACCTATATAAACAACTTACTCAACTTTGATCTTCATTGATGTCTTTGGGTCTGTGATATACACGTAAATCTAGGAGCCTCTGTGTTTGTGTTTGTGTTTGTGTGTGTGTGTGTGTGAGCACTCCAAAAAGTAGTGGTTAATATCATTTGGATGTACTGAGAATATACTGACAGAAACATGCAGAGAAATAACCTCAGTCTTTAAAGTGTCTTTCCACATATATAAAGGTTTAGCAAAAAACGATGCAAATATATAGTTACAGCAAAATACCATGAAAATAAGGACAAAGACATAAAACTTTTCACATATTTGTTTTGGCCAGACCTGCGTTATTAAGAAACTGAGAGAAAAAAGAATGAAAGTGTATAGAAATCAAATCTGTATATAAAGAGAACAGAGATACCAGAAAATCATGTCAGTTCTGACCCTATGTTACGTGACAGTGTTTTTGGAACTAGGACACAAATTACATCAGCAGACTCATATACTTTCTCTGAGCATCCTGGCCCTACAGGGGCTAGAGGGATCCTAATCTTCCTTCCTCATCAAACTTTGAAATTGGATTTTCTGAGATGTCTGAGTTTCTCCAATCTGAATTTCTGGTTTTCTACTCTGTACTAAAGCTTTCTCATGCACATATTATGCTCTTAATGTAAATGTCTTATTAGATTACAAAATGAAAAAGTTGTTTGTTACAACCTTCAGTGGACTCTTCACATTTATAGCCAAATAAATTAAGGTTTTACACTTAGAATTTGTTCAAATATATCAAGTTAAATAGGTTTAAAAGCCCCACAATTTATTTGAATATTCTAAATATCCTGAATATACAGATAGTTGGTTTTCTCCATTGAGCAAAACTGTCTGGTTTTTCTGTTCTTTTTTTTTTTCTTTCTTTCCTTTTCTTTTTTTTTTTATATTTTCAAGCAGAAATTGCTACTCTGGTCAGACATAACACAATTCTCACTTATCTCATGATTTTATAAGATATTTGCAAAGTGAAAATTTCCCTCTAAGTTGTTAATGGGAAAATCCTAGGAAAGATAAAGCAATTTAGTAATGTTGTTACCATCAGATAAAAGTTTGCTTCTAATTTGATCCTTTAAAGCATTCAGTTGAATCTCCATGTATTACCTTCTAACAGCTATTTTATTTTATTGACTTGTAGCTCAGCTAATTTGAGAAGAGGTTTTAAACAGCATTCAGTCTTGGGAATCCTGCATTTTATAGACAGAAAATTTTTAAAAGTTTCCCCTTGAGCTTTCTTAGAATATCTGAAAAGGGAAATGAGAGAAACCACACTATGATGTAAAATTTTTCTGTTACTCTCTCTCTCTCACAGCTATAGATCTTCTGCAGAGCCCTCAAGCCACCTAGCCACCCAAAGGAGATGGATTACTCTGAGGAAAAAAAAAAAATCTCTTTTGAATATGTCAGAAACCTGAGAAAGACTGCAAGACCCATGGGGCTGTGATTTCTGAAGACTGTTGCAAGTACAACAATCACATATAATATCTGCGACTAACTTTGGAGAATGTTACCTTTTTTTTTTTTTTGTCTTTTTGCCTTTTTAGGGCCACACCCATGGCACATGGAGGTTCCCAGGCTAGGGGTCTGATTGCAGCTACAGCTGCCGGCCTACACAACAGCCACAGCAATGCAGGATCTGAGCAACATCTGTGACCTACACCACAGCTCACGACACTGTGGGATGTTTAACCCACTGAGCGAGGCCAGGGATTCAACCCACAACCTCATGGTTCCTAGCCAGATTCGCCTCCACTGTACCATGATGGGAACTCCACTAACTTTTTAAAGTAATTAACTTTGGAGAAAGGGCTTGAGATGATGAAAAATACAGTAAATTAAATTGTAATTGTTTTTCCTTCATTTTAGGGCTGCCCCCACAGCATATGGAAGTTCCCAGGCTAGGGGTGGAATCAGAGCTGTAATCGCTGGCCTATACCACAGCCACAGCAACTTGGGATCCGAGCCACATCTGCAACCTACACCACAGCCCACAGCAAACATCAGATCCAGATCCTTAACCCACTGAGCAAGGTCAGGAATCGAACCTGTGTCCTCATAGATACCAGTCAGATTCATTTTGGCTGAGCCATGACAGGAAGTCTGTAAGACTGTAATCTTAATGTGTATAGGTAAGAAATAAATGCAGTGTTCAAAGCTGAGAAGTCAAATAAAGAGACGTTAAAGTTTAAACATGTGATACTATTCATACTGGTTAGATAATAAAAGCTGCACAGAGTTAAGTGTATGACCATCCTCATCTTCAGTAGATTTCAAGACCCAATCACTCAAGACTCCAACAGGGCAGAGATGGGCTACATTGTTGAGAATTACACTGTAGTTGCTAGTCCTACTCCCAATAGCTCTCAATATTTGGTAAATAGGTTCATCAACACATTAACACATTCCTCACCCAATTTCCCTCTTTGCTCCTTCTTTTTTTTTTTTTCATACTAACTGCTAGGAGCTTATTTTTTAATTATTACCTTATCTTTGACCGATACTGCTAAGGATTGCTGGAAATCATTCACAACATGTGAACTAGGGTCACTACCGACTCTTGGTCTTTAGCCTAACTGGAAAGTCTGCAGTGTTCCAGTGAGCTTCTTTCCCACAGAAGTCATTTCAAATACCAGCAAGCCTACCCCCAGCCCAGCATTTTAGATGCCCAAAAACCCTCACTCTCAAAAGATGATTTATCCATCTTGTCCATATAGGACAAAATAGATATTAACTTATGAGAACTCTTCAACATCTCAACTATCATAATTTTTTTTTTGCGTCTATCCCAACTCTTGTGCTCTAATTCTAAAGCAAAACCAAACGAGAAAAGCAAAGAAACATCAGCCAAGCAATGTTTTCCTATATCGTTTTTTCCCCTTATCCAACTAACATTCTTTCATAGACAAGCTTCTTGAAATAATTTCCTGTTTTTGCTTCATTTACTTCTCTTTACTCCCTGGCCTTTAAAAGTACTCTCCTTCACCGTTCAGAGAAATTCCAGTCAAGGAGACCTTTTTGACTTTAACTTGACCTCTCTGCTGTGTTTGTCTTCACTGAGAGAATTTTCTTTCCCTTGAGATATGTTTCATGTTTCATCTTGATGACTTAATACATTACTGCTTGTCTTCTTATTTTCCTGATGTCCTCGATATGTATTGTTCCCTTATATTTGTACTTAGCTTTCTCTCTTCACTTGATGTATTAGTAAAAGCATTCTTACCTAGTCATGTCTTCATCAACTACTTGAGTGTTGAGCAACCCCCAAATCCATCTAGAGCTGCAGGAAAGCCTCCTTTTGCCCCCAAACTGATTGGCTCAGGTGCCCAACAATCACCTTAGCCCCAAATATTTAAAAGAAGCTCATCTCCCCATTCTAAACTTATCTCTATTTTCTGTTGATAATAGTACACAAATTAGTAACCAGGAGTGATCTTGAGTACTCCTTGTTCCTTATTTCCTTTGTCCAGCCAACAAATCATGTTGATTCTACATAGAAACTATCTAATGAGTTATGAATCTGTCCACTTTTAATATCCTCACTGTTCCCTCCTTAATTTAGGCCCTCACCCTGTCTTGTTTGGATTCTTATAACAGCCTACTGGCTGGATTCCTTCCTTCTAGTTTTACTTTCCTCTAATCCATTATTTACACTGCTGCCAGAGTTAGCTTTCTAAAATGCAAATCTAATCATGTCTTTTCCTTGCTTCGAAAGCTTATAATGACTCCCATAGCTTTTATTATAAAGTCCAAACTCCTTAGCTCAAAAATATAAGGTATTTTATGACCTGGCATCTGCTTACTTCACCAGTTGCAAATCCTTTTTTTCTTTTTTCCCCTTAATTTTCTAATATTGAACAAAAGGCCATTCACAAGAAGAGTCCCCCCTCTGCGCTAGCCTTTTCATGTGTATGACTTGACATTTCTCCACCACACCATTTCCAAGTAGTTTTCACTCATCTTTCAGAACCCAGTTCAGGAAATGTCTCATCCAAAACAGCAAGTTGTTTTGATTCTACTCCAGTTTAGAATACCCCCCTTCTATCTTCTCATTGTTTAAATATCTAATATGGTGTTAAATCATATATTTCTGGTGTTAAATAATATATCTCCTTACTTGAATAAAAAATATGGAAAGTATAGAGGGTAGCTTATTTTACTTTTTTATATTCAATACATGTTTAACGAAGAAATGAAAGAATGGAAAACTAAAGATAAGCCTGGTAGCTGTATTTACATATTTGTTAGGGAGCCAAAGGAGGCATTCCAATCCTAGCTCTAACAGTTACCAGTTGTGGGACCTTAGATAGTTACAGAACCGCCTGAAGGCAGTTATTTCAGAGAGATAGCCCATCATTCCTAGCACATGATGGAAGCTAAAATGAGGTAATTCTGAGAAAGCACTTATTACAGTGCTTTAAAAAATGCTAACTCTTATCATTCTCACTGTCAGGTGGTCCCATGGCCAGATATGTTTGACCATAGGGAAGTAGGATTAATGCCTGGTATGTGCAAGGAGACATATTTTTCCTGATATAAGGGAAAATTTTGTAAAAGTTTTAAATGCCCTACACTCAAACAGCTGTCTTGTGAAAGTAGTGCAAATACACAGTAAGGGAAAAACACAGCTTAGTATCACATTGCATTAAAAATAAGATAAAGATTTCAGCTGATAGGGAATTTAATGCAATTCAAAATGTGGTTCCTAAAAAAGTCATCTGCATTACGACTTAAAAGTGTAAATAAGATCTAGAAAAAGCAATGCAAGTTCAATTCATACGGTGCTTATCAAATTGTACCTGGAATTTGCCATCCATTCTGTATATTGTCTTTGTTTTTTTTCTTTTTGTCTCTTTTAGGGCCACAGCCACAGCCACAGCAATGCCACATTGTGACCTACACCACAGCTCACGGCAATGCCAGATCCTTAACCCACTGAGCAAGGCCAGGGATCGAACCTGCATCCTCGCGGAGGCTAGTCAGATTCGTTTCCACTGAGCCACAATGGGAACTCCCTGAATATTGTTTTAATGAGAGGAAGAACATAGGATAGTAATAATGATAAAGAACAGTGACGTGAAAGTGCTAAAAGGGAACTGGGAGAGTTTAGTATGGACAGAGAAAGACCACAGGTAGATATCATAACTGTTTTTGAACATTGTAATGTGACTCTAGGGGATAAAATTTCACTTCTAACTTACTGGTTTATAAGAACTTGAAGATATATTAGCTATAGCTAAATTTCAATTTCCTCATTCATAAAAGGGAAGAATAACAACGATCTCTAAATTGTTGGGAAGATAGAATTAGGTTATTTTATTTAAAGTTGTTAGCTTGGTGACCAGCATTTAAGGGATGGATAGAGGGTGGACATTATTTTTAATAAGTAGGTTTAAGCCTTTTCTCCATTGAATTATAAAAGCACATTCAAAAGATAGAAACCAGCTTTTGCATATAAAGCAATATTTTCCAATTCCCAGAGGTGATAGTGCTGAGTTTATTATATCTCAAAAATCACTTTTTCAAGGAAATCTTCTTTAAAATATTAGTTTCTGGAGTTCCCATCGTGGCTCAGTGGTTAACGAATCCGACTAGGAACCATGAGGTTGCAGGTTCAATCCTTTGCCTTGCTCAGTGGGTTAAAGATCCGGCGTTGCCGTGAGCTGTGGTGTAGGTTGCAGACGCGGCTCGGATCCCGCGTTGCTGTGGCTGCGGCGAAGGCCCACGGCTACGCTCCTATTAATTAGACCCCTAGCCCCAGAACCTCCATATGCTATGGGTGTGGCCCTAGATAAGGCAAAAAGACAAAAATAAAATAAAATAAAATAAAATAAAATAAAATAAAATAATAAAATATTAGTTTCTTGTGCTTCTCCTTCATAGGATATTAACTCAGCTGTTGTCTCATATTTACGAAGCATGTCTCTGTGTTTAAGTATAACATTCTATGAAGGAATGGTCTTCCCTACTTTATTTTACTATTATTTTTCCAGAACCTAACACATCAATATTTAAAACAAGGCAACTCTTAAGTACTATTTCTTGATATACTGAACAAAGAGTACATGAGGAAATTAATGTAGTCACATTCAAATAATATTTTTTGAGTTAAAACATGACTGAGGTGAATGTCAAAGCTATTGTAGAGAGGATATACGAATTTGAGAGTGGTTAGACACATCACTTGCTCAATTCTTTCTAACACCAAGATTCATTTAACCTTGAGTGAGCTGCTATCCTTAGAAATTTCCAGTAAGGCTTGCTCTACATCCCTCAGAAATAATTTAGAAAAGAGTCATTCACTACTTGAAAGGTTGGATGAGGTGGTTTTTAAGCCCTTTACAACACCAAAATCTAGTGAATTATTTCATAATTACCTTGAGCCATGAATTGAAAAAGAAAAAAAAAAAGCTTATACAAAATGTAAGAATAGCTACCAACAAAGAGTACACACATTGACAGGTTTAAATTAGGATCTAAAATAACTGCCTCATTCTTTCTCAGGTGACCTGTTTAATTTTAGTTGCTAGATATAATAATTATTGTGATGGCCTTTGCTTTACAAAGAATGGCTTCTAAGGCAGTTAACCACCTAAGTAAGTTGCCATTTCACAAATGATACATTAAATCTAAAAATTTTTCATTAAGTCAGAAATAAGAAGTAGCTGAAACTGGCTGGCTATCTACTTGCAGTTACTTCATCTATTTCTTTCTTATTTAGAGAGTCAATAATATTGTACCACAAGCTCAGTGTAGTTGTTGATAGAAGCTCCTTGAGCCAAGCTACAATTCTGCAATAATCCCAGGAGGGGGAGCATTTAAGTAGATGACCTTTGTCTCAACACCTTTGATTGCTACCTCCCCCAATCTACCTCCCACTCCATGCCTTGGGAAGCCTGCCTTTCTAAATAAATGGCTTTGTGCTATCAAAAAAGAATCACACGTGTTGATTCACTGGCTCCAGTGTACCTCTAGGCTCAAATCTGTGTAGCCTGTAAGCAATAAAAGAGGCTGTTGTAAATTAGGTGGACGGAAACAATTTGACTGCCACAGAAATAGCTGAATGTTTGAGTGGAGACATCCTGAGAAATCCAGTGCTCACATTCACGAGTTAGACTTTGCACAGTTTCTCAAGCGTGGTTCTATTGGCATTTGAGGCTGGGTAGTTCATTTTTATGGGGGAATATTTTGTGCACTGTAGGCTGTCCAGCAGCCTCCTTGGCCTCTACGCGCTAGATGCCAGTAGCATCCCTCCATGGCAGCTACACCTGTCTCTAGTCCTTGTCAAAGGCTCCCCGTGGAACAAAGTCAGTCCCAGTTAAGAAACCACTAATTTAGAGTAATGGAAGATGTTCATTGGGACCAGGGTAATTTCTCATTATTAAAGCTATAGGAACATTGAGCAGGGTCTCAGGTACAGGCAGGGGATGTGTCCCAGATCGAGTTTCCCACTCTGAAGCCCAGTAGTTGAGAGTAATTCCATTTAATAGCTGAAAGGTATCACACCATTGGAATCACATCCAAGTATTAAATTCTAAGGAAACACCATGAAATTTGATAATGGGTACCCTCTCTGACACCATCCTCCCCACCAAAGACAAAATCATCCTATTGTCTTTAAATATGGTATAGTTTCCGGTTTTAAGTCATACAATTTGCAAACATTTTTATAAAGTAATTTTTTTTCTCAATGCTAATAAGAAAATGGGAAAGTTAATAGGAATGTCATAGTTTCATTTCTTTCTGACTAGGGTTCTCTGGTGTGTGTGTAGTTGTGTGTGTGTGTGTGTGTGTGTGTGTGTGTGCTCGCGCTCATTTATGTCTGTGTGTATTTTACATAATTTTTAACATGACAATGATGCCTGTTAACTTCAAGATTTTTATTTGTAACCTAATTCAACTAGGTGTTTGCTTCTGGCTTTCTCTGATGAGGTGGTAAAGCGGATTAGGAGGATCTTTGATTAATACACTCAGTGCCTGGCGCCTGTATTTGCTTATGTCAGATAACAAAAGAAACTTTCCTAAAGGTAGCTGGTAAATGTCCCATGTCGAAAAAGCTCCACTATAAGCATTTTGCAATTTAATTCCACATGCTACTCTATTCCATATGTGCTTTATTACTCTCTCAAGGAGTTCAATACTAGACATGAATTCTCTGCAAAAGACTAACCAGTAAGGAAAATAAAACTGACAAACAAAGGCACCGAAGCATTAAACAATCAGAAGAGTTTAGAGCCTTTTTTTTAAAGTAAGTTTTGTAAACAACTTTAGATTTTTCCATATCCAGCTTCCTCTGGGGTTTGTGTCTTCTTTACAAAATCATTGTTATAAATTTCTGCTTACAGTATTCTTTTATACACCCTAGCTGACCTTGACTAATACCAAAAAAATTTAAAAACTATGTCCTTTAATAGATTTTTCTTATGGTTAATATTGGGAAGGAGAAAATTCCCAAGGATACATACATCGAATTAGACCACAGTCAGTGGATATTGTATGTCTTGTAGATCATTTGATACATAAAATATGTGATTCATATTTTGCAATTTACTGCTTAACAGTAAAATTTGTTTTGCTTTTATAGCGAAGGGCATATTTAAATTATATTTTCCTCTGATCCATTTACCTCTTCGACCACTCCGAAGGAGAATCAAGAGATAAATCCCACAACTTTTCTCTATCATGACCAGGTGCCCCAAGCAATTGACCCTCTTGAATGTAAGAGGCACAGCAACCCATTTTGTTGCATTCTTTCTTCCTTGTATTATTGGTTCAGCATTTCTCTGCAAAGTTCAATGAGGTTCGTTAGCTTATCTGAAGAGAACGGGACCTGTATTTCTGAGACAGCTTCTCTCTGTGACTTTTCTAATTAAACCCCTTCCATCAGAAGAAGAGCTGCCCTTTTTGCTTGACAAACATTTGTTCTAATTTGGCCCTGCTTGATTTTTCAGCGCTTCTACCTCCCTCTCCCCGCCACTATACCCGCTAGCATCTGTTAGTCAGGAGATCGCTCTGGCTGACATTTACTCTGAATGTGCTTGCTTATTAAAATATTTCAATGTTAGACAAGCTTATCAGTTGAAAAATACAATATAGTTCCAGAGCACTGGTGGAAATCATCTTAAAGAAAGGTTTTGCTGTACTGATGCATCTTTCTGATTTTTTTATGAGATGAGGTTAAGCATTCTCACTTTATACACATAGAGTTTATGGGAAATAGAGAGATGATATGTTTTATAACATAAACTACAACTTGTCCCTCAGTTTGCTCTTAAGCATAAGAGTGACATGATACCTAGATGAACACAGGGAGTAGGCTTATAATTAAAAGGAAAATAACATAAAGCAAGAGGACTGGTCTTCTATGAAAGTAAAATTAAACGGTCAGTGATGATATCTGTCTGAGTGAAAGCAACTATGGAAGGAACTGATGACTTTAAATTTAATTTAAGTGTTAAAGACCTAAACACCATTTGAATTTCCAACGTTTTTCACGAGACTTGAAAAGACTAGCAAAAGTACTCAGATCTCAGCTACTGGTGACTAATCCTTCAAGAAGACGTTTCTTTGGAGACAAAACGATAATGTGCAAAGTTAAATGCTCACCTACAAGCAAGTGAAGAGCTGGAGCTCCTGAAGCTCATACTGGACTTCAGAAAGACATGCTCTGTCAGTGACAAGTCTTGCTACATTCAGTTTATTCTCCTATTTTCTTTAACACTATCCAATGCTATTAGCTTGCCAGCCATGTACTCTGTAAGTAATAGCTTGCAATAGCAGCTGAAATTGACAAGTGCTTAGCCCAGAGCATGGATTGGATGTAATTCATAGGGTTCCTGAGTTAATTTCCAATACCTATTTTATCACGGCAGACTGATAGATGGCTGCCAGCATCTTTTGGATTTATCTGTAAATCCCTATGTCTTTTACTGCTATCATTTCATTTTTTATACATTCCATCCCTTGCATTCTCTCCTCCCCATTTCCATAACTTCAAATGAAGCTTCTCTCTAGACTCATCAGTCATTTAGGTTAGAGGCCCTTGCAGCTAAATGCAAGACCTTCAGATGTTATTGAAGTGTATTTTTCCATGTGGCCCTGTTTAAAGTGATGCTTCTTTAGGGACTGCAGGGTGAAATATGAAGTTATCTGGGAGAGTAAATCTGAGATGTTGGACAGATGGTGAAGCGTCAGTGCGTCCACAGAAATGCATTTCATTTTTATACAGGGGATGCTCTCCATCAATTTTGGCTTGAGAAAACATTTGCTGTCATTGCATCAGTGGCTTTTTTTTGTTTGTTTTTCTTTAACATATCAATGGTGGAGTTTATAATTCTATAATAGATTTTATATGGGTTCATAATTAGATAAATGTGGAACAAATATAAAATAGGAAATTTCCTAAAGATTGAGAGTTTAGTGAAAATGCAACAAAGGTCACTACTAAAAGATCAAGTGAAATGACTATTGATAAGACAGAAAACTCTTTTACTCTCTAGGATGGCAAGTTTCCTTTCTCACCAAAGTTGTGCCTTGGGAACAATTATCTTTACTATAAGTTTCTATTTAAACTTGGCAAAATGACTTCTTTCACTGATGGTCCATAGCTTCCATTTACGCTATATACATTTAACAGCCTTCTAAATCACCCATCTTCATCCTCCTCAGTTTCCTTAGGTATTACTCCAGCTACCACTATCCTCAAATCACTGGTTCTATCTAGCATTTGGAAAGGGAAATTTGGAATATTAGATAATTTATCTATTGTGAAACTGCTATTTGAAATTTTTCAAATGAGAATCCAAGAATATTTCGGTTTGTGTTAATTATTCACTCATGGTCAATGTCCCAGGCAATATCTTCTGTGCTATGGTTATGATTTACCATTTAGCAAGTACTAAATAAATCGTGCTTAAGCTGATTTCCTCAGTCAATATTAAGCATAATCAAACTTAGGAAAAATATATCAAAGAAAGTTAAACTAAATCATCTGAATTACTCAAAAGTGCACTCAGATCTTCACAACCACTGTACTTTTCAAAACTGTATGAAGAATGACCCAAAATGCTCTTTCTGAATCTAAAGAATTACTGATTCTTTACACTGCTGGAATTCTATTGAAATCTGTCTACAAGGTGAAAATCTACTTTGGTGACAATATTGAGTCCTAGAGGTGGTGACTAAATGATATAATTTCTAGAGCAGGGATAGTAAATTTTTTTCTGTAAAAGACCAGATAGCAAATATTTTCATCTTTGTGGACCATATGGTGTCTATTGCAACTACCCAACTAGGCTGTTTATGGCACAAAAGCAGCTATAAACAATGCATAAACCAGTGGGCATAACTCTGCTCCATTAAACTCTATACCAATAGGTAGAGGAATGAGTGTTATGGCCTGAATGTCTGTGTTCCTCCAAATTTCAGTGTTAAAATACTGATGCCTGGTGTATTGGCATAAAAAAAGTGGAGCCTTTGGAAGGTGCTTAGATGATGAGGGTAGAGCCTTCATGATGACATTAGCTTCTTACAAAAGAAAGAGCTCCCTAGCTCCATGTGGGTACGACAAGCAGCAGGCAGTCTCTAAGGAGAAAACCTCCACCAGAACACACTATGCTGGTGCCATCATCCTAGAATCCCCAGCTTGCAGAACCATGAGAAATGAATTTCTATTGTTTAGCTACCTCGCACATATTTTGCAGAAGCAGCTCCAACAAAGATCAAAGGTTTCCTACCTGCTGCTTTAGAGTTCAGATTTAGCATCTCAGAGAAACAGATTTGAAGCCAACTCTCTTATCTACCAATTGTGAGACCTAGAGGAGGTGATCTAACGCTTTATCAGCTTCTTCCTCCATATTATGAAGAAAAGAATAACATCCAGTATGTAGGGTTTTTGAATGAGACAATATCTTAGCCTCTGTGATACAATTTTAGTGCTAATAAATGCAAGCTATTGATACTAGAAGAGGGCAGTGGACATCTACCGAAGGGACATTGAGGATCCAGAAAAGGAGGAATGGTTTAGAGTGACACATGAAGAGGGAAGTATTAGCATTTGGGAAAGATAATCCTGGGAAGCAAGCAAAAAAGTTCTTCACAAAATTCAGCAGCCCCTAATGTTTTAGAATTATTTTCTGAAACAATGGTGGAACTTCAAAATGGATGTGGAAAAAATATAGTAAAAGTTTTACTCATTCAGAATAGTTGAGGTGGAACCCCTTCTGGATCATTGAAAGGTTTGAATTATATGAAGCTTTTTATAGAAAGTGGTTTTGTTGTTTTCAAGTACATACAGTAATTGGCAAAACATCCAAGAGAGTATTGACAAGTAGACTTCCTGCTGGCATGTTTAAGTGAAAAGCTGAGACTCATTTAAAATTAGCATAGTATTATGTCTGTATGAAAATGACCCAAATAAAGTTCTTGAAAATGGTTTGTTTTCTTAGGTTGGTTACGTACTCTGCTTAATTTATTTTATATATATATATATATATATATATTAAAAAGGGGCAGTTTTTAGGCATTGAACTTCTTCAATGGGATTCTTTTCTCTGCTCCTGCACATTTAACTTATTTTGATTTGAACTACTGGAAATACCATATCTTTGGTACCCCAACATTTCTCTGACCCATCTTTTCTCATTGTCACCTGGAATTCCCTCACATAATTCAAAATAGACTGACATACCCAGTCATTTTGATTGAAGACCTCATTCTTTCTACTGTGTGAGTATTCATAATAATCATATGCACATACAGTATCATGTTAAGAATTTCACTGAGTGTATATTTAAAACATTACAGATCTCTATACGTAGTGCTTCTTGCCACTCCTTTTTCCATTTTGTAACTCCTCTCTACAGGCATTCTATTTTAGAGTCATTAGTCTAGGAAAAATCTCCTCTTCTTGTGGCCCAGATGAGATGCTAGATTTTTTTTCCTTTAAGAATCTTAAAACTTTATATAAATGAAGGCTTCTGTTCATTCAGTATTTATGCATTTAATCCATAATATTTTGCTGTCATTGTTGTGCCACCATGGGCCTAGAAACTGAAATTACAAAGATGACTACACTGTTTTATTCTCAGAGTGTTTTTTTCCTCAGAAACATGGGCTGTATCAAGACTTGAGGACCCCTCTATGGAGTTTAAACATGAGACTTGAATAATCTCAATTGTCCCTACCATGATTTCCCCTAATTTGTCCCCCGTAGCCCATTAAAATGAGAATCTAGGTACACTATTTATTGTGTAAGGGTGAAACCATCCTTCTAGTCACCACTTATCACCGAAGATAAGCCAGTTTCTTTTTCACTCTGACTCTAATATTCGGTCACTAGTTTTCTTCTTTATTGAACTTCCTTCCCAATGCATTCATCATATGGCCTTAGCCATTTTTTCCTCTTTTGTCTTTGTACTTAAAATATTACTGTAATTTTTTGACTCATTCTAGACCCTACTGGAACACTTTCACTCAATTCTGTTTCTCTTTTATGGTGGCCATATTTCACTATGTCTGCCACGTGAAGTTAGCAGTTTTTTTGACCCAGCTTTGTGATGATAACCCATGTTCATGATTAGACATGGCTATATCATCTTCATAAGAAGGTGCATAACTCAAATACACATTTATAGATTAATATAGCCATTGCTCTATTTGCCTTCCACATAGCCCTTTCAGAGAAAAACATGTTCAGTTAGGACTCGAGGTTGTGATGATTATGGATTCCATCTCAAAATGGCTCAACCAAGAAAAGGAAAATCTGTTGATTCTCTTGAATAAAAGTGTTTGGGTGGCAAACTACAGTGGTAAATATCAGGTATAAATGTCTTCACTGGTCAGATGTCTTCAGGACTCAGTTGCTTCTTGGTTTGGCTTTCCTCCCTGGGTTGGTTTCATGCTCATGCTGCACATAGCGATGAGGTGCGCTTCACATTTCACTTCCTCTTGGTTCAAGTTGAGAGAAAGAGAACAAACACCTCTCAAGGTACTCCAACAAAATCCCTGGGATTAGCAATAAATGGGCCTCTTGGGTCCATCTTTAAAGAAATCTCTATGGCCGGAGTAAAGGAATGCAGTGACTAACTAAGCCTAAGCTGCCTTCCATCCAAACACAGAACTTGATAACTGGAGATCAGTGTTGACAAACAGAGATCACGGGCTCTTACTAGCAATAAAATGGACGACTGGACTCTGATATTAGCCTGTACACATTATGTATCCACTGGGAGAAAAATAACTATAAATTTAGAAATTATTTCATGTCCCAGTCACCAAACATAATAACTGAGTAACTTTAGCAGATCACTTAACCTCTTTAAACTTTAATATTTTTCTATGTGAAATATGATTAAAGAGATTTGCACGATAGCATTGTCCTAAGTGATAAATGCTGCAACATACTGTACTGATAAACATGCAAATTTATTAATAGTAGTTGTAGTAGTATTTATGCCAAGATGATTGAAATAATTAATTTTCGGAAATGGACAAAGGACCAAGTAGCAATATCTCACTGGAAGCCCAGGTAAGAGTCAGGGCAGTACTTAGAAATTTAACACTTAAACAGATGGGGTGGTTTAGATTCAAAGAGGAATTTTAGTTTGAAGGACATTGACACTATAGTATGGAGAACAGTGTGAGACAAAATCAGAATAAAACTGATATGAAAGGACAAGGCAAAGTCATTTCTTAAAACTTTTGATACTTATTCTCAGAACATAAACACACAATTATGATAGAAACATGATACTCAGCAGACTTTCTACTTTGCCTCTTAAGAACTAATTCAAGTGTTCACTCCACAGCTTTCTGCCGTATCTATGCAGAGAATGTCTTATTCTTTGCTCTATTTTTTTCCCATAGCTATATGTCTATCTATCATCTCTAATTAGTTGGCTTGGATGGACACAACAAAATATGACATTTTTGGTGGCTTAAGTAAGAGAAATGAATTTTCTCTCATTTCTGGAGGCTAGAAGTCCAAGATCAAGTGCTGGTTTCTGGTGAAGCCTCTCTTTCTGGATTACAAATGGTCACTCATTGTTGTGTCCGCACATGGACTTTCCTCAGTACGTGTGGAGAGACAAAGAGATGCCTGGTGATTATTCTTCATCTTACAAGGACACTAGCCCTATCAGTTTTAGGCCCACACTAATAAACTCATTTAAACATCTTAAAGGCCTTATCTCTACATAAAGTCACATTAGGGTTTAAGGCTTCGATACAGGAATTTTAGTGTAGCAAGGGTAGCGGGGTAGCCACAATTCAATCCATGCCACTAATATCAGTCTCATTTCTCATTATGGTCCTTAAACTACTTGGCAATGGATCAAATGTTTTTCTTTTTATTTTCCTTAAGGATACTGACCTTGTCTAACTCTCCTTGTATTTTTAACTTACAGTGTATTTCCTGGTATATTTGGGGCTCAATAAAAAACTCTTCAATCGATAATAGATAAGAGGCTAACAGCAGGAGTTCTTTTACTTTTGAATTCTCAGTAAAGACCTGATACTGGCCTCACTGCCATACCTGACCACTCTTCCCTATTATCAGCTTCCTTCAGTACCTAATTCAATAAATTTGATGGGCTATAATATTCCCCCTGAGAAATCACACTGTTTTCCACTAAATTCTGAAAAATATTTTAAAATATATCTTAATTTTGCCTCTTTCTGGAATAATTCTTCACATTTTGTGAGAGGTAGAAGGGGGTTCAGTGGTAAACAGATGTATACAATACATTTCTTTAATAAAGCCCCACATTACAAAGACCACACATGCACACGCATGTGCGTGCATACACATATACACATTTTTACCTGCCTAGAATCATTAAGACAAGAATGACTCCTTGCTATATAGCAGAAAACTGACAGAACACTGTAAATTAGGTATAATGAAAAAAAATAAAAATCATTATAAAATTAAAAAAAAAAAGAATGACTTCAAATGAAAGGCACTGGATTCAAATGAATACAGTTTTGAAGCATCAAAAGAGTGGGTGGTCACGTTCTGGTAATCTTTTAAGCAAGCAGTCCTTTGGAGTTTTCGCATTTGTGGAGTGTGCTACTATGCTAATTGCTTTTCACATTGAGAATTGCTCTTTTTGTTGAATAGTAAGCTGAGAGACCCTTTCTCCTCAGTCCTCAAAATATTTTGAATTTCTTGCAAGGAAGAAATGAAATCCTACTTCAAAACCTATGCCAACATTTGGTTTGTCAAACTGAGTTAAGTCACTATATAATCTAACTCTTCAGACTTCTCATTTTGAGAACTGTTATGATGGTACTTGCAACCAGCTTTTAAGCATGTGTAGCAGGAATTCTCTAGAGGTTAATTATATTTTTTTTTTAAATTTGCAAATTGCATGGAGTTCCTTGGGGTTGGAGGCCATATAAATATAGCTGTCATTCTTTTCCTAGGACTTGACCATATTTCTTTTAAAAGCAAAAGGTTTTCAGCTTGTTTTCCAGAAACATGACCTATGTTAGCAGTCATGATGCTTTATAGCATTGATGCAGCTGCCAGCTGAACCGTTCAGAGCACCTTTCGATCTGGAAACTTTGATTACATTTTATGATCACTCTCCAAAGGTCAAAGAATTTGATTTGCATCCATCAGGCAAACGGTAAGAGAGAAGTCTTTCTGAAGCATTATCACCAGCTTATCTGAGGTGAATCCTTCCGATAACATACATCACACACATCCAGCTTTTCACTATTAACATGAGTAAACATATGTTGTGCTTTTGTGCTAATATTTTTAGAATGTAAAGACATGGAATCATGAGCTTGGTAGATAAAACCTGGAAAAAAGATAGAATATCAATATTAAGCAATTTTAGGTCCTGAAGTCCCCTTGCAATTTTGAAAAGTTTCGGAAAGTAGAATTTGTTTGATAATACCAAGTGGCCACACATCAGACAATCATTTTGTAAAGGGCATAGAGCTTGGTGGAGCCAATGTAATGTAAACTGCAGATGCTACACTAACTTTCTCTGAGATTTGGTGAATTGGCTTTGGAGCTGCCATTTCAGAAGCTGTCTACTAAGACATGTGGGAAAACTTAAATTAGGTCTTGCAAACATTTAAAAAGTTCTTCACTAATTTATTAGACTTAAGTAGAGAAATATTTGTTATCTGAGGACTGACCCAGGTAGAGTAAAATTTGGAAAGCTGTTAAAGTCAGAGGGTATCAAGCTCTCCTTGCATTTTGACAAAGAAACCTACAAACAGTCTGAGATAGGCAGCTATTTCATGCCCTGAGAGGCAGGAAGAAGATGGAATTTAATGCTTGAAGGATGGCTGTTCACATTTGACTTGGTGCAACTCGATGTCAAATTGTGGCAGAGTAAAGAATGTCAGAAAACCTGGATTTTACTGAACGGTTTATGTAGGCTCTTTACAAGGTAATTTAAATTTCACTAAAAAACTACCCAGATTTCCTGTTTTATCAGAATACCGTTACCCCCTCCTGAGGCATCTGTAACCTTTTTCAAAAACAATTTTCTTGTGAGTATTTATGCTACAGACCTCTGTATTTAATACAGATGTCTCAGCAAACTTCAAGGCATTTCCCAACCTTTCATTTTTGTTGGCTTATTCTACAGTTAATTGGTAATCAATCTCTGTCAAGATAGGCAATTTGATCTAACTTAATGGAGTAGCAAGTTCAGTTGGAGAGTGATAAAAACTCATTTAATTTTAATATGATCTATACTGCAGGTATTGCATGAGTTAGCAGATATATTCTGTTTGTTTTTATGTTATAAAGAAAGAAACACAGATTTATCATAGATATACTGAGACTATTTTTGTATATTAAAATATATATTAGTATGTTGTATATTTATATCAATTACAAATTACTGGTCATTTATTGGTGCATAGAACCATATTATAATGCAGCAATTGTTTGGAATTTTAACAAATGAAAAAAGACTATGTTTGTCAATCAAAACAGACATCTCCATAGAAAAACAAATGAAACAATGCTTTGGGATTGCTGACACAGCCAAAACAAATTGAGAGTTTGGAGATATATTTTAACTAGCTGCTGCAGCATTGTATGTAACCCCTAGCCTGTAATTAAACATGTCTCCTCTCTCCATACTGCAACTGAATTGATTTCACTGCAGGAACCTATTTCTTCATCCAGAGTGAGAGGAAACTGTTTAGGTGATAGTCAAGAGAATAAAAACTTAGCTCACATGTCAACCTGAAATTATAAGAAAACAAATAACAGTTAAGAAACATTTGTCTCAGAGTTCCCAGAGTTCCCATCATGGGGCAGTGGTAATAAACCTGAATAGTATCCATGAGGGTATAAGTTCAACCCCTGGCCTTGCTCAGTGGATTAAGTATCCAGCATTGCCATGAGCTATGGTGTAGGTCACAGAAAAGCCTCAGATTTGGCATTGCTGTGGCTGTGGTGTAGGCTGGCAGTTGCAGCTCCAACTGGAGCCCTGGCCCAGGAATTTCCATATGCTGTGGGTACAGCCCTAAAAAGATAAATAAATAAATAAATAAATAAACAAAAAGAAACTTTTGCCTTTGACATAGAGTTGATCCAAAATCTGTGGAGTGAGAGGCAAAGTTATGATGAAATGAGCATGTGTGAAATATGCATCCATTTTTATAGCAAACCCTATTATATAACACATTGTTAACTGAATTATCAGGAGTTAAAAAACAGATCCAATAAGCAGGTTAACCTATGGATGTCATGTATAATCTAAAAAGCTCCTTTTTGCTATATATGTATGTTGAGATTTCATAGTCAGGAATAGCTGTGCATCTAGTGATTTACGCATTGTCAAATTTATGGTTGTATTTTTGTTTCCATGCTATGCTCTTGGTAATCACTGTGATGCATTTAATGTTGAGTCCATGATCAGGAATACAATATATACTTATATTGATTTACTTCTTTAGAATATTTAACGGTAGTTAAATTGTTAAATGTCAACTACTCTCAGGAAGAGACAGAGTCCCAAGAAACATCTTATAATTTAGTTATATTAGTATGTGTGTGTGAGAGAGAGAGTTTGTGTGCTGTGTTTATGTGTTTGTATTCATATTATTTGAGGTTAAAAGCAGTTAACAATCCCAAGTGTTCACACATGTATAATTTCAGAATATTTAGAAACAGATCGAGCAATCAAACTAAATAATCTTCTGTCAGAACAGCCAATATACAAGAGTAAAGACTCTGCATTTTGGATTAGTTATATTGGAATAATAGACAGGTCTTGTGAATTTTTATACATTTAGCTTCATAAGTTGGCCTAGCAAATGAAGGCATAAATTTTTAATTTTACAATTTTTTCGGAAAATCCATGAAATTTCATCTGTGCTTTTATTACATATAAATGATCAATAAATTGTTAAATTTTTGAATTCTGATATGAGCGGATTTTAGTATGTGCATAAATGCAAGTGACTGCTGTCTAAATGTAAACAGCGTAAGTTAAAGAACTTCATTTTGTTTTCTTGAAATATTCCACATAACAACAAAACATGTTTTCCTCCTTCAAACTTGGTCCAAAGAAACAATTTATTTTCTGGACCTTTTAAATCTTGTATCTTAAAATTAATTTATATTAAATAACAGAAGACAGAACAACATATAATAGATAGTATAATTTGAGTTTTTTCCTACTATTTGATTTTTCTATTTCAATTACTATTTTCAGTATCATCAATAACTATATTATCTTTCTGATTTTGTACCTTCGCAAACATAAACCTAGTCCTGATTTATTCTTTTTGCTCTCATTTCTGTTGTCAGCAAATCCTACCAAGATTGTTTGGCACATTTTTTTTTCCCTTTCCTTTTGTTCTCATTATCAAAGTAACTGGTTAAAGCCTAATTACAGCAGTTGTATTTATTTTTTCCCATCCTTTCAGAAAAAGTTAGCACAGAGGTCTTTATAACTTTCACCCTTTTATTAGCCAGGGATCTCTAGAAAAAGTGAACCAATGGGATGTGTTTGAGAGGAACTGGTTTATACAGCTAACAGGGGTTAAGTGTTCCCACAATCCACTGTCTGTAAGGTGGAGACTTAGAAAAGTCTATGGTGTAATTCAGCTCAAGTATGACTGAGAACCAAAGGAGCCAACAATTTAAATCCCAATCTGAGGGCCAGATCATAGACTAAGCTCTATCAGAGAGGCTAGAAAACAAGGGATGCATTCCATCTTCTTCCACCGATTTGTTCCATCCAGGCCCTCAATAGATTCGATGATGCCTGCCTATATTGGGGTGCACAATCTGCTTTACTGAGTCCCCCAATTAGAATTATCCAGAGTTCCCATTGTGGCACAGCAAAAATAAATCAGACTAGTACCCATGAGGATGAGATTCGATCCCTGGCCTTGCCCAGTGGGTTAAGGATCCTGCATTGCCGTGAGCTATGCTCTAGGTCACAGAAGTGGACTGGATCCCAAATTGCTGTGACTGTGGCGTAGGCTGGCAGCTGTAGCTCTGATTTGACCCCTAGCCAGTGAATGTCCATATGCCATAGGTGCAGCCCTAAAAAGTAAAATAAATCTTTTTTTTTAATTATCCTCCAAGATGACATCCAGAAACCATGTTTAATCTGGGCATCCAAGGCCCACTCAAATTGAAGCCTAACACTAACCATCACAATTGTCTATTTTTTTTTTTAATATTTGCCCAGCCATTCAACAAGAACCACAGGAGGAAAATTGGAATTTGTTTCGTATGCATTCCAATTTTCCTCATATGCTTCCTGTTGAATAGCTTTCTTCATAATCCATAAATTGTTTATGATTTTTATTTTCCATGAAGCTTTCCATGACTTGAATGAAGGTTGGTGATTCCTATTCTTTCACCAAACATATATATATATATATATATATATATATATATGCAGTATAATTTTTTCATCAAAATTATTATAGCTAGAATTTGTATTTTCTAGACTAGTATGTCTAAAAGTATTTTCCCATATCTCAAATATGACACTATCAAGGCATTTATTCACTTATTCAACTATGCTTTATCAGGTTCCTCCTGTTTGGGATACAATGATTAAAAAGCATTCAGGTTCCAGGAATGGAAGAATAGTTTACTATCCACAAGTTAATCAATGTGATACACCATATCTACAAATTAAAGAAAAAAATCATTTGATCATCTTAATAGATGAAGAAAAATCTTTTGATATCCATTTATGATAGAAAGTTTCCACAAAGTACAAATCAAGGGAACATATCATGACTTAATAAAGGTGATATAAGTCAAGCCCACATTTAATATACTCAATGGTGAAAAACTGAAATATTTTTTTCTAAGATCAGTAACAGACAAGACTGCCTACACTCATTGCTTTTATTCAACATAATATTGGAAGTTGTAGTCACAAAATTCAGAAAAGAATGAAATAAATCTAAATTGAAAAGGAAGAAATAAAACTGTCACTATTTGCAAATGTCATGATACTGTACATAGAAAATTCTAAAAACATCCCACAAGCTACTAGAATTTATCAATAAATTCAGAAAATTTGTAGGATGAAAAATTAATACATAAAAATATCTTGTGTATCTATACACTAAGAACAAACTCTCTGAAAAAACAAAATTTGGAACAAGACAAGGATGCCCACTCTCTCCACTGTTATTCCATATAGTATTGGAAGCCCTAGCTACAGCAATCAGACAAACAAAAGAAATAAAAGGCATCCAAATAGGAAGAGAAGAGGTAAAACTGTCACTGTATGCAGATGACATGATACTATATATAGAAAACCCCAAAGACTCAACCCAAAAATGACTTGAACTGATCAACAAATCCAGCAAAGTAGCAGGATATAAGGTTAATCTTCAGGAAGCCATTTCATTTCTGTACACTAATAATGAAATATTAGAAAAAGAATATGAAATACTTTACCTTTTAAAATAGCACCCCAAAATATCAAATACCTGGGAATAAACCTGACCAAGGAGGTGAAAGACTTATATGCAGTGGACTACAAAACATTAATCAAGGAGATCAAAGAAGATACAAAGAAATGGAAAGATATTTCATGCTCATGGGCCGGAAATATAAATATTGTAAAAATGGCCATACTACCCAAAGCAATCTACATGTTCCGTGCAATCCCTATCAAATTACCCAAGACATTCTTCACAGAACTAGAACAAACAATTCAAAAATTTATATGGAACCACAAAAGACCCAGAATCTCAAAAGCAATTCTAAAGAACAAAAACTAAACAGAAGGCATAACTCTCCCAGACTTCAGGCAATATCACAGGGCCACAGTAAACAGGACAGTGTGGTACAAGTACCAAAACAGACATATGGACCAATGGAACAGAATAGAGAACCCAGAAATAAACCCGTATGCCTATGGTCAGTTGATCTTGACAAAGGAGGCAAGAACATAAAATGGGAAAAAGACAAGTCTTTTCAGTAAGCATTGCTGGGAAACTTGGACAGCTGCATGCAAATCAATGAAACTAGAACACACTCTCACACCATGCACAAAAATAAACTCAAAATGGCTTAAAGACTTAAATGTAAGACAAGACAACATTAAACTCCTGGAAGAAAACATTGGCAAGACATTCTCTGACATCAACCTTACAAATATTTGCTCAGGTCAGTCTCCCAAAGCAACAGAAATAAAAGCAAAGATAAACCAATAGGACCTAATCAAGCTGACAAGCTTTTTCAAAGAAAAAGCAACCAATAAGAAAACTAAAAGACAACTTACAGAATGGGAGAAAATTGTTACAAATGATGTAACTGACAAAGACTTAATCTCTAAAATGTACAAACAACTGATGCAGCTCAACCACAAAAAAACCAGCAAACCCACTGAAAAATGGTCAAAGGACCTGAATAGATATTTCTCCAAGAAGATATGCAGATGGCCAACAAACACATGAAAAAATGCTCAGTATCACTGATGATTAAAGAAATGCAAATCAAAACTATCATGAGATACCACCTCACACCAGTCAGAATGGCCATCATTAACAAGTCCACAAACAACAAATGCTGGAGAGGGTGTGGAGAAAAGAGATCCATCCTGCACTGTTGGTGGAAATGTAAGCTTGTACAACCACTATGGAAAACTGTATGGAGGTACCTTAGAAAACTGTACATAGAATTACCATATGACCCAGCAATCCCACTCTTAGGCATATATCCAGACAAAAATTTCCTTGAAAAAGACACTTTCACACGCCTGTTCATTGCAGCACTATTCACAATAGCCAAGACATGGAAACAACCCAAATGTCCTTTGACAGATGATTGGATTAGGAAGATGTGGTGTATATACATGATGGAATATTATTCAGCCATAAAAAAAGAATAAAATAATGTCATTTGTAGCAACATGGATGGAATTAGAGACCCTCATACTGAGTGAAGGAAGTCAGAAGGAGAAAGGCAGATACCATATGATATCACTTATAACTATAATCTAATATACTGCACAAATGAACCTTTATACAGATAAGAAAATCACGGACTTGGAGAACAGGCTTGTGGTTGCCAAGGAGGTGGGGGAGGGGGTGGGAGTGTATGCGAGTCTGGGGTTAACTATTGCCTTGGGGATGGAAAAGCAAAGAGATCCATGTCTAATCACATGTGAAGAATCCATATATGTTCATGTAACTGGGTCACGACGTGGTGCAGTTGGAAAATTCGACAGAAATCTGTAAACCAGGTATAATGGAAAAATAAAAAAAGAAATAAATTTAAAAAAGAAAAATAAAGAAAACATTCTTATTCACAATTGCATTAAAAATAACAAAATATGTGGGAATAACTTTAACTAAGGAGGTAAAGACCTATAAATGGAAAACTATAAGATACTTATGAATGAAACTGGAGATGACACAAATGTACAGAAAGCGATACCATGGTCAAGGGTTGAAATAATAAGCATTAATTTTTTTCCCTTTGGCTGCATCTGCAGACTGTGGATATTCCAGGGCCAGGGATCAAACCAGAGCCACAGCAGTGACAAAGCCATATCCTTAACCTGCTAAATCACCAGGGAACTCCAGAAATAATATTATGAAAATGAACATAATACCCAAGGCAATCTACAGATTCATGCAATCACTATCAAAATACCAATAGAATTTGTCATAGAAATAGAATAAATAATTATAATTTTTTATGAATATATAAATGACCCTAAAAGGCCAAAACAAACTTGAAAAAGAAAAAAAGACCGAAGACATCACGCTCCATAGTTTCAACCTCTAATGCGAAGTTAGTCAAACAGACACAGACACAGACACGGACACATACATTAATAGAACCAAGTAGAGAGCCCATAAATAAGCCAAAACCTATATAGGTAATTAATCTATAACAAAGGAGGCAAGAATATACAATTGGGATAAGAGAGCCTCTTCAATAAACGTTGTTGTGAAAACTGGACAGCAACATGCAAAAATATTAAACTGAACCACTTTCTCATACCGTACATAAAAACTTAAAATGGATTAAATACAAATGTAAGTTTTGAAACCACAAAACTTCTTGAAGAAACATAAACTATATGTCCTTTGACATTAGTCTTAGCGATATTCATGTCTTGGCTATTGTATAGACTGCTGCAATGAACATTGGAGTACATGTGTCTTTTCGAGTCATGATTTCCTCTGGATAGATGCCCAGGAGTGGGATTGCTGGATCAAATGGTAATTCTATTTTTAGCTTTCTGAGGAATCTCCACACTGTTTTCCACAGTGGTTGCACCAATTTACATTCCCACCACAGTGTAATAAGTTTCCTTTTTCTCCATACCCTCTCCAGCACTTATTGTTTGTAGACTTTTTGATGATGGCCATTCTGGCCATTGTAAGGTGGTACCTCATAGTGGTTTTGTCTCCTCAGGAAAGGGAAACGAAGGCAAAAATAAACAGGACCACATCCAATTTTAAGATTCAACAGTGAAGGAAACTATAAACAAAATGAAAATACACTTACTTTATGGGAGAAAACATTTACAAGTGATATATCCAATAAGGGATTAATATCCAAACTATAGGAAAACACTCATAACAATTCAACTCCAAAGTAACAAACAACTAGATTATAATGTGTACGGAGTATCTGAATAGGCATTTATCCAAAGAAGACTAACAGGTGGCTAACAGGCACAGGAAAAGATGCTCAACATCACTAATCATCAGTGAAATGCAAATCAAAATAACAATGAGATAACATCTCACGCCTGTCAAAATGGCTGTTATCAAAAGGACAACAAATAACAAATGCTGGCGAGGATGTGGAGAAAAGAGAACCCTTTTGCACCATTGTCGGGAATGTAAATTGATACAGCCCACTGTGGAAAATATTATGAAGGGACCAAAAAAAACCCCAAAAATTGATTAAATAAGCAATTCCAACCTTGGGTTTAGACACAAAGAAAACAAAAACACTATTTCAAAAAGATATATGCATCCCAATGTTCATATTATTTACAATAGCTTAGATATGGAAGCAATCTATGTACAGATCAGTAGATGAATTGAAAAAGATGTGATATATATATTTATATGCACACAATGGGATATTAATTATATTTCATTCATAAAAAGAATGAAATCTTCCTATTAGTGGCAACATGGATGGACCTAAAGGATATTTTGTTAAATGAAATAAGTCAGAGAAAGACAAGTAAGGTACAATTTCATTTTTTGTGGACTCTAAAAAACAAAACAAATGAACAAATATAACCGGGCAGAAACAGAGTCATAGATACATAGAAAAACAGCTAATTGTCGGGGAGGGGGGAGTGAAGGAAGAGGAGAAATAGTTGAAGGAGACTGAGGTACAAAATCCAGACTGCCACTGGATTTTCTAGAACATCAGTTGACATATGCTATCTCACCATCAAAATCTAGCATTGCAGTGTTCTTAGATATAATTTCTTTTTTAAAACCAAGGTCCTGTATTTGGGGTCAAAAAATGATTAATATTGTCCTCCTTGGATAGTTGTGGTTGCCAAGAAGTCAAGAGGTAAATATGTGGTCTCAGCGGTAGTCGTGCAAATGGCTTCTCAGCCCTCTGGTTCAGTGGTCTGTGTAACCCTGGAAGCAGCTGAGTAATTCACCTACACTCTTCCTAAGGAAAGATTCTTTCAGTTTAAAAAGTGTTTTGCAGGAGTCACTGTTGTGGCTCAGTGGTAGCAAACCTGGCTAGTAGCAATGAGGATGAGGATTTGATCCCTGGCCCCACTCACTGGATCTGGCACTGCCACAGGCTGCAGTGTAGGGTTCAGACATGGCTTGGATCCTGCGTTCTTGTGGCTGTGGCATAGACCAGCAGCTGCAGCTCCAATGTGACCCCTAGCCTGGGAACTTCCATATGCCATGTGTACAGCCCTAAAAAGCAAAATAAATAAATAAATAAGTAAGTAAGTAAATAAATAAATAAAGTGTTTTGCCAGGTTCCCTGGTGTCTAGCAGTTAAGGGTCCCCATATCATCGCTGCTGTGGCATGGGTTCAGTCCCTGGCCCACAAACTTTCACATGCCAAAGGCCCAGTCAAAAAAAAAAAAAAAAAAAAATTTGCAAAAGAGAGAGTTTCAACATATCTAATTTATTGACTACTTTCTGAGTGCAAGGATTTTGCTAAGTATTTCTATAATATTATCTCACTTAATTCTCAAAACAGTCCTGTGATATGGGTATTAATGGCACAATTTTAAAAAAAGGAAGAAAAAATTATTTTTTTGCCCAAGGTGACAGCTTGCAAATAACAGAACTGGGGTTAAAATTCTGATCGTGGTGGTAAGCAGAGATCTTCCTGGCTCCAAAGATCATCCTCTGAAATAATATATTATCTTTTCATGATAGTGAAACCACTCTATTTCAAACAATTGTATTACATATTTTTGTACATATTCATATATATAATATTTACTTATTTGTACATATATATATATATTTATTTATTTATATAGAAATATATGTATATGTAATTAATGACTACTTTTAAAAATTCATGTGTGACTTTAAGTATTAAAGCTATTTACTCCTTAAAAGATTTTGATATTATTTCCTTCAGATAGACTTCTAGGAGAGTTGTTAAAAATTTTAATTTAAGTACATTTAATATTTTAAATTAGTTTTAGATATAATTAAAGGTAAGTATAATTAATAATAGCTATTTATGTTTTGCCATTAGATGATATTACAGCTTAAATATCCCCCTTGGCTGTGCCTTAAACCACTTTGAAAATTCTGCCTTAGAGAAGATGTATGTGCATTCTTTCTAGCATATGTCTTCAATTCATTCACTTACTTGACTTACTGATATAAAACTTAAAAGCTATAATGACTCAAAAAACTGAATTCACAATGGAACTCCTATGCTACCTCGATGTGGAAAAGCCCCACAAAATCCTGTGCCCTACAATAGATGGACACTAATTATGTGAACAGAGTCAATTATCTAATTCTTCCTCCAGCCTTGCGTTCTCTAATTGTGACCTCTGCGATCTGTAAATACTTCTTGGCCAATCTAACAATAGACGAAGTCCCTCCCTTTTTGTCCTCAACATCACACAAGTCAGCATCCTGTCTCTGTGTGTATTTAATTTCATTCATATTCATGTGAAAGTAAAAAGGTAAAGGGAATGCACTTTTCAGCCATACTCCCTCCCACAAGGCAGACATCTTGCGATTACCATCCAATGTGTAATGTTGATAAAGTATATCAAATAATAACGGGGTCTTTCTCTAGCATCTCTGTGGATAATATTTCTTTAAAAAATCATTCACATCCTGCACTTCTAAGAGCTGAAGCAAAGTTTCTCCTTAAGACAAGTGAGCAAGTTAATGAGGACAAAGGCTGTGGCTTGAAGAGGAAGATGGACAATCTGGCACCTGCCAGTTTTGTCTTGATGTAATCTCAAGTTTGCACTTGCCCATGGGGAAATTAGAAGGGAATAGCAATAAACCACTACCTGCTGACAAAGCAGACTGCCTTGTGAAGGCATTCCAACATATTGACAAATACATGGCAAAGTGTCTAATTTATCAGGGCAAATGGTAGTTCATTTTTCATTCTGGGTTCAGTCTGACTACTTGCGTTGATCTGAAGATGCACATCCAGATCAAAGTGAGGAAACTATAAAGGTAATCAGATGGAGTTAATAGTTGATGATTATGCAGCTCATATCAACATGTATATATATATACAGATATCATATTTTGTTTATTAATTTTATTTATTTTATTAACTTTGTTTTATCCACTCATTTTATTTTTCATAATTAAAACCTAACCTAAACCTTATCCAACTTCACCTGCAGAAACAAAGGAGAGAAATGAGAATTTAAAAGTGACACCATTGTTTGAATATATAAAGGATTTTCTTTGCCTATTCTTACTTTCCTTAGTTTGAAGCACAACTTCCAAACTGATTCCTATCTCAAGAGAAGTGTTTAAAATAAGTTTATGCTGCCACTCTTCCTCTTGCCTTTCCACAGTGTTCTAATGCTAAGGTATTTAGCTGATATTGACTTTAAGGAAAGGCAGGGAAGCAGTTTGCTATCAATCACAATTAAAATGTAATATCTCTATATCTCATGTTCATATATCCTTATTTACAAATATAATATCTAGATCCAAGAGAATTTAGCTATAACATGTTCTGAGAAATAGGATATCCTTTGGTGTTTTTAAAGCTTTTTCTTCTTCCGCCCCAGCTTCACTTTGAATTTCTATGAGACCAACAAGAATATCTAATTTATCTTAATAATAGTAGAACCTAGTTGCTTCTCAAGTTTCAAATGGTTATTTTAATATCCTTTCTAACTTGCAGTTATAGAAACATATTTGCTTTCTGTGTGCTTAGTTTTACCAATTAATAAAAACTTCAGTTCAATCCACTATTTTAGAGATTTACCTATTTTCTGGGAACTACACGCTATCTTGAACATAGAAGATGAATAATCTCTGCTGATGAGAGACTTAAAGCCCAGTAAGGAAGTTGGGCATAGAAATAAATATAAATTGGAGACATGGGGTTTGGTGAGGATACAAAAATTTCTTTATTTAAACTGAAAGATGTCATAAAAGTTTGTAGAGGAAGGTGATGCTTGCTCTCTAAGACTTAGATGATGAATAACAGTCCAGTTAGGCCGAGTACTCATGGGTCAGGGCTGGGTATGAAGTGTAAGTCCAGTACAAGCACCTGAAATGGTCTGTCACAGTGGAGAACCTGTAAGGGATCTGGCATGTGCAAAGAAAGGAATGTGAAGAAAGAGGAATCTGAGGTCAGAGGGTAGGGGCCAGATCAAGGAGAGCCTCGTGTGTCATACAGAAGAGTTTTTATTTACCCCGTGGTAAACAGGGAACCATTAAAGGGTTTTAATCAGGAGCAGGCATGATTAGATTTGCATTTTAGAAAAATCAATCTGGCAGTAAAAGCCAGATGGATTGTGCAAGACTGGAGGGAAAAACTATTTAAGAGCTTATTATTATAAATCAGGCTGTGGCTAGGGTCTGCACCAGGGTAATAGCAGAAACAATTAGAGAGGAGAGACCAGATACAAGACAGGTTAAGTAGGAGGTAGAGTTGAGAGAAACTAATAACTGATTTGTCTCTGATATGAAATGATAGACAGTCTTGAGGAGTTAATGATCTGTCCATTTTATGAGCTTGAAGACAGGGTTGGAATTATGATGGAAATCTGGAAAACAAATATCAAATAGAAGCAATTATCAGAGTCCTTGTTGTGGCTCAGTGGTACTATGTACTAAGTAAAGTAAGTAAGAAAGAAAAAGACAAAATACCGTATGTTGTTATCTATATCTGGAATCTAATATATGGCACAAATGTACCTACCTACAGAAAAAAAAAACAAACCCATGGACATGGAGAATAGACTTTTGGTTGCCAAGGGGGAGGGGGAGAGGGTGGGAAGGACTGGGATTTTGGGTTTAGTAGATGCAAGCTATTGCATTTGGAGTGGATAAGCAATGAGATCCTGCTGTATAGCATAAGCAGTTGTTAAAAGAATAACTAGACTTCTATTTCATTGATTTGTTGATGAAGGAGACAGTGCAAGCACACATTTTCAACACTGAAATAATTTTGTGGAATTCTTAAGCGGACAAAGACAGCTAGAACTGGCATACAAAGTTATTAATGCTTCTGACTCTTGCATCTGGGGCCACACATTTGACAAAGTATAGAAAGATCTGGTCAGTTTATGTTTCATCACAGGATACTCCTCTAGGCTTCCTAGTTTCACTTTACTGATCTAATGCTGCCAGTTTTAGTCTTTCTTAATTAAAGCCTTGCCTGAGATTTTACATGTTTTATTTTCTAACAGTAGATATCAAATAAATGTTTTAAACAACAAAAAGTGTTTACATAATGTGACAAGCAATGAGTTGAGAGGGATAGGTTATGAAAATACTGATCATTAGAAGTTATAGAGTACTTAATAATAAAGCAGTAGATTATATTGATATTTTGCTACTCCTGAATTTCACTTCTTATGAAAAACACCTGGATGAGAAGTTTGAGATTGAGGACCTTTAATTTTTTTCCTTAAATGAAATAATATAAAGAAACTATTCTGGTTAAAGCATGCCAATTGCTATAAAAATATCTGTACTCTATTTGCACAAATTAAAATATGAGAATTGTGAATGAAACTTTTTTGGTAAATTTTTAATACCCATTTCTTTGCATGTAGTGTGTCATTTTATCATGCCACAACATATACATTGTTCTACTCAGTTTATGTATAAAGATACTTCACCCTGAATGTGTCATGTCATGTTATTTTAGGTGCTGGTTATTTATGACTTGAAGGGCTAGTCTGAATCTAATTACAGGTATGAAAAGGCATTATATTAAATGCCCTGCTATTATAAGATCATAGAGCTTCTGGTCTCCTGACTAGATTATGTGAACATTGAGTTTTTTCCCTAAAAGTAATCCCATGCTCTTTAATTGCATCCCTTTAGTTAGCTACAATACCCATTTGCAAAATTCCTGATTGGAGTTTGTGAAAGGCGGGAAAAATGTGCAGTGGAATTGGGAAAGATAATGGACCCACTGGGGATTAAACCTGTGACCTTGGTTTCATTAACATTTGCCCTGGAGTTCCCATCATGGCACAGCAGAAATGAATCCAACTAGGAACCATGAGGCTGTGGGTTTGATCCCTGGCCTCGCTCAGTAGGTTGAGGACCTGGCATCGGCACCAGCCTTGGTGTAGGTTACAGAAGCAGCTCGGATCCCTCATTGCTGTGGCTGTGTCATAGGCTGGCAGCTACAGCTCTGATTCAACGCCTAGCCTGGGAACCTCCATATGCCGCAGGTGCAGCTCTATTAAAAAAAAAAAAAAAAGTATGACAGGCAGCCTGAGCCACCAAAGATAATATAGTATCAGTGCCTAATAAACAATTTCAAATGAGAACATGCAGGCATCATCAGCCTAAAATCGGGCTTTAAAATTTAAGAATAAATAAATAAAATAAAATTCACCATTTAGCTTTTATTCTCCAACAGTGACTGAAATTTAAGAGACTTGTTCTTAAGTCTTACCTGGGGTTACTTCTGGTTGCAAATTAGTACATGTATATGGTATTTGAACACCCAGGATGAGGCTAATAATAATAGCAGTTCCACCAACTTCACTAACTTATGAAAATGGTATGAGTTAGAGAAGGTATTAAAGCTTAGGCAGGATGAGAATTCTGGATTTATTTCCAACATGCAAAGAAATTGGAAATTGTCACTACATCCTTACTAGAAAAAAAAAATAGTAAAAAATTCAACATTTTTTCCTTGAATCCACTAGAGAAATGAGACTGCAAGGCACATTTCCATCTGGAAATTTGGAGAGGAAGGTGAATATGGTGAGTCACAAATGAGATCTTCTTATTTAGAGCAGAAGCTGTTAGAGCCATAAAGTGGTAGGGAAAGCAAAGTGATAGTTTGACAAATTGATGGAGGCTGAGTGTGAACTTGCATGAGAATCAGAAACTCCTGCAGGCTGCAATTCTAGAGAAGCCTCATGTTGGGGGTGTGGGGGAGTTTGCCTCCAGTGACTCCAACCAGGTACTCAGTGTGAAGATTCAAGAAAGATGACCTCTTGGCTCTGGCAGGAGAAAGAAAAAGTAGATGTTTTGAAATATGCCCAAAATGTTTTCTATAACAAAATGTATTCTCCAGAGGGGTGAAAAAAATTAACAGAGACTTTTCTCATCTGAGAAAACCATATTTAACCCAAACCAGTCCTTTTCAGCCTTCTTGTCTTTCCTAATTGTGGGAAGAAAGTTGAACTAGTGGAGAAATACTTGTCCAGAGACACATGCCACTTAAAAACTGAGATTTGATTATTAGACTAAAGGATAATTTCCTCCAAACCTTAGTAACATACCAACTGGATTCCAGGATAATAACAGGATTGCAGATGATAAAACTGAAAAAACTGACAAGCCCAAAGTCAAGCGATGAAATAAAAAAAAAAAAAATTGAAGCTTTTCGAATATACAGCTATAGCAAACACTAACCACAACCCAATTCCTAGCCAAATTAACATGAATCCTCATACTTACTTACCTTAGTCTCTATTACCCTATACAGCATGTCTAGTTTTTGACAAGGAATTACAAACTATGGCAAAAAAGCAAGGAAAACACAGACTTAAGAGGTAAAGCAGGCAACAGAATCAGACTCAGATATGACACTGATGTTGAAATTACCTGAGGAAGTTTTTAAAAGACTATGATTAATATGCAAAAGGCTCCACTGTAAAGTATGAACAATATATTTGAATAGGTAGATAATGTAAGATGAGGGCTAAAAACTACAAAAAAAGAATCAAAAGGACAGTCTAGAAATAAAAAAAACCTAGCAGTATTAAAGGATAGTTCTGATAGATATATCAGTAGGCTGGATGCAGCTGAGGAAGGGAAAAAAAAATCAGTGAGCTTTGAAAACTGTCAATAGAGATTTCCCAAACTGAAATGCAAAGAGAAAATAGGAAAAAAAAAAGTGAATAAAAAAAATTGTGGGGCAATTTCAAAGGTGTAGGTATTTGTATTTGAAATGTCAGGAAGAAAACATAGAACAGAACAAAATAAAAAATTGAAGCGATAATTGCCGAGGACTTTTCCAAAATTAATGACAGACATCAAAACACAGGTCCCAGAGGCTTAGGGGATACAGATTAGGATAAATTCCAACAAGGAAACCACAAACAAACAAAAAATCAAACATCACTTAAGTATACCATATTCAAACTGCCGAAAACCAAAAATAAAAAAGAAATCTTGAAAGAGGGTAGAGAAAAAGCCAACTTTACCTATAGACTAACGAGAATCACAGGTGACTTCTTATCAAAAAACATGCCAGCAGAAGTTTTTCATAGTGGGTTAAGGACCTGGCATTATCACTACAGTGGTGCAGGTTCAATCCCTGCCCTGGGAACTTCCTAGGTGTGGCGGGGGGGTCATGAAAACAAGAAGAGTGGAGTGAAATAGGGAAAAGAAATGCTAACTTGGGATTCTATATCCATTGAAAGTATACTTCAAAAGTAAAGGAGAAATATATTCTCTAACAAACAATAGCTAAATGAATTCATCATTAGTAAAACTTGTGTCTTAGTTTTGAGTGGCTACTGCTAAAACAAAATATGATAGACTGGGTGGTGAAAACCAAAAGCATTTATTTATTGAATTTCTGGAGATGGGAAGTATCAGCAAGGTTGGCATCTAGTGCCAGCTCTCTTTTTGGGCTGTGGATGGCTACCTTATAACTGTGCCCTCACCTGGCAGAGAGGGAGTGCCCTGTTGCCTTTTTCTCTAAAAGAGCACTAATCACATTATATGGGTCCCACCCTCCTGACTTCACCTAAAGCTAAATATCTCCCAAAGACTCCCTCCCTAAATACCATCATAGTGGGGATCAGGATGAATATTTAAATTTTGGGAGCACACAAATATTCAATTCATAATTCCCTCTTTGCAAAATGTTTAAAGGAATTCTTCAAAGGAGAATCAAAATGACATATGTCAGAAACTTGGCTGTACCTAAGGAAAGGGAGGAATAAATAAAATAAAAATATGATGTTTTAATTTTCTAAACCTTAATTGATTAAAAAGTAGCTGTTTAAAGAAATGATAGTGTCAGCATGTTAGGCAATTATAGCATATGGTTAAAATAATGACGGCTATGTCACAGAGCTAGAAGGAAGGAATTATAAATACTGTTATAGGTAATCTTACTAAATATTCAGTGATATGGTATTATTTGAAGTTAAACTCAGGTTAGTTAAAATGTATATTAGGAGCTCTGAGGCAATCATTACATTTTCTTAAATAAGAAGTAGAATTAATACACTAAGGGAAGAGATCGAATGCAATTGCATGCAATGCTCAATTGAAACCTGACAATGCAGAATAAATGAAAAAATGTATACAAAATAGTTACAAATATGATAGATATATATCCAACTATATACATAACCATTTTCAATGTGAATATTTTAAATGTACCAATTAAAATACAGAGTCTTAAGAGTGGGTTTTAAAAAAAAGACTAAACTACATGTTGTCTACAATTTCACACTAAATTTAAAGGCATGGATAGGCTAAAATTAAAGCAACAGTAAAACTTATCATGCTGAAATCCAGCAAAAGAAAGCTGGAACTGAACAATGTTAGTCACTAACTATGACTACAAATAAAATATTTCTGTGGGAAAAACATAGAAATACATTTTAGGTAAATGTTTTATGACTCTATAGAAATACAGCCATGAGCAGAAGGAAGTAATACCACTCCAAGAACAATTTTTGCTAAATTGAAATTTGTTAACTTTTTAGATTTGGATGATGACCAGCATATATTTAAAGACCATTGCTCACTTATGGTGTTATATTTTAAGAGAGGGATTAAAATTAGAGTGAATCTAAGCAAGTCTAGCCTCGAAAGGGCAGAGTATGATGAGAAAGTAGTATGAGAAGCAGTTGAGGGAACTGGATTTCTTTGTTAATTTTTAAAGGCAAGACAAATTTTAAATTTATAATTTTTTTGACAGAGTTATTATTTTTTAAAGGAATGAAGAAGAAAGTTATGCTCTACATATAGGTTTGGTTAAAATAAGAAAGTTTTTTTAACTGGACAAAAATTAAAAAATAACTAATAACTTGTCGAGTAATAAGTTCATGTTATTGGGAGATTTAAAGCAGGATTTGTCAAGACATGTTTCAACATTGCGGTGTATACTTGCTTATTCTTTAAATGATTTTTATTTTTCCATTACATTTGGTTTACTGTGTTCTGTGAATATTCTACTATACAGCAAAGTGACCCAGTCACACATACATATATACGTTCTTTTTCTCACATTACTCTAATACTCCTCCTATCGTCTCCTTTCTGTCTTAATCTTGTGTTCAAGTATTCCTTTTTCTCCCTTTCTGTATCTACATTCTGCCTCACTTTTTCTAAATGACATTCTGAAAAGTACTGATGCACAGCAAAATAACTTCAGCTATCTGGCCCTAACTAATAAGTCATACTTTTAATAACGTTAATAAAAGCTGTAGAACATGCTGTTAATTTTTCTGGGGCATCTGATCTTCCACTGATCGCCAGGGTTGCCATCGTTGCCATCGTTGCCCCGATTAGCAAAGTGGTGTCCCATTTACTTTCACTGCTTCTTGAACACTTTCCTAAACTGTGCCTTTGTCCCAAGGGCATTGCGTTCTGAGGTAAAGAATGGTCATTCTTTAGTAAGATGTATACTGTTGGTTTTAAAGAGTTTAAGGTTTCTAGCTCTTTCTCTTTCTCCTCCAATTATCACAACACCCATCACCACCACACTTTACCACCACTAAAGAAAAGTGCTAATTGGATCGATCAAAGAACACTAATTAGATGACTTTCTGTTGTGGTATCTCGTTAGCTGGAGGGGGAGTCTATGCTGGGATATAGATGGCTTTTTCTCTCTGGAACTTTTTAATAAATGCAGAATGATGTAGTGGCTTGGACTCCTCCTCCTCATTTCTCAAAAACGCGCTCTTTCATCTTACTCTTAAGTGTCCGTCTCTGTCTTTTTCACGTTCTCTTTTTCTCTATAGTGAATCTGGAGAAATGTGACATAGCCAGTCCCCTTGTCTGTGTAAGCAGCCAGGATAAAGTTCCCTGAAGGTGACTGCCATGCGTATGGTTCCACAGTTTACAAATCTTCAAGTTTGAGAGCTAGACACCTTTCCCGAAACAGCAGAGAAAGCTGTCTGCCTTGTGAGGACAGATATGATCTAGGGTTGCCCCTCCTTGATAATGGAAGAGCATAGGGGCTGAAAGGTGTAAGATGAAATGTGAAAGGGGGCAGGCTTTCTGCAGCTGCAGTTCTTGATGTTAGGTTGCCCTGTGTTCAAGCAAGAAGAAATTTCCATTGCTCCTGGTGTAGCTCATGAAAACTTGTCACTTAGATTTGGAGCCCCACCCTAATAATAATATAATTCCTTTTGGAAATGCAAAAGAAGAGAGGCTAACTGGTATAAAAGAAGATTCAATTTTCTCTTTTTTTTCTTTTTCTGTTTCCTCTTGCCTAAAATCCATCTTAATATCATTCTGTTAGTGTCTAAGTCAAACTCTATGCTCACTCTCTTTTACTCCTCCACATCCTCACTAGTCTCTGCACTCTAGCATTTATTATATTTGGATCAATTGGAAAAAAAAATTTCTCTTGAGAAAAAAAATTTGTATCCTCTGATACACTATAAATATTACAATAAACCTGAAACTTGAGTTAACTAAAATTGTTACATACTCAGCTTTTTCGGAAAAAAGTCAAATGACCCAAAAAAGGCATAATAAACTAGGATGATATCAGGGCTTTGGTAAAAATGCAATTTCCAGAGTTTTACTTATATTCACTTGATTTTCTGTCTGATCTCTGCCCATAAAATGAGGATTGATGTTTAGAATGATGTCCCTGAGGCATTGAGGATTTTGAATCATGAAAGATTCAATTACCTTCAATAAACTGAACTTAACTATCTCAGGGAAAGTGATGAATACAAATTAGAAATATTAGAAATATTATCAACAAGCAGTGCTGTAACACAGAAGTTTCTAAGTTATGTGGTAATTGGTATTTCTGATTTATTAGAAACTCTACTCTCTATATATTCTAGAAATCATATTTTCTGTAAACTCACAGGGGTTCAGCACTAGTTTTATTTGGGTTAACTAGTTACCCTAGATAATAAATGACAACCGAAAGACCCCAAATATTTTGAGTTAACCCTATCCCATCTCCTTGGCCACATAATCTTTTACTTGGTTCTCTGAATTGGCCTTTTACAGTGAATCACTTTTCTTCTACTCTCCTGCCCCATACTAAGCAAGTGTACCACAGACACTGTTTCTGTAACTGAATTAACTTCCCTACTTTTAATTTATTTAAGCAAAGTCTATAAGGCTCTAAGGGATCTGACTTTGTCTTTGTCTTCTTATTGGAATTCAGTTACTTCTACTGTCTCCCTTCTCACTCTGGCCCTGAGACATAGGCTCACTCAGTTTCTCCAAACGATGCTTCAGAGAGAACCTAGAAGTGGATCCCAGTATAGATGAGGATGCAACAAATAAGGATATCTCCAGTCAGAGGCAATAAGTTTCATTATTCAATAATACTAAACCAAGTGGATAGATGTTGGGAAAGAAGCACGATTAGGCCCTATCTTATATACAGCATAAATTCCATATGAATTAAATATTTACATGTAGAATTCATAACACTATAAATGTAAGACAAAAATCAGTGTAAAAATAACAGACCTAATAGTATAGGAAAACCTAGTTGAAAAAATGTAAAATTAGGTAGGGAAGTGGCAAAATCCATATTCAAAATATAAAAATTAAATTTGCACAGAGAAGGTCTGATAAATTAAGTCAACAGAGAAACAACTGATTTAGGGAAAATATTGGTAATATGGAGCATAGAAAATATAAGTACTTAAAGACTGATAACAAAGAAAATAACAATATACAAGGAAGAATAGAGAAAAAAAATATTAACAGGCCTTTCACAAAGACCAAACCCAAACTGCTGAAAAAAACATGAAGAAATGCTCAAACTTAGTGGTAATCAAGGAAGTAAAATCAAAGTCACCTTATGGTATCACATTTACTTATCATATAGGTAAAAATTTAAGCTCCAGAGGATTTATTTCTTCCATCACTAGTGATTCAGACAAAAGATATCTCACATTCATTGCTGCTGGAAATAAGCTATTGCAGCGATTTTAGAAAACAACCTGGTAACCAGTATTAATAATGCCATAAAAGACCTTTGAGGACACAATCAGGTAAGGGCAATTTTCCCCCAAAGACCTTTCAACCCAGATCTAAAGTATGTATGCCCACATGTGTACTTGCAAGTGCTATGTGATTTAAGAAATTTTTATAGTGGCAGGATCCTGGAAAATGAATATATGTATTTACATATATAAGACTGTAGGAACAGAAATAAAATACAGAAGAAAACATATTATGTTATTAAGACAACTTGTGGTGAGGGGAAGAAGTTATGTGAAAGGAAAGTTTAAAAAAAATGAAACAAAGAGCCAAAAGACTGATTTGAAAATAATGCACACTTTTTCATTTATGTGAAAGGGCAAGAAGCTTTTCTTTTTAATAAAATAAAGCCAGAATTTTTCAGAATCAAAAGAAAAATTTCTAAAGGCAAAATATATTGTCAATAGTATCAAATCAGACATATAGAATTATATATTTTTATGTAAATTTTTTTCTTGAGAAAAGTAATTTCAAAAGAAACAAAAATCACTCCCTAGGTAACTTGTGCTGCCTGAAACTTGCTTTCCTGGCATCTCCAGTCTGAAACACACTTTCCTGCTTTGCATGGCTGGCTCTCTTCCCTCCAAACACCCTTTTTCTAAGGATCACACCATACCACCATTCTCTTTGCATTTCTTCTTAGCACTCAACACATTAATCATCTATGTATTTATTGATTTTTCTCTCTACCATGGAAGTAAATTCTGTGAACCTCTGTCTTATCCCTCACAGGATGTCTTTTCAGTCCACAATGATGGCACAAAATAAGTGCTCAGCACAAATTTGTCAAATTAAAGAGTAAACATGTGTAATCTCTTTTTGCATCTTCAGCTCCCTGGTTATCCACTAAACTAACAGTTCTTTTTATGGCAGGATATAGGTGTTACTTTGAACGAAAGAGAACAGAATTTTTTCTATTCATATTCCATATCAACCACTGGGCTAGTGCCTTAAAAATGTTGCCTTGTTAATGTCTTCCATTACCCATATCATCATCCTCATATTGTGATGACAAAATAGGATTAAGTCACTTCCCTACTGGATTATTAAAAAGTGAAGACAAAATTTGGAATAATATCTTTTTGGGATTAACATTCTCCCTATTTCTAGGAAGAAAGAAAAAAAAAAGAGAGTGAGAGAGAGAAGGAAATGGAAATGGTAATTTCTTTCCTCCTGCTCTGTGTTCTGCCCCTTACTCAGTTTTCATACCATTGACTCCTTTAATTCACACAGAAAATCTCAAAATGTTTATTTTCATTTTATAAATGAGTATACTGATAATAACTGAAGTGAAATAATTTACCTGATACCATAGTCAAAGTGACTGGCGAAGTGGAACCTGAAACACAGGTCATTTCTAATCATATCAAGTGTTCTGTGTGGTATGCTACACTTCTTCAAGTATTAGAATCCACTTTTGAGTGTGAAAGTTCATTAAAGTAATTATTTTGAATCCTAGTTGGATCTAAGTTTTTGAAACTGGTGTTATTATCTTTCTATTAATAAAATTGTAGACAGTTTACCTAACTTGTCTAAACCTCAGTTTTCTTGTTGACAAGTGTTCATAATCCTAGTACCTACCTCATAAGACTGGAAGATTATTAGTTAATGCTGTTGGAACTACATCTATTTTGAGGAAGTGTTCAAAAATCACCAACGATGAAGTACCTTTCTTAGAAGTATGATTGACATCTGAAACTCAGAACATTAAATAATCTGTGAACACAGGATCAAAAATAGAAAAAAGGATTTCAATTCATTGTATCTTACCGTAAATTTTTTTTATAATCTTTTCCACAGCCTCACCCAAATTTGCCCATTGAAGAAAATGTCTTATTTGATGAGCACAATGTCAAAAATAGATTTCACCTCTGAACCAGAACATGGCTTCCAAAGTCCCTTTTCACCACACCATGGAAGTAAAATCCAAGAGATACCACTTCTGTGTTTAATTTTAGCCTCTAAAAAAGTATGTGCTCTTAAACATGACTGTGGCATGCCCTGAGATCCTTCACTATTATCAAATCTGTCAGAGCTAATTCTACTTCACGAGGGTCACTGGTGTAGAGTCTCTGTTTGTAGTGATTGACAATTGTAGGTATGAGGAAACTGGGGTTAAGCAACTCTCTCATCAGGGCTGCTGTAAACAAGTGTTGACGAAGTGGGCTGTTTGACAGTGTGCAGGCAGAGGGTCAAGCAGAGCATCTGGGCCTTAATTACTCATGTTCACCAAACTTCAGCTGACATTTGCTACTCATTTTCTTTCAAAGAAGATCTGCAATATGTTTTCCTATAAAGAAGAACTCAACTACAAGCTGTGCTTATTAAAGCCAAGGGCTCTTGTATGTCCTTTACTGTATCAACTCATTGGTTGAAATTATTCCCTCCACATTAAGCTTTTTATTGTATGAGTAATGTTGTATTTGTCTTGGATGGATCTGGCCTTTGGAGGCCAATAAAAAACATTATTAAAATTCTATTAAAATGGTATATTCACAAAAGCATATGCTTTCAACTTATATGTAAAATCTTACAGACTGACCTAGAAGTTCATGACACCTCTTCACTTATTACACTTCCTCCACATCCAAGATTTCTTTCAAAATACTAGTTGTTAATTAAAAATAAAGGCTAACTTATAAATTATCTTGGACAGATTCGTTAACTTAGTGTATATATGCAGGTATACCAGTTGCTAGAGTCCTACTGTCTTTGATCTTTCCAAAATGTTTTGTACATGAAGTCAGAAAAAGAAGAGATCTTATCACACAAAGTAAGAAAAAGACCACATCGTTTATGTTATTCTTAGTGGGTTCCCTCTTAAAATTCGTGGTAATGCATAGAAGTCAGAACACTTTCTGATGTGTGGAGTCTTACGAAGCCTTACTCATCTAATGAGGATTGCTGCTCTCGCTAGAGCCGGCAACGCAAAATGTGGCTCTCAGCAGTCCTTTTACCAACACTATAATAATCTACAATTTATAATGGAGTGGCCTGAAAATGACCCCCAAATAATATACATGGTACCAAATGATATCCATGTTCTCACCTCCAGAAACCGTGACCATGTTGCCTTACAAATTCAAAGGAGCATTGCACATGTGAGTAAGGACTTGGGGTTGGGGAGATTATGCTGAATTATCCCTGTGGGTCCGATGTAATCAAAAAGGTTCTTATAACAGGAAGGCAAGAGGATCAAAATCAGAAAACTAGATATAAAGATGCAACCATCATTGGAATGATACTCTTTGAAGATAAGAAGAAAATGACCACTATTCAAGGAATGCAGGCAGACCAAAAGCTGGAAAATGTAAGAAAAGAGATTTCTACCCTGAAGCCTCCACAAGGACCATAGCCTCCTGACCCCTTGATTTTCAGACCTCAAAAGTGTAAACAAAAATAATTTGCATTGTGTAAGTCACTAAGCTGTTATTTGTTACAGCAACAATAGGAAATAATGAGGATAACAATTAATGGAAATATTATTATAAAGTCATGAATCCTTCCCATTACAGATGTTTCTCATTTGGGGAATTTATCTTTTTCACATGGGTTTTGATAGTCTATAAATTATGGATATATATGAGTAAACATGTTTTTAAGAGCAAGCAATAGAAAACTCTAGTTTATTAGATCCAAAGTTAAAATGAATTAGAAAAAAAAATGCAAGTCTCACGGAAGAAAAGAAAGAACTTTAAAATCTAGAGACTGGAAAACAAGAGCTAAGGTTGTTCTGGACATCCCTGCAGTAGCGATTTACCAGTTAAACAACAAAGAGTATTCAACTTAAATGGTCTGGGTTCTAACAACTCTCAGGATCTATGTCTCATATCAAAATGCTAAAACTCCCAGAGTTCCCTCATGGCTCAGTGGGTTAAGGATCCCACGTTGTCACTGCTGTGACTCTGGTTACAACTGTGGCTGGAGTTTGATCTCTGGCCTGCGAACTTCTGCCTGATGTGGGTGCAGTTAAAAAAAAAAAAAAGTAAAATCTCCCAGTTGACTCAGTTGGGACCAGGTGACCCCACTCTGGATCTCTCAGTCATGGTCAAGAAAAAAGTCCACCAAGTGACCACATGATGGCTGTGGGAACACTTCTTTGTACTGCAGGACATTCCCAGAGAAGGGCATCTATGAAAGTTAATGACTGACCCCTGAGAGCTGACTAATGACACAGCTTATGAAGCCATGGGTATGACTAGATCCATTTGTTTTTATCCTGAGGCACAGATTTCAGAAGAAAAAGTGGAAAGAAAAACCCTCAGATTGAGCTCAATTACAAAAGGTAAGAATGCATATGATGACCTGGTCAATTCATAAGAAAACACTGAATTTTGGCCCCAAAACACACTGCCTAGGAAATCAAAAATTAATGAATAAATATAAATATCATAAAATAATTATAATGTTCTTTCTTTTTGCCACAAAACTTTACACCAAAAACTGAATGGTAATGTAGGCTAATAGCAAGTATTTATTATAAGTTTTTAGCTTGAAAATTTTGAATTAAAAGGGAGTTAATTAATTAAAGGGTGCACTAAAAAGAAATAATAGGCAGGCTTCAGATATTTATCACTGAATCTGTGTGTCCAAAAAGTTTATCTCCATTATTTTTTCAGAGTCCCTGCTGTGGCACAGTGGGTTAATGATCCTGCTTGTGTTTGTGGTGTTGCTAGTTAGATCCCTAGCCTGGGAACTTCCATATGCTGTGAGTGTGGCCAAAAAAGGGGAGCGGGGGGAGATGTTACTGTGAATCCATTACATTCATGTTGTCTTCTTTTAAAAAAATGATTTTATTATATTTTATTTACAATGTTTCTTCAATTTCTGCTGTACAGCAAAGAGATCCAACCATGTATATCTATATATACATATTCTCTTTTTTTATACTATCTTCCATCATGTTCTAACCCAAGATACTGAGCACAGTATCCCTGTGCTGTTCAGTAGGACCCCATTACTTACGTGTTCTAAATGTAATAGTTTGTCAATACTAGCCCATATAGTAAGAAAACCTGAGTTAGGATCCTCTCTTCACTGTTAACCAGCTGTGTGACTTTGGTCAAGTCACGTAACCTATCAATGTCTCAGTTTCTCAAGATGTAATATAAGGATAATAATATTACCAAGCATTATTAGAACTAGAAGCCATGTGAAAAAGCCTGCTACATAGCAAGCATTCAATAACTATTAGGTATATTTTCCCTTCCTCAGCATAAACTAGAGCAAATGAGAGTGCGTATGTAGTAAAAAAAAGTATGCATGCTGAATAGGATGGGAGGGAATTTTTTCTTGAAAGACTAGCCTGTTTGTAAATCTCCCTATTTCTAGTACACATCTTTTTTACTTTTCTGAATATATTTAAGCTCATAAATCATTTATATACATGAGAAGTGTATGTGTTTATCTGTAGGGGTTGCCTGCTTTTAAAAAAAATCACACGGCGTTTAATAACCTATTTAAATATGCCCTTTATAGTTACTGTCTTGCTCTTTCATGTTTCTAAGGAAACTTAATTTACGCAAACACATGAAAAGCAAGTGTTTATGGCAGTATCGCTGGAGAAATGGACTTAAAGTAAAGCTGATGGTGGTGTGAGATGAGGATGCATGAAAGAAGTGTAATATTTTCAACAGCTGGTGTTCTCAGTGTAATCACTTGGGGGCAATTATACAGATTATCTCGAGAGGATAAACTTTTACATGGCAGGTGTCTCAGCCCAGCAGGGGCAGTGCAGTGTAGTGGTTAAGGAGAGCCTCTGGTGTTGGGCTGCCTGGGTGCAAATTTCTGATACCTCATTCTTGCTGTCTGACCGTGAACAAGTTTATGAATCTCTTGGTGTGTGTGTTTTCTCTTTGGTAAGAGATCATAGGTCCTTCTTTGTAGATTTATTTATGAAGATTAAAAGACCAAACATTCTAGGCTCCTAGAACAATATACACCATGAGTAAATGTTGCATAAGCACTTGCTTTAAAAAGTAACATTTAAAAAAATGTTGATATTTAGGGTTATAATTATTAAGGTGAATCTTCAGCAGTTTAGCATTCTCAAGTCTATTTTAGGCAACTAATAATTCACTATAACCTATGTATGAGAATTATGTTCAATTCTGGATTCATTTCTTTATTCTCTGTGCCCAGTGCAGTCTTTGGAGAATAGTAGATGCTCACTGTGAAATTTCTTGCACTGAATTAAGATTATTTGAATCACTAACCAAATGAAGTAAATGAACTGGCAATTGAAAATCTTACCCATCAAGCACCTGTAAGATGCCAGTTTCCTCACATATAAGCAAACAGAAAGCCTTCTAACCTCCCTGTAGGGTTTAAATGAAGATTTGTATAATTTCTGTAAAAGATCTGGCACTATCTTTGATGGCTGTTATTTTGAAATACTAAGAAACCCTGTAAGATGGAGGAAGGCTAGAGGGTAATGGATTAATTTGAATTAAGTGAATTAGAGAAAAATTCAAAACTCTTCGAATGGCGCCACCAGTTTTGTTATCTTCATATGAATATGAAGATATTCTTCAGACTTTGTACACTAATTCAACAAAATTCAAAGAAACTTAAACTACTAACAAGACTCATTTGATCTGGTATGTTAGGTAAGTTGTTATCATCTCCATTTGTACCACTTGTTTCTGCACTGGAGTCTCTTCCCCACTGTCGTAGTCTCAACCTTTGCTGCTGACACCTGAAGTTTACCGTGTCTGAATGAAACTTACATGAATATTTCATTTGATTAAATGAACTCTATGAAAAATCTGAGGGCTTCCTTCTAAGCTATGCATGTCTAATTATACACTTATTCTACCTGTTGGCACCCAGTAGCCTCTCAGATAAATGTAAAAATTAACTAAGTAAATCAAAACTAATTAAAGATAAGTAGGAAAAGTTAAAAAGTGAGATGGTTTTTATAAGGGAAATCAAGTCAAACATTTGTAAAAATACTTGATATTCTTTATTTTATCAGAATGGTTAAGCAAATATATAGAAAACAATAAATAGTGAAATTCTTGCTTTTGATATTTCATTCAAGGCATTCTATAAAATCATTTTATCTTAAAGCAGAATTCTGGAATAGATATCATATTGGTTTTGTTTTTTAAGAAAAGCAAACTTAAAGGCTGAAGAAATTTATATATATATATATATATATTTAACTAACCAAACTTGATTCTCAAGGTTCAGAGCAGTCAGCAAACCAGTTAGCAGTGACAGAAGGTAGTACAAATTAACTTAAGTATCCCCAGGGTAATCTCAATATACAAGTATATGGCCATAACACTATTTGTTTCCAGTTTTGAAGTTAATTCTTAAAAAGAATGCATTTAATTTTAGTGCAAATTTATATATGAATTAAATATAAATACCAATGTCACATTCCTTTTGTAATAATAATTCAAGTTTTAGGATTATTAACTGGAGATTGGCACTTGCCATCTACCTGGATTGAATAATAAGCCACTGCAGCTGCTGAAACTCAGCACCCCCTGGGAAGAGTTCAAGGTGGAGATCAGGAGTGAAGCATACTAGGAAAAGTGGTGGAATAGGTCTTCAGATAGTTAGATATTTTCAGGAGAAGATTTTTATGAGCGCAATTCTTGCATCTCTTCCTATCTAGAAGAACACTAAAATCCTTCATGGTGGCCTCTGCTCCTTGTGACGAGCAGCAACATCCTGTAAAATGTGTGCTTGGGCGCATGTACCTCCACTTTCACCAAAATCACACATATACTAACATTTCTCCCTGCCTCTACGGAGTGCTATTTCAGAACTGATATGGTACCTCCCTAACTACAGTCCTCAGTTTGCCCACAATAAATCTTAACTCTCAACTTTTAAGCTGTACATATTTTTTAAGTCAACAGGATAGACTTGGAGAAGGTAGAGCAGTGTTTTACTAAGCTGGCTTTTTTAGTGAATGATAGATCAATAAATAAAATTTAGTCTCCAGTTTTCATGACTTCTATGTAAGTTGTGCGTAGAAGACTAAAAACAGTTTATGTTATCCTCTCTTCTTTCCAATTTTCCTTTCCTGTGTCTTCCTTACTTCTTGCTTCCCTTCCTTCATCCTCCCTACCTCCCACCTTTTCTTCTTTTCCTCTTACAATTCTTACACATTTTCCTTCACTTAGCACCTGCTCTGTGACAAGCATTGTTCAAGGGCTCAAGGATAGAAAATAAACCATGGACAATCTTTGACATTAAGAAACTCATACACAAGAAACGATAGCTTGGTTTTCACTTCAGACATATTCTGACTATAAAGTAATACCATAACTATAAAATAACCCATATTTGTATTGTTTGTTTAATTTTTCCATGTAATTTCTCCAGCTTCTTGAACCTATATATTTCTCCTCTTGATGTCATTCTGACTGATTTTAATGGTTTTACTTCATATAACTGCTTGGGTTTATCTTTTTCCTAATGTGATGTTGGATTGGTTTCCTGGGGTTGTTGGAATCAAGTACTGTAAACTGAGTGGCTTAAAGTAATAGAAATGTATTCTCTCAAATTTCTAGAAAATAGATGCCCTAAATAAAGGCATAAGCAGAGCCATGCTCCTTCTGAGACTCTGGTAGACAACTTCCTTGCCTCTGCTTATAACTTAAGGCGGTAGCAGTCTATCCTCAGTGTTCTACTGCATCTCTCTTCAAACTCTGCCTCTGCTGCCAAATGCTGTTTTTTCTCTGTGTCTATCTCTCTTTCTTTTTTTTAATTAAAACTATTTCTTTCATTTTTAAAAAAATTTGTAGGAGTTCAGTTGACTTACAGGGTTGTACTAGTTTCAGGTGTACAGGAAAGTGAATCAGTCATACATATAAATGCAGACATTCTTTTTTCCCATATTGGTTATTACAAACTATTGAGTAGATTTTTCCTGTGCTATACAGTAGGTTATCTTTAATCATCCATTTTATACAGTAGTGTGTATATGTTATTCCTACCCTCCCAGCTCCTCTGTTCCCCAGTGGTTCACCTGCAGTAACCATGATTTTGAAATCCATGAGTTTTTCTCTATTTTATAAATGAGTTCTTTTGTATCATTTTTATTAGATTTCACACATAAGTGATGTCATATGATATTTGCCTTTATCTATCTGACTTACTTCACTCTGTACAGATCTCTAGGTCCCTCCATATTGCTGCAAATGGCATTATTTCATTTTTTTATAGCTGAATAATATCCTGTTGTATATATGTACCACATCTTCTTTATCCATTCCTCTGTCAATAGACATTTGGTTGTTTTCATGTCTTGGCTATTGCAAATAGTACTGAAAGTAACATTTGGGTGTACATATTTTTTTGAATTATGGTTTTCTCTGGTTTTGCCCAGGGGAGGAATTGCTGGACCATATAGTAGTTCTACTGTTAGTTTTTTAAGGAACCCCCATAAGATCCTCCATAATAGTTGCACCAAACTATTTATTTACTTAGGCTGTGATTATTTTTTAAATTTGTAAGTAATTTCAAGAATTTCAAAAAGAATGGATGTGTGTGTGTGTGTATATATATATATATATATATATACACATATATATATACATATATATGTAAAACTGAATCACTGTTGTATAGCAGAAATTATCACAACATTGTAAATCAACTATACTTCAATAAAACCTTAAAAATAAAAATTAAAAAAAATTAAAAGGGAAATAGAAATACTAGCAATGCTATACTCAAAGCAGGATTGCCTGATGTTCAAAAGTGAACATAGTAAGAGTAGCATGTAGTAGCTAGAACACAGTTTTCTTTTTCAGAAAATGATGACCTTCAAGATTTGTTATTTCCATTACATTTTCTTGATAAACTCTTTGGGAAGAAAAGTGGGTTTGGGTGTGGCCGATGTGGACTTTTCTATGACTCTTTAATTATAATTCATATATCTCACCTCTTCCTATAAGGACACTTGTCATAATGGATTAGGGATTCACTTTTCTCTAGATTAATCTCATCTTAATTGTATTTGCAATTATTCTATTTCCAAATAAAGTTACATTCTGAGGTTCCTGGGTTAGAACTTCAGCATACTTTTGGGGGGAACACAATTGAACCCCTAAGAGATGTGGATAGAGAACATAATTGTTCAGTGTTATAAAAAATGCTGGCTGGGAGTTTATTCCCTTGTGGCTCAGCAGGTTAAGGATTCAGCACTGTCACTGCTGTGGCTCTGGTAACTGCTGTGGTGGGGCCCAGGAACTTCTGCATGACACAGGCACAGCCAAAACAAAAAACAAAAAACAAAAAACAAAACTAGCTAAAACTCAATATACTGAATTAACCAATATGGGAAAAGAATCTGAAAAAGAATAGAGATATAGATATATGTATTTGTATAAATGAATCACTTTGCTATACACTTGAAACTAATACAATTTTGTAAATCAACTATACTCCAATATAAAATAAAAATTGAAAAACCTTGCAAATATAAATACAAAATATTCGCTAACAAACTTGTGGCTGTGTGTGACTGAGGAGTCCCCTGTTTGTTTGGTTTCACAACACAGATTGAAGGCACCATTCACTTCTCTCTGGATTTAGCATGCCCCTAGCCTAAAGACCGTTATTAGAGTAAATAAAGATACTTAGTTTTCATGTTCACCTTACCTTACCTTTTCTACTATTAGGGAAAAAATATTGCCTTGGCCTCAGCATGCAAATATTATCTCTAGAGTTAATTTGGTTTCACTCAGAACACAGAAATGTAGAGATAGAGGAGATGTTGTCCAACTTTAGAATGAAACTTTTCCCCAGTAAAGGAAATTCTTCTACAGTGTTTCAGTTCTACAGTCATCCCATATCTACTTGAACCCTCCCAGTAGTTGGAGAGCTACGGTTGAAAGAGAGGGGGAGTGGCACGTATTGAGTGCTGCCCATCATGGCAATCTCCCTCACATTATTTTATTTTATCCTTACATGTCCCTAGGAGGGAGCCATCATGCCCCCCATTTCTGAGATGAGAAAATAGTCTGCAATAGTTTAATTTCTCTACTTGTCACAGCTAGTAAGGGTCAGAAATGTGAATTGAAGAAATGAAGCATATATCTACCTGTCTGCAAAGCCCTACTTCTTTCAAAGGTTTAGTAACTTTCAAGCAACACAAACAGATACAAACCATAAAAAAATTGTAATAATTAAAATACACAATAAGTGAATTTCAAAGAACTTCAAGAATTTCAAAAAGAATGTATGTGTGCATATATATATATATATATATATATGTAAAACTGAATCACTTTGTTGTATAGCAGAAATTATCACAACATTGTAAATCAGCTATACATCAATAAAACTTTAAAAAATAAAATTAAAAAAATTAAAATTAAAAGGGAAATCGAAATACTAGAAATGTTATACTCAAAGCAGGAAGAAAAATATTATAAGACTACAGTAGAGAAAGGAGAAAAAGTTGAATAATGAATGCCCCTGTATAAAAGGGTAAGCATAATTACCTAAAAACTTAAGGTGTGATTTTAATTATTATATAACCATCTGTATTCACAAATATTAGTCATTTAAAAATTGAAAGACCTGGGCAGTAACCTGTCTATTTTCCAAGTAGTAATAATTCATTTAGCTCACTTTCGTAAAGACAGTCAGAAAAATCAATCATAAATCAGAATTTCTCTCTCTCTTAAGCTTCTGTAGTAAAGGATAAAATGTAAAATTTCCTTATTTCTGTACTAGTTCATATGAATAGACAGACCTGCTTTATGACTGTAGGTTCTACTAACAAGGTGTGATTATTTTTTCAATCTTTCTATCTAATTAATATTCATTTTTGAAGAATGGAAATCAGCTTATTTATTTTAAGTAAAAATAAAGGGCATTGCTGTTAGTAACTAATTGCTAAATGAGCAATTACTTTATCATGCGGTACTGGTAAAAACCATTGAGGTTTTCAGCAACTTCTGATTTAAACCTAATAATCATTTGAATCACAATTATTTAGTAAATTAAGCATTTCTTTACCAGGAGCTCTTTATACTTCAAGAAATTTCTAATTATACTATCTAATGAAGCAATTATATCATTAGTTAGAAATTTGTGAAAGTAGTCTTTTTTGAAAGAATAAAAAAGGTGGTGATGCTGTTTTCCATAAAAAGAAAAACGTAAGTCATTAAAACTGCTGACCCCAAATGGATGGACCTAGAAATTATCATATTAAGTGAAGTTAATCAGACAGTTATAGACAAACATCATCTGATATCACTTATATATGGAATCTAAAAAAAGAACACAAATGAACTTATTTGCAAAACAGAAATAACTCACAGACTCTGAAAAAGGTGGGGTTCCCAAAGGCAGGGTGGGGGAGGAATGGACTGCGGCTTTGGGATTGGCAGACACACACTGAAGTATATGGAATGACTGGCCAGCGGGGACCTGCTTATTAGCACAGGGAAGTCTACCCAATATTCTGTGATAATCTATGTGGGAAAAGAATCTAAAAGGGGATGGATGTGTGTATATGTATGCCAGAGTCACTTTGTTGTATAGCAGAAATTATCACAACCTTGTAATTCAACTATAATTCAATAAAACTTTAAAAAATATTTTAAAAAATGCTTGCCTCAATGTGTCTACTTCTAGTCTGTGGAGAGGGAGTTCAAAGGAATCTTTCTCTTACCTTTGGCTAATGCTGATTCAAGGTAGATTAACTAGAAGGTTAAAAGGGATCACATACTGTCTTCACTCCCGTGCTTTCATTTTCCATTTCCCAATCCTGAATGGTAAGTACCTTGCAGAATCTGAGTTAGAATTGACTGGCCTAGGAACACAGCTGACCTGTTGGGGGTTCTAACAGGAGCCTTTGAAAATTATCAAATCATTGGTACAAGAGATCAAAAGATCTTCCAGTGTTCATCAAATCTGACTTCAATGCTGAGAAAACTATCACAACTTTTCCAGGACTCTTCTTAATTAATAAAACTTTCCAGCAAATAGAAATATACTATGATAAACAGCACTTATGGAGCCTTGAACAAAAGGCATCTGAAAGTGGAGAGAATTCTCAGTCCATTTCCTCTGCTAAAGAAAATGTTGTATTAGTCTGCACAGAAAATTGGCTGTCACTACTCCTCCTAGTCCCTGTCCTATTAATACTGCCAGTTCATTTAGCTCATCAGCCAAAGCTGAATTAGAAGCCACCATCACTTCTGCTCTCACTTGTGCTTCCTCCAATATTAATATTACACAGCAGTACTTGGATGTGCACTAGATTTGGCAAAGGGATTCTTGGATTGTGTGTCCCCACAACCGACTAACTTTTGTGAATTTAGAAGTGGTTTTGTCTCTGGACTCATGTCTTCTACTTTTTAATAAAATAATATATACCTATTATAATTTTTCTATGATTTTAATAAAATAAAATAGAACAGAATAGAAGATGCCATGCATGATGTTTTTAAAATAGACTCTGAAATTCTACTTTTATTGAGAAAAACCTTCTTCTGTAGATCCCCAAATACTGTAGGGCCTGAATAACATTATGAAAATCATCTCCAAAGAGTAAAAAAAACACAAGATCAAGCTGTATTCTCATTAATTTTCCCAATAAATGTAAAGAGATCAAGGGTAGGCATACAGTAATGTCTTACCAAGTATTATATAAGGAGATTCTGTCCATGTCTGTGATACATTTTAGGATGAAGGCTTTAAGAAGTCGTCAACTCGTAAATAAAGACAATAAGCCTTGGAGTCTGATCAGCTATCCTACTGCAGCCGTTTTCAGATTGCTTTTATAAAATTATAATTTGCATTGATGCCTTTCACACTCATGATTTTATATTTAAAATGATTTGATTTGAATAATCATTCTTTACCATTTGATAATTATTGGTAGCATAATCCAACTTTTGTTTTTTGTTTAGCTCTACCATAATTCAATCAAGGAATTAATTCCTTGATTATGTCCTAATACACCCAAGCTGTTCCGGCCAGTGGGTATATTGTGGTTTATAATGAGAACACATTTCTCTTCTCACTGTAATAAAGAAAGACTATCAGTAATAGAAATGCAAATAGGTACACATGATAGGATCCCAACTAGAGCCACCAAGGAAATATAACAGAATCACATGTGATTGTGTCTGCAACAAGAGGCTTGTTTCCCTGATGTGCTCAGGAAGGGTAAATCCTAGACTCTCATATACAAGGTGGAAGCAATCATACAAAGATCTGAAAGCAGCATCAAAAACAAAGGAAAAGTAGATGCAAAGATCTGGAGACCAAAATGGTCTTACCGTGTTCAAGGTGGAGATAGAGACAATGTATAGCTGAGGCCAAGTGAGTTAAGAGCAGAAGAGTGGATGATGAGGTGGGAAAGGCAGGGAGAGGCCATGGCATGGGGCACAGGAAGAAACAACTGTTAAGCCTGAGATGTCAGGCCACATTCAACATTCTGTTAATTTGAAAGAAGCAACTGGATTTGCTTTTGTAAAGTGCTTTGTTTCAGTCTGCCATCCAACCAGAGAAGTCACTTTGGTTCCATGAACTGCTAACCCAGGAAAAAGACATTCTGATCTTTCCTTCCTGGGAGTTATGTTGAGGAAAAAGAAAATAAATTGAAAAGGAGCTTTCTGAGTGCTGGCAATTGATGACTGTCAGAAGAATGACAGTTGATGGAAAGCCTTCAGCAGGATGGCCAGGCTCATGTAAGAAATCTAACTCAAAGATGATGGAAAGAGCTGGGAAACTGCAGACTCGTGTATGTGTTGATAGTCACCATAGATGTTGACCATAAGTCCTTATACATGTGCTCTGAAGTCTGCAAGGGGTACACAAGTATGTTTTAATTTTAGTTGCCCTGAAAGAGAGTAACACTGCAATAAAATTCACTTATCTGGGCATCATAATAAAAGAGACAAGTGAAAAGTGACTAGATTGAACTTCTATACTTACAAAAAAAAAAAATCAAAACAAAACGGCATTTCTGAGACTTTTACTTTCCCCACCATTCAATGCTCTGACAGTTGAACCAAACACAGAAAGGGGAAAAAAAGGTCTTTTTTTTAAAGAAACATAACTGATGCATTTTTAGGGCTTTTCAAATATTAAAGTCAGATACCAATCTATTTATTGACAGTTTTAAGCAGAAGAATACTTGGAAGATGAAAGGAAATAATTAACAAAAATTTAAGGCAGTTTTTAATCTTACATTTTGGGGAAGCCGCTCCAACCATCCCCAGGTAAGTTCCCCAGTGTAGTATAGGCTCATCTCTGTTGTAACTTCAGAGAGAGACTTTTCATCATTAGCTAGCTGTCTTTTTTTTCTTTCTTCCCATTGTGATTTCTCAGTGCTTCACTGCAGAAATACTGGAAGGAAAAAAAAAAAAAAGAAGAAGCTGAAACTGCTCTTAACTCTGGAATGCAGATAAAGGAAAGGCTGCCACTTTGCTGCTCAGACTCCCTACTCAATCTGCCAATTTGCAGAAGTGGGTTACCAGTTTCATTGCTAATGATGAGATCAGAAGATGTGGTAGCTGCTCTCACTCCAGCAAGCAAGGACTCTCCCGTGTCAAGGATGTGGTTTTCTTGCATTTTTCTAAAGGATCAAGCTGTTAGTACTACTGTTAAATGTCAGTATCGGAGAAGAAGTTTTAAATCTATGGGGTGTATTCCAATTCTCCACTTCTCAGAAAAGAGGAGTTCCACCCATCTACAATTAAAAAAAATAAAATAGAGGATGAATGTCGAGGCTTTCCAAAACAAAAAAAAAAAGCCTGTACCAGTGGAGACAATGTTTGTAAACATTAGAAATATTTCTAGACCCAGAAAAGCCAAAGATGTCTCAGAATGCCAGAGACGTAAAAGTTCTCTTGTGGTGGCCTTGTGTTCTCCTTGTGGGGAACCTGAAGTTACAGGAGAAAACAGGTCACCCTAGTAGAGAGAAGGAATCATGCATATTTTATTATCTGAATTAACTACAATCATTCTTTTTTTTTCCCCTAACTTGTCTGAGCATTTGAGCTTTCCTCCATTTTTGTTCATGAAGCCATCTCAATCAAATAATTAAAAAACAAAGAGTGACTACAAGCTAAATAAATGGAATATCAGAAAGAAAAGGTGATTCCTGCAATGCCCAGGATGACTGGAGAATTTTCTGTGGCCAGCTGAGCCGAGGGATTCAGTGTGAGCTTAAAGTTTCATTGGCTTTTATTATTTTTTAAATTTTACTTCATTTACTATTATTATTATTATTATTATTATTATTATTATTATTATTGCTTTTTAGGGCTGCACTCGTGGCATATGGAGGATCCCAGCTAGGGATCAAATTGGAGCTTCAGCCGCTGGCCTACACCCCAGCCACAGCAATGCCATATCTGAGCCATGTCTGTGAACTACACCACAGCTCATGGCAACACCAGATCCTTGACCCATTCAGTGAGGCCAGGGATCGAACCCACAACCTCATGGTTCCTAGTCAGATTTGTTTCCACTGCACCATGATGGGAACTCCTTGTTGGCTTTTAAAGGTCATATTCTTTTGATAAGATTTTTCTTATCAGGTTCTCAGAGTACCTCAAACCATAGTAAGAGGTACTATATTTTGAGAAGGGTCCTTGTTAGGGACAAATTAAGAAACAAAACAGAAACAAAACAACAATGTGTTACTGTAAGGGGAATAAAGATAAATAGATTAGATAGATAAATAGATTACATATATTTAAGTAGACAGATGGATTAGACAGATATAGATCTGTCTATATCTATACCTGTATTTATATCTCTATCTATCTATCTATCTCTCATCTATCTATCGCTATATATAGTATACTTGAAAATGATAAGGTCTTCTAAATAAGAAGTGATTTTGGGTGTAGGGATAAGAATTAGAAATTGTAACTGGAGTGTCCAGAAAGGTGAAGACCTCATTCTCAGAAAGTCATTCTAAGGTGCTGAGGTGATTGCTATAAAGTAATCCCCTAGAGATTCTGCTTCATTCTTTCTCCTGGGGTGGAAAAACCAGAAAGTGTGTGAATAACAGGAAGTCACTCTTGCTCAGTGGAAACAGGGACATGGGATTGAAAGGGAAGTTTTGGGGCTGGATTCTGTCAGCAAGGGGAATGCATGAGCACGCGCCTGGCAATATGATGAAATGTGCAGACTGGTTGGGTTGCCTTGAGGGTCTCTCACATGCACAGACACAAGCATGTGTGCATGCACACATACACACACACAAACATACATATATACTCATGTGCAGGAGCACACACACAATGAGGAAGACACCTCGTTACCTGAAAAGGCACTCTCAGAAAATTGAAAAAAAAAAATACTAAAAGAAACTACTTGAAAGAGAGGGCTGGTAATGGACTGGCTAAGTCTTGGCTATAGGGTAGGTCCTTTTCAAGCTTGTAGTAAGGAGCTTCAGTGAAAGCAAAAAAAGACCAGTTGGATCAGGATGAATGGTTATCAGCTAAATTTTAAAGTTAAGGAACACATTCAACAGTGTGTGAATGAAAATCGAACTATTAGCTTTGCATGTTTGTGAAAATACTCCACACAAAAGATATGATTGAATTGTTCAATTTTGGTGCGATCCAGATAAAGCACTTGTCATAAACATTTGCCAATTTTTGAATTTAATTCTTCCATTCCTTCCAAGAAATCCAGAAGACACTTTAGTGGCCATCCTTGTTTGCCACATATCCTGAAAAAATAACTAAAGTAATATTAGAAATTGATTTGTATCGGCTTTATAATGTCTTTTTTGTTTCAGCTTTATTGAGGTATTAATTGACAAAACTGTTATATATTAAAAGTTTAGTGCAAGTGATTCGATAGATGTACACACTGTGAAAGGATTCCACGATCTAGCTAATTAATACATCCATTACCTCACGTACTTACAATCTCTTCTTTTTTAACAACACAAATTCTAACTCTCAGCAAATTTCAGTTCATAATACATTATCATCATGTTCATATAAGATCATCAGAACTTATTCAACTTATAACTGAAAATTTATAGGCTTTTACCATATTGTCTCCATTTTACCCACCTTCCAACCCTGGATGACCACTATTCTACTCTCTATTTCTATGAGTTTGCCTTTTTTTTTTTTTAAGATTCCATGTATAAGTGGTACATGCATTATTTGTATTTCTCTGTTGGCTTATTTCACTTAGAATAATGCCCTCCAGTTTCATTCATATCATCTCAAATAGCCAGATACATTTCTTTTTTACGGCTGTATAATATTCCATTTATTTATTTATAAATTCATTTCTTGAAGGACACTTAGATAGTTTTACTACCTTGGCTGTTGTGACTAATGCTGTAATAAGTATGGTTTGCATATATTTTCTCCAGGAGATATTTATTTTGTTCCTTTGGATTAACTAGAGGTGGGATTGGTAAATTAGCACCATTTTTAATTTTCTGAGGAAACTCCATACTGTTTTGCATAGTGGCTGGACAATTTAACATTCCCATCAACAGTATACAAAGGTACACACAGCACGTATACAGCTACACAGAGAGCTCTACACAATTCCCCCTGAGAGAAACTCGGACACTAGCAGAGTGACTCCTACACTTAAGGTAACTGAGAAAATATTCACATTGAAATGGGAAGGAAAAGCTCAGACACACACTTACCATAAATCCCACCACTGGCATATTGCCATAAAATGGTAAGGGGCTTCCACTCACAGTTTCTCTCTGGAATGGATTTATTTTTGATAGGCATCAGGATAACAAGTGATAAGTGATAACACCAAACCTGAATCCCTCAACTTTTGTATTTAGTGCCTTTTGGACAACTTGCCTCTTTTAAAATAACAAATAAAACTCAATATATACCAAACTTAATTCTTTTTTTTTTTTAAATCTGTGTATTTTCCTTTAAAAGGTAAGGCCCATTGAGTGCTCATTAACATAATGACAAATTGAATGGGATAACACACTTCATCTCAAATTACATTTTCAGGAAAACATGTCTAAAAACAAATCAAACTGGAAGACAGTATTCTTGTATTATACAGAAAAACAGAACATTTTTTATGACATACATATTTAATTCATAAATACTGATTTAGAAATTAACATAAAAATCAAATATTAAATTTTTCTTTCATGTATCAAGTATTTATTGAACATATAAAATATAATAGGCATGGGTTAAGTGATAAATGTTTATCAATAACAAGTTGCCCTACCCTCTGTATTCTAGAGGGAAATGATAAGTGGTCTTTTTGTAAGTTGTATTAAGGACAATTTATAAGTAGTAGAATTAATAATATGAGGTCCAACGAAAAAATACTCTCATTTACAAAAAATCGTGTCTTCTTGGTCAAGATGAAATTATCCTGTATTTTGGAAACAAATCCTCGGTTCGAAATATTTGCTACTTCCGTTTTTTATTTTTTTATTTTTTTTTGCCTTTTCAGGGCCGCACCCACGGCATATGGAGGTTCTCAGGCTAGGGGTCTAATCGGAGCTGTAGCCCCCGGCCTACACCCCAGCCACAACAATGCAGGATCCGAGCCGCGTCTGCGACCTGAACCACAGCTCATGGCAACGCCGGATCCTTAACCCACTGAGCAAGGCCAGGGATCGAACCTGTAATCTCATGGTTGCTAGTTAGATTTGTTAACAACTGAGTCACGACGGGAACTCCCAATATTTGCTATTTCTATATAATGTCAGTTGAAAACCTTTCAGCTGTAACTCTTATTCAAATATTTACGTCATTCATCTTTTTCATAAAAGGAGAAGTGGAGACTGGCAATGAAAACAAGTGTCTCCCTGGTTGACAGACTTACCAAGTTGGAAAGAGTGACAATATATTTTTGTACAGGAAAACAATATATCTGTAAAACAATTATACAACTAACAACAAAACTGTATTTATAGTTGCTATGAAAGATCTATGAGGAAAATACCCGCTTCACCACCTTTCCAAATTTAGCCTGAACTCCCAACTTCCTAACATTTAAAATGCCCAAACTTAATTCTTAAAATCCTTCTCTTTGTGAATGATTCTAGCTCCTTTGTATTCCCCGGCATCCAGATACTTGTCAGTCATCTTAGATAGTTCCCTCTCTTTCAACCCATACCTACCTAATTATTATGTTCCATCTCAGCAGTATACTACCTAATTCCCATCCCCTTTGGTATAACAAAGGTTTAGGACCTCATTATCTTTTTTCTGAACATTTTTTAGGACTCCTAACGAGTTTTCCTCATGATAAACATAGTGCCTTTGAGGACAAACCAGTTGTGAGAATCAAATAACAAACAAAACAGAGTTCTAGCCATCCGGAAGCTGCAGCCTGAGAAGTGGTGAGTGTGGTAGCGGAAAGAAAGAGGTCACGGTAAAACAAGCATGTAATCATCTAGTAGACTGAAAAGTGTGTCATTTTAAATAAAAACAGAAGATGCTTTCAGTGTTTAAGAGGTGGTCACCCAAACCCGTCCATTCTGGATAATTCTGGCTTCCATTCATGAGAGGAAAAAAAAAAAAACCTCTAAATCGAACACTTTAGTGGTTTTATCCATTGTTCAAACCTCATACTGTCTAGTACAGCCTGTAACTTTCTGAAAGAAGCAGGATTGCATATCTGTTGTGAATATGGACTTAGAGAGTACCACGCATTTCAGCTTTACTGCTGACCAGATGTGTCTCAAAATATAGTATTTAACCTCTCTGTTTCTTTCAGTGTACAATGGACTGAACGCTATGCCCTCATGCTGCTAATGAGAAATACATGACTTCACATATATAAAGTCTTTGTACAACAGTGTTGTTAACATAAGGTTTTGGTCTTAGTATCACCATCACCAATTTTGCAGGAGAAATGAACACTTCTGTTTTATGGGATTATAAAATATTAGTTGAAAAAATTGTATAGATTAAAACCAATATTCCTTCTTTATCTGTCAAATGCATACTTAACTTTCTAGATTCAAATTAATTATCATTGGAATTTAGAGCGAGGATAGACTCTAGCATTAGATTAGCACTGGCTTGACTGAAATGTAATATGCACTAGCTACATGGTCTTGGTTAAATTTCTTTTTCTGAGTCTGTTCTCTTATCTCTGTAAGTCATATTACCTAGCTTATATAGGATTATAGGAAACAAAGTAATTTCATCAAGATACTGGCCAAGGATATCCCCTCAGCTAATTTCTATTAATGTAAAGCTAGATGGACATTACTTATGTACCTGTCATAACTACCTTGGCTATATTATTCTTTTTAATCATTTAGTTTTCCATTTGTTTCTTGTTTATCTTCTGTTTTATACGTGTAAGCTTCTTTTGGACAGATATTTTTTCTCCTCTCTTATTTCATCTCTTTATTTATTTATTTATTATTTATTTATTTATTTATTTATTTATTTTTACTTTTTAGGGATGCACCTGGGGCACATGGAATTTCCCAGGCTAGGGGTAGAATCCGGAGCTGTAGCCACCAGCCTACGCCATAGCCACAGCAGTGCAGGAACTGAGCTGAGTCTGTAACCTACACCACAGCTCAGGGCAATGCTGGATCTTTAACCCACTGGATGAGGCCAGGGATCGAATCTACATCCTCATGGATATTAGTTGGGCTCATTACAAGGGAGCCACAACAGGAACTCCTTTTTTATCTTTAAAAGGTAGCTAGTCCAATGCCTTACAGGCATTCAGTAAAGACCTGATAAATGCATGAAGAGACACATATTTAAAAATGTGGAATGATCTGTATTTTTATTGCTTCTATTACATCTTTTTTAAGAAAGCCCAATTTTGGGAGTAACTTGTGGAGCAGCAGGTTAAGGATCCAGCACTATCACTGCAGTAGCTGGAGTCACTGTTCTGCTGCAGGTTTGATCCCTCATCCAGGAACTTCAGCACGCCCCATGGGCAAAAAAAACAAAACAAAATAAAACTCTACTTTTGTTGATAGATTGATAAGTTTAAATATATTGATAAGATTAAAGTCTCTCTGGAACATGATGGGTCCTTTTTGCGGCCCTTTGGAGAAAAAGGAAAGAGGCCTGTGGATACCAGTGCTTAAGAATCTCTGCTAGGATTAAGGACCCTTTGTGTTCTGGCTGTTGATGAGATTCCTCAGCAGGTAACCTTGATACATTCTTTGTTATATTATTAAGGGAGGATTATTAAAAGGTCATTGAAAGGGACTATTAGTTCCAGGGCCTAATGACCTTTGAACAGCATTAGAAAATCAGCCTGTGTATCAAAACCTGAGGCTGGTTTCCCTGTGATTTATGCAATTCTCAAAAGCCGTTACCTTATTAAAATTCTTAATAATTTCTAATTCCTCTCTTCAGTGAGACTGAAAAATCGTTATTTTATTAACAAATATAGACACTTGCCTAGTGTTAGAAAGAAAAGAGACTAAGAAGAATGCTGCTCAGCCAAAATACTTCAGCCTAAAATGCTTTTAGCAGTAAATAATTATAAAATAATTTTTAAAACTTTTCTATTTTTTAAATTTTTCCATTATAGCTTGTTTACAGTTTTCTCTCAATTTTTCAACTGTACAGCATGGTGATCCGGTTACACATACACGTATAGATTCATCACAAGTGATTAGACATAGTTCCTGGTGCTATACAGCAGGATCTCCTTGCTTTTTCATCCCAAAGGCAGTAGTCTACAGCTATTAATCCCAGACTTCCAAACCATCCCACTCCGTCCCCCACCCTCTTGGCAACCACAAGTCTGTTCTCCAAGTCCATGAATAAAATAATTTTTAAATGATAATCTGTGTTAAATAGGAGTTTTTCTCTTTATTTCTCTCATTAATATAGACTATTCCAATTACAATGGCTATTTTAAGCTATGATAAAAATACTGTTTTTACTTAGTGTTTCCATTCTTACTTTTTCTCACTTAGTTGAATGAAAGAAATCTCCCGAAATGTTAGTTGGTTTACTTGCTCCTTTTAATGATAGGTAAGCAACCAATTAAACATGAAGGAGTTTATAAATAGAGGTTAAAGAAAATGAGTTCCTTACCAATTAGGAGAAAAGAAAGATCAAAGGATAAGAGTTTTAACATTGTGGGTTTGAAGTGTAAGTGATAACAACTGAAGTAAAAGGAGAATGGTGCAGTGAAAAGAAGAGGATTAGAACAGATGGGTGTCTGTTGCCCACAATGGCTTATTCACTTCCAAGTATCTAGGTAATCGTGTAATTGTGTATTTGGGCTCCGTGGTCTGAGACACACAACGTTTGATAGCTTTTCCATTTTCTTCTCTTAACCATACCTTCCCCTCACGTACACCACTTATGTGTGATATAACTTAACTATCAATAAGTGGATTAGACATGGGGAATTATTGTTCTGCTTGACTGCAATTGTTAGTGCCAAATAATGAATAGAAAAACAAATGTGTTGAAAAGACCAAAAAAAAAAAAAAAGGAAAGAAAACACACATTAGAACCGTGCTATAATATATATGGTATATTGAGTATATTTTATTTCAGTTTAAAACTAAGTTGATTCTCATCATATATCCTATATAGAGTTTACATTATATATATTACATATAACGTAGTAAGATATTACCATTGTAGTAAATTTACCAAATTAGAAAATTAAAACTATGCTGCAAATGAATTAACCTATGTCGTTACCCAGTCTAACTCAATAATTAATATGGTACAGGTAAAGTCATAAATAATTTTCAAAAATCTGGACATTTTAATTTTTTTCATAGTGTTTGCATGATTTTCCAAAGTTTATGTCTATCAGTTTACGTTTTTAACAGAAATGTATATGAACATGCTTTAAATATGAATTTAAATATATTTTTGTTCCATATATTGATTTAATTTTCCAATTTTTGTTAGTAAAAAGTGATTTTGGAAAGAAAAAATATATATCCAAAGTATAGAATTAGGTGAAATTCAAAAACATAGCTATTACTTTCAACCTATTTAGAAATTATTCAAAGATGATTAATGGCTCTTTGATAACATAAGACACCACAAAATTCTGAAATACTACTTATATTTTCAGTTAAGGACTAAAAATTGATATATTTATAACATTATTATAAAAAATTCTCAAAGGAAAAAATATCTATGGCTAAAATATCTACTTAAAAAATCTGTCAATCTGGTTTATTTTTACAACGGTAACTGAATATAATTTCAAAGTGTCTTCAGTTCCTAGTTGCCTATTGTTAGTAAATATATTGCCAAACTTCAATGATATGAAAAAGAAACCAGGTAGTATTTATGAACATAAATATATGAAATTGGGGAAAAAAACTGAAGATAAACTGTTGTAACAGCCCTTATTTTAATAAGATCAGTTCGATGAAAATTAGGATATAAAAAAGGGAAATATGCAATTCACTAAAGGGCAAAGAAAGATTTTTCTCCCCTGAAAGTTAGCATATGGCAAAGATAACATGAGGTTTTTGACTCCAACTATCTATAGTTGCCACAACGTCAGTTCCAAACGTAAGGCATAGTGTAAGCCACTTACAGTCAGAAATCAATTTCTTTAAGGGGTCTCTGGAACGAATCCAGATTCAATTTGAAAATTAAAGAGTGTGTGGTCATGGCAAACTGAAGGATGTTGGAAGAAAATGCAGGGTTACTTTGATTGCCTGACCCATATTGCAAAGACAACATGGAAGTCATAATACTACAAGGTGCAAACATTGATTCCCCAGAAAAAAAGTTCTTATAGGCAAAGTAAAAGTAGGCCATGTAACACCCTGCATTTCTTTTTCTTTGCTTGCTCTTTCTCCAAGAGCAGGTCAATAATGATAAAAATATTCCCTTAAGAAACAAAGTCTCTAGTCCCTCCCTGGAGACTAGTCTTTTCAAAATAATAATTCAATTCAATGAAACATATAAAGCTGAAAACTGTCCAGAAGAAGAACATTAACTATTTTTTAATAACTGAAGTATGTTTTCCTCTCTGTTTAAAGCTCATTCCGTAGACCATAATGAGTTACAGCATTTCTATGACCAAAATCTCATCTATATCTATATATCCAAGTGTGTTGGTGAATGTGTATGTGCATTTTTGTCTATATTTATAGTTATTCATCGACATAACAGTAGTGCTTATCTCTAGTTTGAGAAATGACATGTAATTATATAACATATAACATATGTATGTATATAAACATAGTTCTTCAATGTGTTAAAATGTGCACATTCTTCTGTACTTACATGTATACACATTTTAAAGAAAGAATTATCTGTATATGTAATAATACTTATTTCCTTAAATTAAATCTATTTTATAGATTAATATTAAAACGAATAAAGACTTTATCTTTAAATAGAACAATGAGTTAAGTTAATCACTTTTCTTGACCACTTGATAAGATTCTCAAGAGGCTCAATAACAACTCAATGGACAGTTAGGCAGACTTCATGATTCCGAAACAGGAAAACACAAATCAATTTTGGTATTTTACAGCTTACACTCTGAGTATAACTGAACAGCCAAATTTTTCTGTCCCAGCAGTATACAAGAAAACAAATCTTTGTTCAGTTGCTGTAGATAGTGAAATCTTGGCATGGGATTAGAAGATATATATTAATCAAGAAATAGCAAAAATTGAAAGAACAAGACTAAAAGGAATTTAAAAAATTACATAGAATGTCAATCTACTCATCAAAATCTTGGATAATACTTAGGCAATGTTTTTGCTTCTTTCTAAGACTGTGTATTAAAAGTGACTCCCATACTGGTTCATCATTAAACCACAGATCTTGAAGTGAGGATCAGGCTTTGATCAGTTTGTGAAACGTGTCTGTATACATATGTGTTGGTGTTTGTATTTCAGATCAGTGGAAACGATCCTTGTTCAAGGAGACTCTTTGTATATGTGTGTGTGCTTTGGTTTTTTTTGTTTGTTTTTTTTTGTTTCGCTTTTCAGGGCCACACCCACAGCATATGGAGGTTTCCAGATTAGGGGTCTAATCGGAGCTGCAGGTGCCAGCCTACACCACAGACAAATCAAATCTAGATCCAGCTGCATCTATGACCTACACTACAGCTCAGGGCAATGCCGCATCCTTAACCCACTGAGCCAGGTCAGGGATCAAACCTGCGTCCTCATGGATACTCAATGGGTTCATTAACTGCTGAGCCACAATGGGAAACTCCGAGACTCTTTTTCTTTTTGTTTGCTATCTAACAGAGTACCTGAGAATTCAAAACACGTTGAAGTGAAATAAAATTTTAGAGCTTGAATTTTCTCAAAATTGTGGTATCTTAAAACAGTTTTCTTATTCATTTGCCATAATACCTGCCAGTCTATCATTAGGGTTCATTTTTTAGGGATTGATATTACTCTCTTTAGGAGGATTCTTTTAATAAGGTGCTATCCAAGCAATGTGAAAACCAACCGTATAATGGGAAATAATTTTTTTAGCCAACTTAGTATTGATTATAGGTACTGTAAGAAGATTAGAATATTGGAATTAGTGTGGAATTACAGAGAGTTGAGAAAAGTATTCTAGTTTTCAAATTTGCCTAGGGTCAGTTTTATGCACTTGGGTTTAATTACAAAGCTATTTTATGTAATTTGCCGACTATTTCCTGATATACTGAGTTAAATCTGACACTGCTGATTTTTAACTTTCTGGAAAGAAGTTGGAATATGCCTAATGCTTGGCACCACAATTTTATTATATCACAATTTTTCACTTTCCTACCAAATGAAATTCAGACCATCTTTTTTTTTTTTTTTTGTCCTGCCTATATTCTTGATTACTCATTTTTAATCTTTTGGCTCATAATTTATCGTCATGGATAATTCCCGCACCAAGTTAATACACATTTATCCTTGATTATTCACCACCTTTTCTTTCTGAATTATTTTTCAGGCCGCCCTCCCCTCAAACACATAGAAAATGTAGTGTAGTAAATGACAATTTATTTGATGCTCTGAGAATATTGTCTTTTTAGGTCATATGAACTATAACAGGTAAAGGGGTCCTCCTTAGAAATTTTCTCCCAGTTAACATAATACCAGTATTTTGAATGTTCATAGAATTGTCACACATTTTCTTCACTCAGGCCTTTGAATAGATGGTTTCAACTGATGGTTTTCTCTCTGAAATAAAGAACTCTATCATGACATTGTCCTATTGTCTCCATGAGTTCTTTATTTATACATAAGTGAAGTATTTATGATAGAGTTTTTTTATACATGACACTGCTGTGCTTCCATCTGGTGGATCTTAATATAAAGTCAATGGGAAACATAGGTGATTCAAAATTTTTATAGGAACAGATAGGTGACAAATGAGTATAGAGATTAAATATATGGGATTACCTAGAAAATATTTAGGCAGAAAATGTTTTATAAGCAGTCCTGGTAGATAAACCCATTCTCAACTAATAACTAGCGTACATCCCAAACTGGTTAAATGACCATTTATTAGCAATTGGCCAAATATCTTTTCCTGTTTAGCTACCTATACTCTTCTGAAAACAGGGTGTTCATATCCTCTGCACATAGATTTCCACTACATGACTTATTTTCTAACTTCATCCTAAATTTCTCTTGCATTTAAGGAGACTAGAAAATTTCTACATGGATTTAAGTAATGTCAGTACAGTAAAAAAGTAGAAGATTCAAAACTATCTACATCATTCAGGCAAAAATCTGAAATGTTTAAGAAAATGAAGCTCAGTGCTAAACTGCACTTTTAGGATTAATTCTCATTATTTAATATTCATTGAGATATATTTTCTACATGTGGATTACTTATGAATTTGATGATTATATAACACTTCTGTTGTTATAATAATAAGTCAAATTATTTGTTCAACCAAAAAGTATGCATATCAAATCCTTTGCTCAGGGTACAGAGTAAAGAAGGAATTCCCAGTTTCATTATGATATAATTCTCCAACCTTATTTCTTCCTTCTCAGTAGTTTCCAATTTGGTGTTTTATATTCATATTCATATTTCAATGTATGTTTGTATATTTCACATGTATGTGCATATATGTATACACACACACACACACACACAATTTCTGTCTTTTCCTTGTATGCTTTCTTTGTTCCCTTAGTGTGAGAATTTGTGAAGTGCCTTCAAGGTACGTATCCACCTTCATGTTCTCAATTTTATTATGCTTGTAGATTTCACTCAATAAATATTAAAGTCTGCAGTGTGTGGTGGAGGAATAAGCTTTGCAACTTCTGGTGTGCTCAGAGGTATGAATGTGACAACTCCTATTTTACCTGTCTTAAGCAGGTACAATTTTCAACCCCAAGCTACCAAATTTAAATTTTAAAAGTTGTGGAGTGGAGAGATAGAATTCCCTGAATAGAAACTACATTCTGAGTGTATTTGGAAATGACAAAAGCATATTTATATGTTATGATTGGAGGGAAAAATGCTCCAAGTAAAAATATATTCATTATTTCATGCTCTTACCCCACAACCTACAAACACTTCTTTCTATAAATGCCATACTCAGCCAAATGGCAGGGTAGGGGCATTTGATCTCTGGAGGTTTAACTGTGGCAATTGTGCAATTGAAAACTTTCCAGGAAGCAAAGTACTTCAAATAAAAACTAGAAACAGTAGTTGACATATATAATCACCAGAAGTGACCAATTTTTCTTGCACGTGGAGATCAATAGGAAGGAGCATAAGCATTTTCTGTTGTAAGTGTCATTTATTCAAAAAACATAAATAATCACCTGAAGCACTTTGTAAACTCCAGTGGAAAAGTGAGATTAATACCATGGGGTCCTGGAGTCAGTCAGCCCATTTTCTCGTAAAGCCCATGCTTTATGAGAGAAGCATATACTCATGTGCTTACAACTGTATAAGACACACTAAAGTAGAGTTGCATATGTACACAGTGAGAACAGGAAGAGCACATCATTGTCTTTGATAAGTATGAACTTCACAGAAAGACAACGGTTTGTCTTAAAGCAGGCAGTGTGTGATGAAAAGTAGAGAAATGAGAAGCACTTTCCTGGCATGGGGCAGGTGGTAGAGGAGGCATTCTACTTAAGTACTCTATCAGATTTCCTTGCCATTCCCTTGCTCCCTTCAAACTGTAAGGCTAGTAAGTGGGTAGATGAAATGATCAGAACAGAAGGAATTGTGGTGGGATGGGGAATAATGTCATGGTACTAGGCATTTTATTAACAAGGATTTATCATGGGACCTAACATAGGCTGCCATTTTGCAAGGAAAGTAATGAAATATCCCTGAAAAATCCCTTCATTTCAAGGCAGGCAGTTTGCAATACACATGAGAGAAAGAAAAATATGCTAGTCTTGATAAAAAGTTTGTTTCTTTGAATTTTTTACTCTGTTTTTCTTTTAACAGCCACACCTGCAGCGCGTGGAATTTCCTGGGCTAGTGAAATTGAACTGGAGCTGCAGCTACAAGCCTACACCACAGCCACAGCAATGCCAGATCCAAGCCGCATCTGCGACCACAGCTTGCAGCAAAGCAACGCTGGTTCATTAACCCACTGAACAAGGCCAGGGTTCAAACCTGGATACTCAAGGAACCCTATGTCTGGTTCTTAACACAATGAGCCACAATGGGAACTCCTTGGTGTTCCCTGTTGTCCTTTTTGTTTTTACTGAGAGAGAGTCTGGCAATCGGGAATTGAATACAATTCTTCAGGTCTTATGAATCCACTATATCTATTTATGAGAACTCGCAACTATGTGCTCTTAACAATGCTGTGAATCCTGGAATATATTGGAACCAGACCAAAAGGGTTTGACTCAAAACAAGCTGTCTCAGGATCTCACTATTTCAAGTATTTCTTCTGAGTAATTTTCACACATAGAGCACCTGAAGAAAAGAGGTCATTTGTATACAATGTACCTTGTGATGCTGATGCAAATGCCTAGCATAACTTTCTTAGTACCTGAGGGAAAGCAATATACAGCACTGTGTCCACATGAAACAAGCTTACAAAGTGTTTATTTGTTTTGTTACCCCTTAGCCTTCCTTCCCACATAATGTGTTAATATAAATATGTACCTGATGGAAAATAATTCTTTAACCATATATCGATGTAACCTACATTATCAATTTGTCATGTTATAATGTATATCTTAAATCATTCATGATCTCCTGGTATCTCATTAACTAAATAAAACTGCAATAAAACTTTGGCAAACATGTGCTGTATTTGTCAGCACACAATTTAAACACTAAGCACAATGATTTCTTTTAAGTGGTGAATACATAGAGGTAGTTGACTTATATATACTGACTTATATATAGTCTTGTATATTATATATTAAAGTAAACGATATTGAAAATAACATCTAACTATAAGATAACTAAGAATACATCAGAGAGAAACTATGGAGGAAAAGTAGAAAGCATACTGGATCTCTTGCTATAAATGAAAATTAGGAAAAAAGGCCTCATCATTGGGCACTCATAATGTCAATTTCAAGTCTGTTCAACAAATATTTCTTTTATGAAAGTTCATATTTGGGAAAAAATTAGAGGAAATTTACAAGGATTTGTAAAAAGTAAGACACCAATATTAATACATTACATTAACTAACCTAAAGAATTTATACAAATTTCACCAGTCTTTCTATTAATGTCTTCTTTCTGCTTCAATATCCACATTGCATTCAGTTATCACATTTCTTTAGACTCTGCTGGTCTGTGAGAGTCTCTCAGACTTTCCTTGATTTTTGCTTTTTTTTTTTAATGACCTTGACAGTTTTTAAGAGTATTGGGCAAGAACATCCTCACATTTGGTTGGTCTGATGTTTATTTTGTGATTTGACTGGGGTTTTCAGCATTTCAGACGTTACCGCACAGAGAAGAGGCGCCCTCCACATCTGTCCTATCGGGATGTCGCCATGACATCACTGATGGTATAATTTCCATCACTCACTTAAGGTGGCATCTGCTCGATTTCACCTTTGCAAATGTACTGTGGTAATGTTTTCCATTTTCTTACTCTTCTCTTTGGAGATGAGTCATTATACCCTGTAAATAGTAAAAGGGGATGACAGAGGAACATCTTAGCTCTATTTTCTACAGAGGGGGATGTGTACAGGTATAATTTGGAATTCTTCTGGAAGAAAGACTTGTCTGTTTCTATTTATTTATGTATTAATTGGCTTACTATTATTTATATCAATATGAACCTTGGGTGTATATTTTATACCTTGATTTATATGCAAATACTAATTTAAGGGCCACACCTGCAGCATATGGAAGTTCCCAGGCTAGGAGGGTCGAATCAGAGCTGCAGCGGCCAGCCTACACCATAGCCACAGCAGTGCCAGATCAGAGGCATATCTGTGACCCACACTACAGCTTATAGAAATGATGGATCCTTAACCCACTGAACTAGGCCAGGGATTGAACCCACATCCTCATTGCTACTAGTCAGGTTCTTAACCCATTGAGCCATAGTAGTAACTCCCCAAAACTATTGATTTGGTTGATTAAAATGTCCAAGCAATGGCCGCCAGGAAACTTCTGATTTGTTCCATCACCCTTTTGACAGGCAGCTATCCTTTTTTTTTGAACATTACTTTCTAGTGCTCTGAATTGTCCCAGAACAATTTTATACTGTCCCTGTCCCAGCTCTGGAATCAGCCATTTCTTCATGGATTCCTGATGCCTTTGGTCAATACATATTTAATAATTTAGTTATTCCAAAGCTTACGAAAATGTAAAGACATGTCTTTTCTAGATATATCTAAATAAGCACATATTACTTTGTATTTACCTGGCAATGACTCATGAGCAGTTCAACTATTTTACTATTGTCTGAAAGTAGTGGCCTCAGCTATACTTCTAGATTTATTCTGAACATTTGCACCTCTTTAAGTGCATCTGAGTCCTTAAAGATCAAACAGTTTTAGAGCTAAATTTCTATTTAAATCTAATATTCTTCATCATTTCACTTTCTAAACACAGTTCTCTCAGGTGGCTTCTTGGGAGGTCATTATTCCTGTAAATATTTTTGTTTCCATAACCTTTTAGGATAAACACACCATAAAGGCACATAAAATCATCTTATGATTAATGCATGCTCTGTGGCCTCAATATTTCATGGCAGAGATGAACATTGTGCCTCATGATTGGATGGCAATGTTCATTATGACTCAGGCTATTTCTCTTGCACTTCATTTCAAGACTGTGCAACAGGAAGTGTAAAACCATGCATTGTAGATGATTCATAATGATTAGATAGAGGAAAGTTCAGTTAACAGCCTCATATTCTAGAAATTAATGCCCACACTAGTTTAAATTTTTCCTTCTGATAAAAAGACATACTAACCACACTACATTATTAGTTCACATATCATACAATATAAAGAATACTTTCTGCAAATATTACTAATTTTCTGAGTAAATATATCTAGTTTCCACCTCACATATAATAAGGACTTCTGTGTGTTGATATTTTCTACGTCCAAAGAAGTTTATTATTTATTTCATTTTGGAAATGATCAAGATAAGGTTATTATGGTTAATTCTACATGAATGTCAAGTAGATTTTAGCCGTTATAAATTCATTTAAAAGCTACTGAATTCACCATGTGAAAACAAAATTGAAACATACACATCTCTTTTGTATAATATACAACACATACACAAAACATCTCGTATTATTTTTCCATGTCCCAAAGTGTACATATATTTTTTCAATCATAAGCTTCCCGTATATGAAACTGCACGTCCTGGTTTGGGCATTTGAAAATAATATTTATTTTTAGAGAATAGCAAAAATGTGCTTGGAAAAAAAATCCATTGGAAGCAAAACGTACATTACTATACAATTCTACAAATGGTTTGATAAGAACCAGCACATGGATTCTTGAATCCAATCCTCTGGCCCTCAACTGAAGAAGCCCCAGTATGGGTTCATTCAAGGCCAGTTCCTTTCCCCTTGTGAGACCTTCATAAGCAACACCAACCTAAACTTTTTCTAATGTTCAGTGTCCTCAAACACGTGAAATTCCATGAAGCTCTGGGAATATATCTATGATGCACAACAGATTGAAACTAGAGAAGAGTGTTTCGTACCAGCTCCCAGAGCCTAGTGACAGCTTGGGAGAGAACACTATAATTTGTATGGCTTCATAATTGTTGGGTTGCTGAACATCGCCAGTAAGGTTTTGTATTCCTGTTTTTCGTCTGTGAAATTGGGATTCCATTAGTAATACAGATATTCCCTACGTGCAGACCCCAGGGTGAAATAAACCTGGACAGGACTTCTCCTTGGTCAAAACTCGGACAGCTTCCCAGATCCGACTTATTTTAGGTTAAATGATATATTACAGAGATGTGAAAGGGAGAAACGAGGGGATAGGTTTGCAGAAAATTACCAACAGGACAGGGGTTCTCTGTAGTCTACTGTCTTTTCCCTATCTGGCATATGAATATTTGCCTACATGACTTGATTATCCTTGGAAGGCACATAAAATGACATTTATTTTTAATGCCTGTTTTCCTCCACACTCAATTGGGATGATAATTAAAAAAAAAAAAATCTATGGCCAATTAAGACAAAAAGACCTCTGTGTAAACACTATCCTGAGCAGGTTAGCTGATTTGTAGAAAATTCCATAGAATACGTGTCCCGTACATGTTTTGTGCGATTTTGCCAATGACAAGCAAAGGTTTAGATAGACAGTATCCGCCTCTGTCCCTGGGTACAAACTCCAGAAATCAGAATTAATGGAGCTAATAAACTTCAATCACTGTTAGTAGGATAAGCACTCCTAGGGTCTAAGAGAGGAAGCTGGTTCCTAGGCAACCAGTCTCAGATGAAACTTAAGTAGTATCCTTGGGATAAAGTTCACTTGTCCAGCTATTGGTACTCATTGAGTCCTTGGTACATATGTACATGTGTTTGTTTGGAAATAATGAAGATGTGAGGAGCCACTTTCATTATTTCAGCAATGAAATACTTTATAAATATTCTTATTATTTGATGTCCCTAAATGTCTGTCTTTTACTATTACCTATAACACTCAGAAAAATAAAGTGAAATATGAAAGTGAAATAGTTTGAAATAAAGGAGAAAGGAAGATAGAAGGAATTACTTAGGATTTTCAAAGTAAGCAGACACTCTTTCAAGATAGGAAATTTAAGAAAATGAAATTTTTGTTCTTATCTGAACAAGAGAGACATTTGAAGACTTAGAGAATATCTACCATTTTCGAGGAGGAAAACCAGAATGAAGCTACAGTTCTTTTCACACTTCATTTCACCCCAGGGATGTGGTGGGTGAAGTAAAACCCCTGGCCTCCCACCAGGGTTCCCATTGTGGAGCTGCATTTCCATATGAAAGGATTTTATGTTATCCTTTGTGCTCTGACTTCAAGTTTTGGGTGAACACACTCTTTATGTCATTATTAATATTAACTGACATGTTCTTCATGTACCTCTCAGCCACTGCATTAGCAGAAACCTTGATTGAACTACAAATGATCTTTTTACTCCACAAGTTATAACTATTGCAGAAGCTCTGGAGTATGTGAGCACTTGACTTTAAAAAGCCTCTCCCACAGAAGACTCTAGAATAAGAGAGCCAAAAGCAGCTATAGACACATGAAGAGAGGATAGCTGGCCTGCATCTTTGAGGTCAAGAGTAATTAGATAAGTTGGTCATCTTGAACAATGTCGTGTTGAATTACTATCTTTATCCCTTTAGAACTAAGCATTAAGTAAGAAGCAAATGTCCATTTTAGAACATTCTTATCACTGAGGTGATCAAAGCATTTATGCCTTGTAAAATGAAAGATATTTGATTTGAAATATATTATGCATGCTTACGATATACAATAAAGAGACTAGCCATTTTGCATAATTGAGCTTATTTAAAGTTTTCTGCAATAAGAATTATCATTGACATGTTTTAACACTTTTCAGCATTAGTTGTAGTTAGATGACCTATTCCTCAAAAGAATAATTTGTTAATATATGTGCTTTTTTTCAGTAAATGAGGTAAATCTCTCTCTCTCTCTCTCACACACACACACACACGTGTGCACACATACGCATGCGCACCACATATCAGAGAAATCACTGAGTGGTTGCATCTGCTTTTATTTCCCTGTCATTAACTTCTGACAAGTTCTTAAGTTAAGAGTAACCTGTATACAGGCTTTTATCAAAAGCTGGACAGGTTTCTTAACTGTGCAGAGACTCAGCAGGGTTCCTCTGTCATTAAGCAACTTGTGGAGGATATTAATGAGTGTGAAGTATTGTACAGATGCCATCACACAAAGTGACCATAAAGCAAGAAACAATAGAAATGATGGAAAAGAAACAGCCAAGGACAATACTTACTTAGACAAATGAGGAAGCTAAAAGTCACAGTCAGGAAAACAGATCAGTAGGCAGAGAAAGAAACAAATGAGCAATAATACAAAACACACATGCCACAGAGGCATGTCTGAGATAATGGAGACCAGCTGTATATTTTTGAAGACACAACAGGAAGAGAATTTTATGCAAAACTTTAAAAGAGCTTCAAAATATGTAAGCACAAAGATCAGAAGTAGATTCATTATCATCATTTTGACCAATAACAAACATTTAAGGAAGGCATATTATATATTAGACACTGTGCTGGTATTATATATTAGATACTGTGCTGGTTATGATTTTAAAATGCATTTGTCTCCACCTTCTTCAATAAAAATATGTGATCCAGCCAACCAAACAGCAATGATTTGTATTCTAATTTAATATGCTTCGCAGGAAAGCAACAGTAGTTCCTAACTCATACTGTAGCAGAAGCAAACTCCAGTTTCACAAGAAGTGACTGCTTGTGTTTGAAAGCACTTTGGTGAAGCTCAAGAGAAAATGGACTCTCCATCATTAGAAGCATATAATTATCAACTGAATGAATCAGGGAAGTCACAGAAGTTTAAAAATAATAATAATATTAATGACGACTTCCATTTTCAAATTTCAAACATTGTGATTAGAGCAGCTGAGCTTTAAGTGCCTTACGATCTGGAGAGTCTAACAGTGTATGTGAAGAATACTCGTCATCCTTTTGTAAACATCACCAAGTGATAAGCATTGTGATCAATCACTTACATATATTTTATAATTTGCCATTTACAATACCTCTTCCAGCTAGATTTTTTTTTTTTTTTATTTCACCAACGGAGAAATGGAAAATTGGCTCAGAGAAATCTAATGATTTGCCCAAGTACACACAATAGTCATTGTTAGAATCAGATGTTTTCTGGTATCTGTATGGTATATTTAGCCCATAGCACACTGTTGCACCCTCCTTGGGTGAGTATTTGTCTTTGTGGCTTTTGTCATTAGTTTTCCCAACTGCTGAATCTTCAGACTTCCGTAATGCTTCTAATTCCTTTAAAATTTTTCACCTCAGGACTATTTGTTCGTCTGGGTTTGGGAACTCACGTTTACCCCTGCGCATTAACTTTGAAATTCTCGTTCAGTTCACATAGTCTGCGCACTTCTACCTTCTTTCTTGAACTGCTACTATCCCGGCTAAAATTAGTCACATCCTTCGTAATGGGCTGAGTTCCCCCAGCCATCCAAAATGATTTTCTGGAAAGGACATGTTTATACAATTACTTTCCCATGGACTGAAATATTTACTTTTTACAGTTCTTTCAATTAGCATCTGTACACGAACATCATTGTTCCTTTCCTATTGATTTTATTTCTATTGCTTTAGTACCCGAAAAAAAAGTGAAAATAGGATACAATATATATGAGAAGTTTTGCAAAGTGACTTCAATCACTGCTATATCCCAGGAAATTCTTTTTAAAGGTTTAAACATGATACGATCGCAGGGTGCAAGTGAAATGATTACCTCATTTGGGATTATCTGGTGGGAACCGTGGACTATTTTGTAGCAGCCTCTTATTCTGTAATCTCTAATGGCAAAATCTTGTTTATCAAGAAGAACTCTGTGAGCAGCTGCAAACAATTTGCCTTTATTGATTTTACTGCTAAGTCTGACTGACTGCTTCACCCAGGCTCCAAAATGCCTTGTCAGGACCACGCCCGCTCTCTTGAGTGCTTCCCATCCATTGATCTAGAAGTTATTTGCCACCTCTCCCATCTCTCTCAAGGCCTGGAGACCAATTAATTACTCATTTCCTTTACCAAGAGACATCATGCCAGCAGTTACAATGGGTCGAACAGGATAGAATGCTAACGCTGTTTAGTCTTGGATTTCAATTTTATTTTATTTTATTTTTTTTGCCTTTTGTCATTTTAGGGCCGCACCCGCGGCATGTGGAGAGTCCCAGGCTAGGGGTCTAATCGGAGCTGTTGCCACTGGCCTACACCACAGCGACAGCAACGCAGGATCCGAGCCGCGTCTGCAACCTACACCACAGGTCACAGCAATGCCGGATCATTAACCCACTGAGCAAGGGCAGGGATCGAACCCGCAACCTCATGGTTCCGAGTCGGATTCGTTAACCACTGTGCCATGACGGGAACTCCTTGGATTTCAATTTTAAAACAGACTGAAATCTTAAGACTGAGAGACAAAAAGAGAGAGAAAGAGAGAGGTTACAGATTACAACAGATTAAAAAGAGAGGATTTCTCCTCGTGGCTCTGTGGTTAGTGAACCCGAGTAGCATCCGTGAGGACACGGGTTCAATTCCTGGCCTCGCTCAGTGGTTAGCGATCCGGCATTGCCATGAGCTGTGATGTAGGTTGCAGACTCGGCTCGGATCCCATGTTCCTGTGGCTGCGGTGTGGGCCAACGGCTACAGCTCCGACTGGACCCCTAGCCTGGGACTCTCCATATGCCCCAGGCGTGGCCCTAAAAAAAGACAAAAAAAAATAAGGGCATAACTAGCTTCAATGTATGGATATTATTTGCATTGTTTCCAAAACAAACAAATTGAAACAAATTTTGGGACAATCAGAAAAATCTGAACATTGATTAGGATTTAACATTAATGAATTATTGTTAGTTTTAACTATGGGAATGACATGTAGAATATCTTATTTTTTAAAAGTCCTGATCTTTTAGAGACATATTCTGAAATACTTATGAATTAAATGGCAGGATGACTGAAATTTATTTTCTCATAATCCATTGCTGGGGAGGAAAAGACAGAGTTTGACTATTAAAACCACAGATAGTTTATTAAAATATTTCTCTATTTTTGAATGCTTTTTAAACTTTGAATGTTAAACACATACAAAAACAAAATAAATCCAGGAGTTTGCAGTAAATTTAGTAACAGTATAAAAATACTATTGATGACAATTGCCGACATTTTTGAACACTAAACAAGTACTATACCAAGTAATTTGCATACATTATTTCATTTAATCCTATAACACCCCTGTGAGGTATATACCAATATCCTTATTTTATAAATGATGACATTATAGCTTAAAGTTTTTAAAACCTGCCCAAAGTTACTTGTTTGACAAGTGGCAGAGCCAGAAGTACATACTACCTTCTACCATTGCTATATTTGAAATATGCAGTCTTTCATTACTATTTGAATCCCTTCTCTATTTTACATGTATTTTATATTCGATATTACTGAAAGAATTTTCAGGGATATACTTCATGAATGAGTTTTTTGCTAAAGTATCTTGGTCAATAATTGAAACCATTTCAAAAATGTGTAGAATTAACATTTGAAGTTTGTTTTCAATTTTTCATTCTTAAATACTTCTTTATATTATAATTTACCCATTGAAGAATTTTCATACGTTTTCTCGTTTCTTTTAAAAGATTACATTTTATGATGCGAACTTACTGGATTTTCCAGTTGATAATTCCTTAGGATTTTTATTAAAGAAAAATGCAACTCAACAAAACAAATCCCATCGATTGACTCTTGAATTGCTTTCCTAATAGAAAGAACTTCATTTATCTACAGAGGTCATCAAACTATTCTGAGCCTCAGTTTTGTCATCCAAACGAGAAGGAAGTTGACTTTTAAAGGACCTCATCCATAATGATGTTCCATAGAGAAAAAAATCTCCTGATGTTCCTCAGATTTTCCAAGCCCAATGAAACATCGAGGATTTTTTTCACACTGTTATTTCTTTCATTTCTACGTAGTCCATACATCCAAATACATATATATATATAGTATGGATATATGTATATTAAATCATATATCTATATTCTCAGTTTCTTTGTAATCCGTATATGCACATCTCTCCTTTCTTTCAGGTATCTTTTCAGACATTTCATTTTCAGAGAGGACTTGTATGAATATCCTATATAAAAATGGTACATTTGGGGGCGTTCTCATTGTGACTCAGAATGAATCCAAGTAGTATCCATGAGGATGCAGGTTCAATTCCTGGCCTTGCTCAGTGTGTTAAGGATCCGGCATTTCCATGAGCTGTGGTGCATGCCGCAGATGCTGCTCAGATCTGGTATTGCTGTGGCTGTGGTGTAGACTGGCAGCTGTAGCTCCAATTCAACCTCTAGCCTAGGAAGTTCTATATGCTGCAGGTGAGGCCCTAAAAAGCACAAACAAAATACTCTTTTTCTCTGCCTCCTTATATTACATTATTTTTGTTTTTAGCACTAAACTTAAAGCAAAAATTACACTGAACAAAATTAAATTGCCAGGGAAGACTTTTTTTTTCAAAGCTATTGCTTTAGGGGAGAAGCCAGAACCAGGCTAAACTCAACTCTTCTGAAACTAAAGCTAGAGAGTTTATGAAGCACTAGGAGTGAGGGTGTGGTCTTGGCCATTTGTGTTGTTAGTTGGCCTTATCCAGAGGAAAAGTAAACTTCTGCTATCTTCATGACGTGAAGTCGTTCTACAACTTGGAGCAAAGTGCTCTCCAAAGTTTGTTTCCTACCCTCTCAGGAAACTAGAAGGCAAAGCTGCTACCTCTCTAAATTTACATTTTTAAAGATGGCTTCCAGATCCTTGAGAAAGACATTCTGGGTTGTAAAACTGTAAAGAGACTTTTTGCTTTGTAGAGATTTACATCTCGAAGAGGCAAAGAAATAATTTACAATGATGTATTCTAAAGTAAATGTTCTAAGAAAAGAAAGGGTTTGATAGGTGGGGAGGAAAGATAGAATCAGGAAGAAAACTGTCTAAAGTTTATTCAAACTTCATGAAGCTTCTTGGTTAACCCTCATGTTGAGAGGCCAAGGGAAAAACATCTGTAGACTTCTTTTTGTATTCTTTTAACTTTTTTGTGGGGGGGAAACACATGCAGGCACAACAATGCTAGATCAGAGCCACATCTACGACCTAGACCACCCCAGCTCACAGCAACTCCAGATCCTTAACCCACTGAGTGAGTCCATGGATCGAACCCACATCTTCATGGATACTAGCAGTGTTCATAACCCACTGAGCCACAACGGAATTCCCTGTTTAACATTTTCAATAAACAGATACCACAGCAGACTATAGCTCCTGAAACATTTTGGAACCAGGAGAGCTGCTGGCATTTCTTTACCATTATTCCCCCTCCTATATAAAAACTCAAATGTTAACATTCTTGAAATTAATATATATTAAACTATTTTAACAGTGAGGCTTGAAATAACCTAATATTAAAAAATAACCTAATATTAAAAAAAATGTATATCAATTGAATATCAATTGAAAATAGAACAGTAGATTTACAATGTAGAAAGTGCATTCTTAATTCCTACTAAGTAGTAAAAAGTTATTTTAACTCAAACCTGAGGTGAATTTTCCCTAAAATTAATCATTCCCATCAGACTTGGTTCATATTTTATTTTTTGTGCTTTTGCCATTTTTTTAATTGTTCTTAATTTTGTTGACAGGATCTATTCATTTTGAGGTAATTCTTTCCTCCAGATAGCTAGTTTTGCTCTAAAAACAAGCTTCTTTTTAATGTGTTCACACTAAAGTTTTTCATACAATGAATACTGTATATTTGAGAGTCCTATTTTTCTAAACATTTATTTAATTGTTTTTTTTCTATTCAAAACCATCAACAAACCAGAATTTTCTCTGGGAATTTGCATTTATTTAGACAATTCCATGATGGCAAAGCATAGTTTTTAAATCGTTATGTCTTTCAAAAAGTAAACCCCAATAATACAAGATAGTGAAGTATATTTGTAAACATTCACCTCACTCTGCAAAAGGAATTAGTTGTCTTTTCATGTTATTTTTCTTTAATTTCACACCAACCCAAGGTCAGATGCCCATGGACACTTGGCTAGTAATTGCTAACACTGGAAACGAAACCTTTACACTAAAGCTACTGTTTTTCCCTTACCCATGGCCTGCCGGTGATGCTCTTGTTTACTTCATACACTTCCCTCTATTACTCAAATACTGTAAATGATTGCATGACCCAGGCTGCAGAAAATATTTTACATATATATAATTATACCTCTGGGATGTGTTAGAAAACAGAAACTTTAAGTAATGCTTAAAGTGTTATTGATTAAAGAAGTAAACACATTGATTATCCCCATAAAGTATATAATCTAATTAGGAGATTATGCTAACCAGCTATATAGTATGTTAATTAAGTATTGAACAGAAAGAAATTATACAAATATATTTTCTTGTGAAATAGTCTAGCATATTAATTTGTACCAAGCCTTTTTTGCTGCATGACCACAGATTTTGTAAAGCTGTGAATACATCCCTTTTCCTGGCTTGTGAAACATCTTCACCTTTTCTGTGTAAGAAAATTTTATCCATAAGTAAGTCCATATCAAGGGGACTGGTGGCAGTTAAAATTTTTAACAACGATTATAGGTGGAGGAGAGGGAACGATTTTCCTTTGATGAATCATAGCTAGACAAAACACAGGTAAAGGAAGCATAAAAAGAGAGAAGAGGAGTTTCCTTTCTGCTGTGGCTCAGTGGGTTCAGGATCCACCATATCCGCCTTTGTCTCTGCAGTGGCTTGGGTCACTGCAGGGGTGCAGGTTCCACCTCCAGCTCAGCTCAGTGGGTAAAGGATCCGGTGCTGCTGCAGCTGTGGCTCAGATTCAATCCCTGCCCAGGGAATTTCCATATGCCATGGGTGTGGCCACAAAAGAAGAAAAAAGTAAATTGAAAAGAAAAGAAGTAGAACCTACTCTGGCATGCTTCTGGATAAGATTATGAGACTGTCATTACCCAAAAGACAAGACGTTTCAGAAATCTTTTATTTAGAAATCTCGATATTCCAGCAATTATTCTCAGACTCCACACTACTATTTTGAAGTGCGTGTGAAGTTGTAGATATTGCCAACACTTGGACCTGAAAGCCTGGACATTAGCCTTCAAAATGAATGCTGGCCCCTACAAAACTGAGACACAACCCCAACTGAGTGGAATGGATAAGACAATCCTTTCTGGGTTATGTAAGCCTTCTCCATAGGACTTGCAATGTTTTATAAGCCTCAGAAGCTGCTGTGGAAGTGTTAGCAGTATGAGGTTAACAGGAAGGAGCGCTTGCACTTTTGAGGAACAATGGCAAAGAATATAGCCATATATTAAGGTCCTGTGAACATCACTTTACAATAAGGATTTGTATTAGGCAAGAATCTAATAATAAGCAATAGGCTTTATTATAATTTAAGAAGAAAACAAAACAAGTGCTATCAGGCTGTGGCAGATGGAGTTGAAGCTGACCTATGACAATTTCACTTCATGCTGTTTCTGGATAATGACCCATCACTAGCTCTTAGGACTGAAAATAGGTGAGAGATATAGAAACCCCAAAACAAGCTTAATACCAAATAAAAGTTTCAAGGTAAGGTAGCTACAACTACAAAAATCATCTAATCATTCTAGCAGAAACAGGCAGACAACCCTTTCCTGTAAGCTTGGTGAAGTCCAGGAAAACTGTCTTTTGGGTACGGAAACATATACCTGGTTCATTGAAAGGTTCATTGAAAACAGTTGTAATATTATTGTCATTGTAACATCCACTAGCGATGACTTAGTGAGACTCAGTGGACACAGCCTGCTGTGATTTGGCAGAACCAGGCGCTGAACTACTGTCTCGGTGCGGATCCGGGGGTAGTTGGTTGATTGTGCTCACGGCCGTCTTAGGCATCAATCACCCAGTTGTGTTCATGCCTGTATACCATGTCTAGCCAACTGACAAATTTCAATACTGCTCACTTTAGTAATGAAAAACTATTCCTAACATCCCTTATGCTAATTAATGAACTGCTTGTGAAAGTGCAGTTCGGGTCAGTTGAAGCAATTGCACTGGTCACTTCTACAGTATGGTTGCCTGATTAGTGTTTTTCAAGTGTTAGCTAACCATCCCTAGATCTCTGCTTCCATGTTGGAGTACTCTCCTAAAACAGAGATTAAAGTTCATAGGCACTAGTACATAAAGTTGTCCGTACTGAAAATATTAAAATTAGTTCTAGGCAATGTAAGGGGTAGTAAATCTGTTAGAGCACAAGATTATGTGGTTCACTTGGAGTTATGAAAACTGAAGGGGAGAATTCTACTGACCAAAGCTATAACTCTCTCATATCCATTATGAGGTTGCGAGGTCTGTTCACAGTATTTCAAGGAGGGTGTCAGGACAGGAAAAAGTTGGTTCTGGTCACATATTACCAAAGCAGGCAGGGCCACTGCTCTGTTAATGATGATGGTGTTAAAGACCACATAATAAACCAAATCAGAATTTAGTTAAACTAGTGCCTAGTGCTTTTCCGCCAATATTTCTCTTTCAAAAGCACATCTATAGATGCTAATATTTTCTGTCTCTGCCTCTGAACTCCAAAGAGAGGAAGAAATCATCATTATTATAATTGCTAATGTTTGTCTGGGTGTATAAAATAGGTATTTGAAAGTAGTGTTCTTATAATAAAAGTAGGGTAAAAAATACCTACAATTCTTTAAGCAAATATGAAAATTGGAGAAGACGTTTATACTTGGGGTGAAACTCCATTTTTAAGTCAAGAGACCTGGGTTCATATCACAGATATACTAACTTTATGAACTTAGGTTATGCAATACCATAGAAGCAGTTTGTCCATAAAATGTGGGCAGTGTTATCTTTTTATCAAAGAGAAATTTAAGGAAGACCGCACATACTCAACTGAAAAGAGAGGACCCAGAACAGTGATCACACAATATTAGTTAGTATTGCTATTGTTGGCATTAGTAGTGGCAGTAGTAGAGGTGTTCACTTTATCAATCCGGTCTTCACTTTCCCTAATGATGGAGGATTCAGTCGAATTAATTATTCTAAACCAATTTAGTACTTCCTCACAAACCCAAGGTTTCAGCCAATTACTTATGAGTATTTTCCTCTCCTGATTTTTTCATTTAAAATTCTGAAAAATAATTAAATAATCTTGCCAAGACTGCTTTTTCTAATAAATAGTGATGAATTTGGGATGGAAAATTAAATCAAGGAAACAGGAAACCAACAGTAATAATTATTATTACGGAGCACAGAAAAATTGTGACTTTTAAAAATGTAGTCATAGAGTTCTGTCAAATGCATAATCCATTGTTACTGCATTACCTATTTTTTTTTTTTTTTTTTGTCTTCTTTTTAGGGCTGCACCTATGGTGTATGGAAGTTCCCAGGCTAGAGGTTGAATCGGAGCTGCAGCTGCCGGCCTTTGCCACAGCCACAGCAACACAGGATCTGAGCCAGGTCTGCAACCTACACCATAGTTCATCGAAAAGCTGGATCCTTAACCCACTAAGCAAGGCCAGGGATTGAACCCATGTTCCTCATGGATATAAACTGGGTTCGTTACTGCTAAGCCATGAAAGGAACTCCAACATTATTCTTATTTTTCAGTTAATTTTAACAGAGGATAAATTGTTGCAAGTAGGTATTTCCACTTGACCAAAAATTGGAAAAATAGAAATTGCACACTAAGACAGACTGTTGTAAAAAGAAAAAAAAATGCTGCTGGTTCATCTGTTTTAAATGATACTTAATATCACTGATGTAAATCATTGACAAAGTAGGAAGAAATGGTGAAAAGTAAAATGTAAGTGCCTATTAAGTTGAGTAGAATGGAGCGGTAACATGAAAAATCACAAAAATTGGGAACTATTTAAATGTCATTCTGCTGTCCAGGAGTCAAGTAAATGTTAATGTGGTTGGTGTTCCAGCTCGGCTGTGATGGGAAGTTGTTTAGGTGATTTTCCCACCTCAGGTAATCTCTCCATCTCCCTAAACTGAAGAACAGAGAGATGATTTGAATCTAGGGAGCAGGAAGTGGTGAAAGTTGCCCTAGGGAAACCGGAGAAATAAGCAAGACACATTTGTGATGGAAATGACTCTCCTCTTTTAGATGAGATCTCTCATTGTGATGGTTAGTTTTGTGCATTAACTCAGCTAGTACCTAGCTATTTCATCCAGTACTAATCTAGGGGTTTTAGTCAAGGTATTTTGTAGATATTGTTGACTTTAAGTAAATTAATTATCCATTATGAAATATGAGCAAATATTAATCAATTAAGAATTCACTCAGGAAATTGGAAGATCAAGTTTAACTTCAGGACAATATGAAAAAAATGGTATGATAAATAATATATTGAGAAAAAGCAAAAGTTAGAAATAATAATTTCAAGTGAATTGTCTGAAACAATAACAACAATAGAAGATATCAGTAACCATTTAATCAACTGCAGAAATATTTTTAAGAAGACAAAAGTTTGAAATGAAATTGACACATAACTATAAATACAAAGGAAACAATACATTCTAAGAGAATATTATAATCAATTCTATACCAGAAACAGCTGAAAATATTAATTCGGAAATGATAGGACTTTTTTTTACAAAGCAGGTATCACGGCTAAGGATAAGAAATTTAATAAAACTTCACTGTTTTTTTTTTTTTTTTTTTGCTTTTTTAGGGGCTGCAGTGACGGCATATGGAGGTTCCCAGGCTAGAGGTCGAATGGGAGCTGTAGCCGCCAGTTTATGGCAGAGCCACAGCAACTGCATATCCGAGACACATCTGTGACCTACACCACAGCTCACAGCAACACCGATCGTTAACCCACTGAACAAGGCCAGGGATCGAACCCACTACCTCATAGTTCCTCGTCAGATTCATTAACTGCTGCGCCACAACGGGAACTCCTAGAAACTTAATAAAACTCCACTTCCGTCTACCTCTTAACCACAAGAACTCACAGCTCCCACTCCCAATGCCACAAAATAAAAATTTATAAGAAACAGAAACCTTTATAATAGATTCATATCAAACATTCAAGGAACATTTAAATCCAATTATATTTAAAGTTCCACAGCACATAAAAGTGAGAATGACCTTTAAAACTTTTATATAAAGCAAGTATAACACTATGTATGCATCCCAAAACATGCAAACATTTATGGTAGCATACAACAATACAAATCAAAACAATTTAATTCATAAATATTTATGAAAATTTTCTAAATGGTATACAGGCAAATAGAATCTGACAAATTAAAAAAAATCAAAAACAAGGAAATTAACTCAGATACTTAAAGACTTTTAATGTCAAGAAATCTAAATAATTAAAAGAAGAAAAGTCACTCAATAGCTTATTCAGTGCAATGTCAGTGCCTAAAAAGGCATTTCAAAAACCAATGCGGGGAGTTCCTTTCGTGGCTCAGTGGTTAACGAATCCGACTAAGAACCATGAGGTTGAGGGTTCGATCCCTGACCTTGCTCAGTGGGTTAAGGTTCCGGCGTTGTTGCGTAGGTTGAAGACGCGGCTTGGATCCCGCGTTGCTGCGGCTGTGGCTGTGGCGAAGGCTGGCAGCTACAGCTCCTGTTACCTCTAGCCTGGGAATCTCCATATGCCGCGGGTGCGGCTCTAGATAAAGGCAAAAAGACAAAAAAAAAAAAGAAATGCGTAATCGATTAGAAATAATAGATGGCTAAATGTATTAGGTCAGGACTAGAAAATAATGTGCAAGTATTGCTTGAAATTTCTCTGCAAGTAGAAGTCAATGCAATTTCATGAAATGTAATAATGAGGTAGGCTTTTTTTGAAGAGGCAAAATAATCAGTGTTTTGATCTAAATATTACCAAATTAATTATTTTATAAGGCTATTGAAACTAACAATGTATTTTACATCCAGTAATTTGCAGTTATAAAATTATTATAAATTACTAAGTAATAAGATAACTAACACATATTGAGTATTTACTATGATCAAATCACTTATATGATTTTTTACATGTATGAAAATTAATGATCAAAACAGTTTATAACTGTGCTTATTGAAAGATGAGAAAATAAAAGATACTTATTAATAAAATAAGTAAGAATGATCAGGATCTATGTGAAAAAAGTGAAAAGAGAATCTCTCTCACAACCATGGAGGAGAAAGAAAAAACAGAATTAAATACATGGAAAGACACACATTGTTCCTCAGAGGATAACTGAGTATTTTAATATTCTTAAACGTTTTTCAATTTGATGCAATACCCTAAATATAGCCAGTTCTTTCCTTACGAACACAAACCAGATGATTCCAAATTTCATGCAAAAAATTTAAACTTGAAAAAGGAACCAGTGAGACTATGTCTTTGTGTTGAAGCGATATTACCTTAGCCTGTTAGCCACAGTATATTTTTAAAATATATTGTCATTGGAACTGAGATAATTTGGATTTTCCATTTAAACGGAAAAAGAAAGAGTGATGGTACAAAACAGAAACACCAGAACAATTTATGCATCTACCTATAAAATTTAAAATACCATAATTACAATGTTTCAAGTCAAAGTCTTGGGACATTGGCTGGCCATTTGGAAAAAAACAAAACAAAACTAATTCCTATTTGTGTAGCTAAAATAAGTTTTAACTGAAAAAAATAGAATAAAAAAAAAAAGAAATACAGTTGGTTCATCACCAAAAGTAATCATTGGCATAGTCTTTCAAATAAATATGGAGAAGAATCAAATTTTAAAATAAGACACTAGCAGCCAGAAGCAATAAAGGAAAAGACTGATGATAAGTTTTACTCCTATAATATAAATTTTTTAAAATGGCAAATAATTTATAAACTATATCAAACGATAAACAGAACAAGATGTATGCAGCACAAATGATGGACAAAAGCCTAATTTCCTTATTACAGAAGGGCATTTTTAAATCAGTAAGAAAGTGATAAAGATGACCAAAATACAAGAGAAAAACAGACACAGCATGAAGATGCTGTTCACTGTAATAAATAAAAACAAAGATAAATGACTTTTAAACATACGAAAACATAATTTTCTGCATAATTAAATGCAAATTACACAAATAATGAGATGCCATTTTTCACTTTCCACTTTGGCACAGATCAAAAATATGTGGTAATATTATGTAGGTAAGTATGGGGAAACAAGTCACGCCATATGCTGTTCATGAGAGTAGGAATAGGTAAAAGCTCTTGAAAGCAATGTAGGAATTTGAAACTGCAAATATGAACACTCACCTGGATTGCATTTCTAGGGGTGTATTTTGTGAATCTTTGTATGTAAATATGTACATATGCATATGTAAATTACCGCATTGTCTGTGATAATAAAAGATTAGAAAAAAATTCCAGCAATAACTGATTTGTTTAATAAGTAGAAGCATACATTAAAAGACTATGCAGTTATTAAAAAGATGAAGGCAATGGATTTACATATACATTAGAAAATAATCTTTAAGATATATTTTATGTATGAAAACAGGCCATACAACTGGATAAACAGGCATATGTCCTATGCCATGAGTCTGCAAATATACAAAAAGGACCTGTGTACACACATTTACACACACACACGTACACATTTATATTGTATAAACACATATTTCTGAGAGGATGCATCATGAATGAATCAGTGTTAGTGGTTGCCTCTATGTTTGGGATATAGAGAGATGACAGGTGAAGTTGGGAGGGATACTGATCTTATACAATATTCCATTTTATACTCGTTAGTGCTTTACCATGTTTTCACCATTTTGCCATGTATTTCTTCAGTATTTCAAAAAGAAATATAATAAGTAAAAAATAGTGAAAATTTCTGAGCAGAAAGTAAAGGATGGAAAACACGTTGCAACGTATGAAAAAATCTCACCATCCTTTCCGGTTGTGAATATTAAATCTTTCTCCATGGCTTTGATAAGGGTAGTTTTAAATCGTTTGCTTCCCATGGAAATAATGTTTGAGAGCAAAGAGATCATTGGCTTTGAAGTGCAACACTCAGTGTTCTGTAAAAATTGTGTGATCTTGGAAAATAGTTTTTAACTTCCATCCTTACTGCATCCTGTTTGGTTATCTAAAATAAGGTTTTAATTTTTTTAAATGTATACTTGAAATGAATTTAATTCTGTAAAGTTCTTAGCACTCTGTGAAATCCCGAACAATTCTCCATGGTTCTTGGATATCAAAAGTCCTTGACTTATATGAAAATCCCTTTGCTTTGCAAGTGCACATCTTTTTCTTTCTCCAACATGGTGTTAACTATACAAAAGATGTATGCTTCTTCCTGGGCTCAATAAACCCAGAAAAAACAATTCAACTTTCTTAAATCATGGTCAGCTGCTGTAGTCCTAACTGTTTCTTCCACGGATATAGGGCAAAAATAAAACAAACAAATAACAATAACAAAACAAGTCTAACAAATAGGCCAATATTTGTTAATATCATTTTCTCATTTTTTATACCCAGAGCTAGAAAGATTTTTCTCTTCAGGAAGCCCCTCTCCTTAACCATTTATCCCTTTTAAAAGTAATGTGCTTTATTTTACTTTGCTAAAATGCTTGTAGTTTAATCATTACTTACTGGTGCTTCTCTGCTACTATTTCAGAAACTGACCTCTGAACAAATAACGCTAAATTTTATCAGGAGGCCATAATATTGGAAAGGCAGCAAATACATAGCATGGCAAATTCTATAGTGTAAAGAAACTATATCTAATTTTTGCAGTGTAACCCCAGCTACCAAAACTTGCATTCATACCAACAAAACTGATGTGGTGGTTTGGCAGCTATGTTTCCAAACAAGACTTAGGAATTTTAAATAGCAAAAAGCCCTATCTGATTCAACATTTTAATATAGATTCATGAAAGGATATTGTCCTTTTAGGTGACCTTAACAGATATTTTAAAGGACCCACAGAGATTATTGCAGCTGATTAAGATCGTGATTGACAATGAGTTCTGAGCACCCTCCAAAGCATACATGGTGTTTCAGAAGAGACCTTGAGAAACTGAGGAAGTGTGAACTAAAGACATTTATTATATCTTCTGCATGCCAAATGATGACCTCCAAAAGTCTGTCTCGAAAACTGTGAATGTTATATTAAAAGGCAGAAAGGACACTGCAGATATAACTTTACAACGGGAAGTATACTGAGTTATCAGGGTGGACTTAAAATGATAACATAAAAAGTTTAAGACAGAGAATTTGATCCACCTGCAGTAAAAGACAGATGCGTCAGAAAAGGGAGGCAAAAGGAGTGTATGGGCAAGTCAGAGAGATTGCAAGCCTGAGAGGATTCTAAGTGTCCTTTAAGGTTCTGAGATGGACGGGTCCATGAGCAAATACGGAGTGTTCTAGTGAGTAAGGAAGGCCCCTATCTGACAACAAAACATTGCCCTTGGTCCTACAACTGCAAGAAATGCTTCTGCCAACGACATGAATACCTTTACAACTAGATGACTGGCTAACATCTTGGTTTTAGTTCTGTGAGGCCCTGGTAGAGTTCCAAACAAGTCATGCTATGCCCAGGCTTCCAACCCATGGAAACTGTAAAATAATAAACATTTATTTTTTACTGCCAAATATGGGGTTATCTGTTACAGCAACATTAGAAAACTAGTACACATCTCTTCTAAGTCAGATTCTCTGATCCCTGGACACTGTAAGTAATGCCATCCTAAATCAAGGAGTTGCCTTGATGTTTGTAGAGAACTCAGAGAATAGAACAGACATTAGTAAAATAATGATTTATGGGTGACTGAAGACACAAGTATGCATTGTTGACCTCTTTGAAAATCTTTCATCTTCATTCCCTCCACACCCTTAGTATTTCACAAATCTTAACGGGCCAAAGCATTGTTAAAGAGCTTTTTACAAATTCAAGTTTCCATGCCCCTCCCAAAGTTTTATATTCAGGAGGTCAAGTCTTATAATTAATTTGGCTATAGACTGATCTCAAACCACATGTTCAAAAGAATTGTTCTGAATGACTGCTCTCAAAATTTCTAAGTATCTATTCATTGTTTTCATCGTGTGTGTGTATGTGTCTAACAGATGTTCATTTAAGTAGCTATAATTTAAGGCATTATACTAGGTTGTGGAATGGTAAGTGCTAATAGAGCATCTGCCCTCGGAGAGTTTCTAAGTAATAAGCTAATCAGGCACACAAAAAAGTATAAAGCAAGAGACAGTAAGACAAGACCAGTGATAGAAACGCTGGGCAGAAACCCATCTAAGATAAGGTCACTAGTGAGAAGTTCAACTTGAACTGGCAATTAAGGATGGCTCAAATGATCCCAGGTGTAGAGGGTGAGCTGGAACCATCACAGAAGGAACAACATAAGCAAAAGCAGACAAGTGGAAAGAGATCACATCGTGCTCTGTGTTTGTGTTCTGTCTCTAGCTCCTCCTAGATGACTACCTGATAGGGCTTCCCTGGAATAGTGGGGATTAGAAAGAGAGCTTTGCTTATGGTGTGGAGTTCTTTGGGATGTGTTTCTATTTCTAAAGTTCTTCAATTGTATCAATATATTTAATATTCACATTTCTTTCCTTCTTCCTTCATCTACCTCTTTTTCTCTTTCTTTCTCTTTCTTTCTTTCTTTCTTTCTTTTTCTTTCCTCTTTCTTCCTCTTTGTATCACTAACATTCTCTCTATATATACATTTATATATATATATATATATATATATATATATATATATATACACACATAGAGAGAGAGAGACAGAGAGAGAGAGAGAATCTTCTTTATCCATTCATCTGTTGATAGACACTTAGGTTGCTTCCAATCTTAGCAATTATAAATAACGCTGCTATGAACATTGTGGGATAAATGTAGAGTTTTCTTAAAAAAACAAAAAATAAAACTACCATATGATCCAACAATTCCATCCCTGAGTACATATCTGAAAAAAAATCGCCACATTTCTTTGTTTTAAAAACACTGGGACCAGAGTCATTAATGTAATTAAAAAAAAAAAAATGAACAAAAAGCATTTGGAAAGGAGGAAGTTGAAGTAATACAATCTAATTCTTGTTTATCTATAGTTGCTAACCTGATTCTTTGTAAACATTACCATAGGGTCATGTGCGGTACTATTTTGTGTATGTGTTAAAGGATCATAACAAATGTATTCTCAAATCTATTATTTAAATTATTTTACATTTACTATTTTATTTAAATTAACATTGGAATATACTCTGATCTATTCTTTCCTTTTTTTTTTTTCCTCTGCATCTATGAAAATTCAACAGTTATCTTCTTTTTTCTCATTGATTTCTTTTTCTGGGAATCTAGTCAGAGAATTCATTAGACTAACAAATGATGTCAGGATTCACCATTCAGTCCAACTCACATTTTCAGCACCGACTTTGGTGACACAGGCACCTTGCTCATTGCATGAATCACTGCCTTTACATTTTCTTTTCATTGCATATGGCATGTTACAGGGAAATATAATAATCCACTTAAACACATCGACAAGTATATTCAGGTTGTTTCAGTGTTATCTTTTCCTTTGCAGTGACCTGCACATGACTTTTTATTCTGGTGCTTTCCACATTTTGTGTAGGGATAAGAAAATTCATTTTAGAGTGGCCAAACATGAGCTTTTCTGCATAGGTTGATGCTGAGTTTTGAGCTAAGTATGAAACTCCAGGATTCAATTGTATTTATTCATACAATATCATTTAAAGCTCATATTGGAAATGCAAAGGTTTGCTGAACATCAATAGCTGTAAGAAAACCAAGCTAAACAGCATAAATTATGTTTCCTGTAAATTCTGTGGAGGTTCGAAATTAAAGTAACCTGTGGAAGTAACACTAGTAAATTATAAAGCCTTGCTTTTTTGAGAAAAAGTCATTTTCTTAATCTAAAATGTATCCAAGTTTCTTCCAAGGTAAAAATTCCAGTTTTAACTCTAACTCTCCTTCCTTGAGAATAAAAGTCACTTTATATAATTTACTCATATTCCACTGGGGTGCCCATATTTTTAGTGCTGAAATTCTCTTTTCTTTACTACTTCACTACATTTTCCTATTATAGATTTCATTTTCAGATGTCTGCATATCTAGTTTGCAAGAAGATTGTGTGGAGTCTCAATATCTAATTTATATGTGATAATAGCACCATTTGTATCAAATGCCATTTTATTTTGTGGACTTTTTCCTTTTCTTCATTTCTGACAGACACAATGAAAATCAATTCCATTTCAGAAGTCTAGTCATTTTGGAAGTATATCTTTTTTACTCCTATAATGGCGAATACTGCTTAATAAAGCTTTAAATATTTTAGGTTTGAGACCTTTGCATCAAGTCAGATATTAGATGATACTCTGGTGTCATTATCTTTGTTTCTAATGTTAAGCTCATTTGTTTCTATACTCAAAAATTAAACTATAAACATCTTTTTTCCTTGCTCATTCTTGCATTATTTTATATCCATAGATATGCTATAATGTGTCACACTTTTTTTTTTTTTAATTATTCACCACCCAAATATCTAGGCAATATGTCCTCTATAGGCAGGGTATAATCTGTCTCTGTTGACTGGGGAGATATAAAGGGAGGATACAGTCTACAAATTGAATTGACTTTATATATATATACATATATATATATATATTGACTTTGTATATATACTGACTTTATATTCATATATATATAATGACACTATATATAATTATATACATATCATTTTCATATTTATTTTGTAATCTTACTTTATCTTGAGTCAATTTAAATGACCCAATATTGAAACTCTGTTCTGACATTATTGTTTAAAGATGTTTCCAAGAACGTTTTGAAGAGAATAGAAAGAACTGACTTTGAGGGGAAGGTCTGCAGCTCCATCCTTATACACTCTGTATTTCCGTAGAAGGAAGTTACCACAAAAGAGCATGAAGTTGTTTGAAATTCTCAACTAGGTTTGCTTTGCTGTCATGGTAAAGGAGTGTGAAAACTTATCCTGTTTTAGAGGGAATAAATCCCTTAACCAGTGTACAAAAATAATTCTACGTTCAAAGGGAAAATCATTCCCATTTTAAGAACATTTGTTTAGAATTAAGAATGAGATACCATTTCTAATATTGTCCAAAATGGAGAAATATGTCCAAATCCAAAGCATCCATATGTTACATGCTTCATGGCATAATGAAAAGTATGGACATAGAATAAGGTGTCAGAGTGAGTCAAGCTCAGGTACTAGTCATTTCCAACTAATAGCAGAATGTTTCAAGTATCTTCCTCAAAGCTGATGAAAAATATAGAGACTATGCCCACCAAAGGCGATGGTACACATTAACTTGACTTAAATGAGATGGAAAAAAAGCAAATCTACATTTACATTTTATACATATTGATCTTTGGAAGAATCACATCCTGGATGTCATCACATTTAAAGTGAGGAAAGATTTTGCTGATTTATTTCAATATCTATCCTTTGGAACTGTCTAAAGAGCAAACGACAACCTCACACTCTGGCATTTTATCTTCTTATAGTAAAATATATAAACTAACCAGAAATGTAAGTCTCATTTTTTTTCCTCCTTCTATCCTGCCAAGTGGTCCAAAGGGATGAGTGCAACAGCAATTAATAAAAACAAGACACTTTCATAAGATAGTTTGTATTTATGAAGTTTTTTTTCACACATAAACTTTTGTGTTATCAAAAGAATTCTGTAAGCCAGTTTGGAGGGGGTCATAATTATTATTCTCACTTTGAGCATAAGAAAATGGAATTACCATAAGCTACATAAGTTGACTTACATTAGAGGTTATTTATGAGTAGAGTCAGAATTCACTTTAAGCTTTTTGAGACCATCATAGCACCCTAACTAATCCAGAAAAAATGAGATTACAAAAAAACCTCTAGAATATATAACCCAGTTACATAGTTTCCTGTCTTTGTATGGGCTCATTAAAATTAACCAAATATTATTTTTCCATGGGTGTTTGTTGTTGTTGTTGTTGTTTTTAGATCTTCAGCTGTAGCATATGTAAGTTCCTATGCTGGAGGTGAAATCAGAGCTGCAGTTGCTAGCCTATACCACAGCCACAGCAACACCAGAGCCAAGATGCATCTGTGACCTACACTGCAGCTAGTGGCAATGCCAGAAACTTAACTCACTGAGCAGGGCCAGTAATCAAATCTGCATCCTCACAGACACCGTTTCGGGTTCTTAACCTGTTGAGCCACAATTTCACCAACATCTCGTTGTAGGAAGTGGTCTCTCTCGTGGGTTAATACGGAGTACTTACAAAGAAAGGAACATCTCCATTATGCTTTATAGAATTATAAATCAGCTGCCTCTGGGATTTGTTAAATTAGACTACAGAGTACTCCCAGTAGGTTAGGATGTATGAGGAAAGAGAGCATCTGTACCTTCCTGATGTATTTAACTATTCTTCAATCTCTAAACAGTGGCCAATTAAAATTGCCTACGATTAATGTGGAACTCTTTGTTTTTTCACCAGCACACCCTGTGTGTTCCAGGCCAACAGGCTTCCATATCATTGTTGTTGTTGTTTTGGTTGTTATTGTCATTGCTAATGAGCAAAAGGATGTTTGGGGGGCTAACTTTTCTTGAGAAGGAAAAAAAAATGCCTCAGTAATGAAAAACAGGACTTCCTATTGTGGCTCAGTGGGTTAAGGACTTGACTTTGTGTCTCTGAGGATGTGGGTTTGAATCCTGGCCTCATCTAATGGGTTAAGGATCTGAGGCATAGCTTGCAGGTATGGCTCAGATCCACCATTGCTGAGGCTGTGGCATAGAGGGCAGCTGCAGCTCCAATTGGACCGCTGGCCTGGGAATTTCCATATGTGGCAGGTGCAGCTAAAAAAAGGAAAAAAAAAGGAAACTAAACTCAAATCTGTGGCTCTGTTTTGTGAGTGTTAATCAGTCTCTATGTCTTATTTCTAGGTTTTGTTCTTTATTTCTTTGCTATTCTTGAAATGAGGATTTGGTTTATTATATCTAACACTAAAAATGCCATGGTCATAGCTCAGCAAACTGTTGAGGAAACAAGCGTGTTGTTCTTTGGCTCACATAAATGGATGGTTTGACTCAGGCTATTACTACTATAACATTAGTGACCACTTCAACAAGCCTCTGGAAGACAGAGTCTGCATTGTTGCTTCAAGAATTTACTTGGCACAGGCAACTGCCTGCATTCAAAATAGCTGTCCTATTAATTGGATATTACCCAAAGGGTTCCCCTATTATGGAAAGAGTGAGATTTTTCCCTTAATGTTAGATCTTTGGTTCTAAACTGTATTTGCATAAACAGGGCTGGCTCTAGGAAATAGCTAATGAGCCTTTGGAAACAGGCATCTGAATGTTTCCTAAATTCTCTTTGCTGACTTAGAAACCTCGCACTATCCAATTAAAGAAGTCGGCAAAAAATGGCACATAGACAAATTGCCCATTTCAGGTAGCACACAGCTCGCTCAGACCTTATTATTGGCAAAGAAAATCCCAAGAGAAAAAGAGATGAAGGGGTGAACTACTCAGTAATCTTGTCATGCCCTTCATGCCACACATTCATTAGAGCACCAGATTTTTTAAAGCTGAACACGTAGATTGCTACTCACTGGTAGATACTGGCTAGTGAATGAGAATCCTCGCAGTTGCTGAGTGAAGTGGTATGAGCCATGAAAAACTCCAGTGGGCTAAATGATTATAGATAAAACAGAAGTCCCTGGATTCAACTTCATGCTCATGGTCATTTGGTTCTTTTTCACTTTACAGTATCAGAGCTTTGGAAATAATTTCTGTGAGCATTGGTTGAGACGGCTCAATTCTCTAGAGGTGTTGTGACCTCTGAAATTAAAAATGACTCTGCAAGGTCTCCTTCAATATTTAGGGCAAATGTGTGTTTAGAATGATGATTATACACTGATTTTTGTGGTATTTTCTTCATCTCTAAAAGTTCTTGCAGTATCAGATAACATCATCTAATAAGAATTTGTCTGCATGCTCTATTACTTTTTTCCTTTGTTTCCTATAACTGTGCGTTTGTTTATAAATGGGAAATGAAGACAAGGATTTATCATTTGGGGGCTTACCCATCTTGCTGGAGATCTCTGTGATTCCAGGTCACTGATCTCTTTCTTTTCTTCCCTATCAGCTTAAAAAAAAAAAAAAAAAAAAGGATGACATTAATTACATGAAATTACATAAATATATATGTCAATTATATATATATCAAATATACATAGACATCATATATATGTATATATGAGTTATACATAGGAAAGGAAAAAAGAAGACAAAACTCAAATACAAAAGCTCAGGAACAATACAGCCTGAACCTGAGAGAAACAGAGTCTGAGAAGTGGCAAAATTCAGGAAAGGAAATGAAGGAACCCAGTCTTAAGGATTTCAGATGAGGAGTTCCTGTCGTGGCGTAGAGGTTAACGGATCCGACTAGGAACCATGACGTTGTTGGTTCGATCCCTGGCCTTGCTCAGTAGGTTAACCATCAGGCATTGCCTTGAGCTGTGGTGTAGATCGCAGACACTGCTTGGATCTAGCGTTGCTGTGGCATAGGCCATCAGCTGTAGCTTCCATCAGACCCCTAGCCTGGGAACCTCCATATGCCACAGGTGTGGCCCTAAAAAGGCAAAAAAGAAAAAAAAAAAGAAAAATAATT
>PVHT020004944.1:14925773-14988681 GCA_004024745.2 Catagonus wagneri
CCCCACCCCCACCCCAGCATGTTCCCGCATGCGTGTATACACACACACACACACACACACACAAACACACACTCAAGGAGTTGAGGAAGAATTAGAAAATGATCAAGTTAAAAGAAAGTGACAGAACATTTCACACCAATGAAACAGAGTAAATATATCAGAATATAATAATAACAGGAAGACTTGACTCTACATGTTCAAAGTTGTTGTGCCGGGGAAGATTAAATACAATGATTAATATTATGATGCATACTAGTAAAGTTAATCGAATTTTAAAATAAATATTTTGTCAGCCAAGGCAAAAAAAAGTCACCTATAAAGAGAAAAAAGAGCGGTTCCTGAGGCGACCCTATCCAATTATTCAACTCCAAAAGACACTGGGCTTAAGATATTCTTAAGAAGATAAAGGTTCAACCAAAGATTTTGTATCCAAGATCTTTCAATTATAAAATCTACAGAAAAACAGGGTGTTTTTTGGTCCCCAAAAAATCTCCTGAGGAATCTAATAGAGGCTGAATTCAGCCTGCCAAGATTTTGTCGTTGAAAATTTAGCCAAAGCCATAAGAACAAGCGTTGAATATACTGAATGATAACACTAAATTCAAAAGGAAAATGAATATCAGAGCGGTGGAATATACTATAAACATTATTAAATAACTAAAGATTTGAGAAGGGCACGGGGAGAAAAATTGAGAACGTACAGATCACCTATGTGTCACAGCTGTGAACCAAAACATTATAACACAAACCTGACAAATCAACTAGTAGAGGCAGAAGTACATTTAATTGCACAAAAGTGAATACTAAGTAAGAGTATACCATAGGTCAAATCTTTGGATATAAGAGAATGATAGAAAAGAGAGGTAAAGCATAGAAAAATATGATTTTCCATAGGATGAAACTAGGAGTTACTCTACACAGACATACAGAACTAAGGGTATCTTATAAAAGCATACTATGTAAGTAATCTCTAGTACAATAACAGACACTTTGTAAATATTAGAAAAGCCGCAAACAGAAAGGGAGAAAAATAGAGAAAATACATTTAAAAAGCAAAGAAAAAAAAAAGCAAACATAAATAAATATATAAAATAAGCTAAAATTAAGATCATACATATTCTTCTTATCAATACACAAATGATTATAACTGGTCTGTTAAAGGAAATAAGAAAAGACTTCAGTTTGTACTACAAAGCATAATCTAAAGCTGTGAAGTATAAACATGATTTACTGAAAACAATGTTATTTAAATTTTGGAAAGGTTGAGCAAAGTTGTTTCAACTACATGCTTCCAGCTGAAAAGGAATTTTATGGCATATAATGAAGAAAATAATTATGGAAATCTGTCTATCAAATTACACGGCAGCAACCAGGTCAAACAAGAAATGCAGAAGGAAAATAAGAAATATGAAGTTTAACACATTTTTCTAATTTGGAAATAAATTGTGAGAATTTTTGTGTGTGTGTGTACATAGAGAGATAGGGAGATTTTAAAGAACTGTCTCACATCATTGTGGAGGCTGATAAGAGCAAAGTCTGCCTCTGTAACGATGGACCAGGTGTGGATCCAAGTTGAGCAGATCTTGAACAACTAAGGAAAAATTATCTCTTCCTCAAGGGATTCAGTCTGTTTTCTTTTAAGGCCTTCAAGAGACTGGATGAAGCTCACTCATGCTATGAAAGGGAATCTCAAAGTCCAATTATTTCAATGTTAACCTCATCTAACAAAATAGCATACAGAAAAATCTAGACTAGTGTTTGACTAAATATCTAAGTCAAGTCAATATCTAGACAAGTTGACACATAAAATGAACCATTAAATTTAGGGGCGTGTGTGTGTGTATAAGAGTATGATGTAAATGTTTTTCATTGCTATAATTTTTTTTGGTAAAATCATTTACTTATATCATTCCATAAAAAGTGTTATTTCAGAATATACTGTTAGACTTGATGTAATCTGTTCCTATTGTCCTGGTATAGTTTCCCTCCTTCCTTTAAATACTAGAATCATTGCACCACCCAGTTTAAAGGGGCACATGGGTACTCAGAAAACTAAAATACGTAGCAACCCCTGTAGGTAGTTATCTCAAGATGATTAAGTTTTGTCAACTAGGTAAAAATAGAAAGAGCGTATGGGCCTTTGAATCTGCCTTTTTTAAAATGCAACTACTTACTCTTCTTCCTCTTTCTTCCCACTTTCCTCAGGCTGGAAGCCAGAAGTGGGAGCGGCCCAACTAGAAACAGAAACTCCACATGGAGATGGAAGCAAAAGAAGAGGGAAAGAACCAGGGTGTCCAAATAACTTCATGGTACAGAGCTCTCCAACCCTTTCCTATATCATCCAGAAGCTTGTGTAGAACATGAGGAAACTCTCTCATCTAAACCATATCTGGAGTTTTTTTTTTTTTTTTTTCCTACTGTAGCACAGTCTTTATTCCAATAATAAACATTAATGTTTTCACCAAAATTTCCATTTTAGAAGTAACACTGTGATGCCTATCATATCTGTTATGCCTATCATAACTTTTTTCTGTATTTTTGATAGTTAAGGAGTTTTTTAATAAATTGCTTTATGAAAAGATTGGCTGAGGAGTTCCTGTTGTGGCTCAGCAGTAATGAACCTGACTGATATCCATGAGGATGTGGGTTTGATCCCTGTCCTCACTCAATGGGTTGAGGATCTGGCGTTGCTATCAGCTGTAGCATAGGTTGCAGATCCCAAGTTGCTGTGGCTGTGGTGAAGGCCCGCATCTGCAGCTCCAATGAGAGTCCTAGCCTCAGAACTTCCATATGCTGCAGGAGTGACCATAAATAACAAAAAAAAAAAAGAAAGAAAAAAAGAAAAGAAAGAAAAAGAAAAGATTAGCTCAGTATGTATTGCCACCCTCTGTTTATAAAGATAGCAATATCATTGAGACCTAATTCCTTGAGACTCTTTTATGACCTGAGAGAGATCAAAGCCATCTTCTCTTTATGTTCAGTCAGAATTTTCACATATTCCATTTACCCCCTTCTTTCCCTTAACTCTTATAATTATTTAAATATAGGAAATATCACTGAAGTTGAAAGGGTTGGGAAGAAAAACTGCATTTGGTTATCCACTGGGGCTTAAAAGATGAAAATAATCATCTTCATTACATGGTACTTTTCATCTTTAACCTGACTTTCAGTAATTAAAACCTCTAATTACATTAATTAAAAAGGCTACTTTAAGATGAATGATATTTGGAGGAGAAAGTATTAAGGAAATCTTCTTTTGGATTTTGCTTTGACTTTGGATGTAACTTACTGTCGACTCAGTTCAAATTGCTCTCCGTGTTCTGAATACAAAGTGTTCATTCCTTTTCAGATGAAGAGAAGCTCAAAGCCCATTTGTAACTTTTATCTGTAAGCCCTCCACCCACCTCCTTCACCCTGTGTTGCTTGACATATGGTCAATTGGACAATTCAATTATTGTGGAAATGCCCTGCTGCGAAAACATAATTTAACCCTATTTCTCTTTATTAATATGAATATTTGTCATAAAGTTTTAGAGACCAAGATTTCTGACAGCCACATCACCACTAACCTAACAGTGGCTCGAGTGGACCCCACAATTTTAGCTGGTGGCTTAGGGAACTCCAAGCCCACTTTTCCTCGGCCTGTGTTGCTCTTGAGGAGTGAGAAGGGTCCCAGATATTTGCTCAGGCCCAAACTGTCATGACTGAGGCAATTAATGAGATAATGACAGTTTGGCATCCAAAGTGTTTTCTCCTGCAGGGCTTGTCACATATTTCAGAGAACATTAGGAGCAAACAAAATTCTGCTGTGTTCCTTCCCATCCCCAAATAGCTGGGCCTTAAAAATCTCATACCTTTGAGGCATACCAGGGGAATGGACTGACAAAACAGGGGCAGAGGAGAGTGCTCGGAATTTCTGAGATTGAAGACTGGTAGTTGAAAATGTGTTGATACTGAGAAAAGAAGTCAAAAAACGTTAAATATAATTGTTTCCTCTTCTGCTGACTTTTACAAACTAATAGTTCTTTAATGCAGATTAACTCTCAATTTGAACATGTATTTCTAGGAGACTGCCCTTCCCTCTGAGGGTCAGAGGGTCTCACCATTTCTCTATACATGAAACTGCATTGTTACACTGAAGAGTGTACGAGCCTGAGACTAGACCTCTGGCAAATTTCTGACATAGACTCACAGTTTCCTAGGCTTATATGACTCTGTAACTGAACTTGATTTTAAGATAGGAAAGTGTTTCATTTGAACTGTGAGGTGAGAAAAGTGATGGAAGTTTCATTCACATGAAATATCTCAGAGCAAAACCGCAGAGTAAGTTTTGTCTTTTGGTAGGGTTTTGGTACTATGTATCATAATAATTCTGTGAAACACGTGCAACAAACTCATCAATGTGCTGTAGCTTTTAATTAGTGAATTAACTAAACATTAATGATGGAAATAAGAAAGAACTGATCATGACTTGAGAATGGCTTAATTTGTTCAGGCTGTTTTCATCCCTTTTTATCCTTTGGGATATTTGTAATGATGCCCAGAGTGTCCATGTTAGGTTGAATATTCTTGGGTTCTCCAACATGCATGACCTAGCACATTCTCCAAGTGTGTCAGTCATTCTCATTCACAGGTGTCTTCTCATTATTATGTACTTGGATTTGTGAGTGGAGCTTCCTAATTGTAATGCAATGGCTGCATACGTGGCCACATGTTCCTAAATCCATGTCCTTTTCCTAGCTCCACAGCCTAAAAAAACTAGAAATAGCACATATGTGCCCACAAAGACGGAACAATTGTCTCTTGCATAAAAGAACTATTGTCTCTTGCATAAAAGCCTGCATACCTTTATCCATACGGATGGTCCAGACAACGGCCCACCATCTTTCACTTTGTACACCTTTAGCCTCTTACACGCTACAAGGAATATATTACCATTTGAAAATAAATGTTTCTATATTATTGATTACAAAAATGCAATTAGATTATATGGATGTTGAAACGAAGAAAGAGGCAGAAAGATAGAAAGGGGTGACCTAGTAATAGTTTTATAGTAATATACAGATGCCTAAAACTACCTCCCAATAGTTGCTTGAGCAATGGCACCATTCTGGCGTCTCCCATATAGTGACAGTCAGACTGCTGTTGGGTATGGAGTCATCCAAGTATCTAGTTATGGACTGGAAATATCAAACAGCCAGAGGATGAAACAGCTAGACTCCCAAGCTCTATGTCATTTCTACAGCATGGCCGCTTCAAGGACTTCTCACTCAGAACTCAAAATGCTGGGAGTTCCCTTCGTGGCTCAGTGGTTAACGAATCCGACTAAGAACCATGAGGTTGTGGGTTCGATCCCTGGCCTTGCTCAGTGGGTTAAGGATCCCGCGTTGCCGTGAGCTGTGGTGTAGGTTGCAGACGCGGCTCGGATCCCGCGTTGCTGTGGCTGTGGCGAAGGCCGGCGGCTACAGCTCCTGTTAGACCCCTAGCCTGGGAACCTCCATATGCCGTGGTGTGGCTCTACATAATGGCAAAAAGACAAAAAAAAAAAAAAGAACTCAAAATGCTATGGCCCAAAATAGAGAGAGAGAATCTGAGGGAACTCTACCACAATGTATGACATAGTCTTAGGAGGCACACGGCACCTCCAAAACATTCTATATATTAGAAGTGAAATGTTAAGACCAGTCCATGTTTAATAGAGTGAGGATACTCCTCCTTCTGGAAGGAGGCTTTATTCAAAGAATTATCAGACGTGTCTTAAAATCATCACAAACAAACAAAAATGCATTTATTTTCTATTTCTAATATTAATAACCTCAATCATTACAACATTAATGATACTCTGTACAGTTTTCAGGTGCGTAACACATGCCAGGCATAGGAAGAATACCATCGGCAGTATGTCTGTCTGCTGAAGTAGCTACAATATTATCCTCAATTTAAAGATGGAGACTGACATTTAGAAAGGTTTCATAATGTGCTCATTGTCCTATTGTTAGTAGGGATAAAAAATACTCCCAAAGACTCTCTCTTCACAGCAGCCTCTACCCACTACACCAACTTACATAACCTTGTAACTTGATATTCTACCTAATACTGATGCAGAGAAACAGGTACGCATATGATTTTACTTGCTTTTCGGTTAGGTCGTTTTCCATCTTGCTAACTTACAAATCAAATACATTAAGTGAAAATGCTGTTACAGATATAAGCGACGTGGTGCGTGAATTCATTACATGCTCTCAGAGAAAGCATTGGCTAGTAAAAGGAATTAACTCGTAAAACCACTATTAATTTGTGTTGACACAGAGTAAAACTGAAAATAAGGTATGTCTTTGTAGCTGATCGGTAACACCTGGAAAAACTGCTGAGTGGTTTTCTCTTAATGGGAACATCCTGAATTATTATATGACAGATGACAGTATTGTCCACTATTATCACCTCTTCTTCAGCAGGAGTTATTAAAAGAGCCTCTGAGCCAAGTTGCTTAAATCATCAATGACATTCATGTAAACACCCACTGCAGTAGAACAAAATACATCACCCTGGAGAGGCATGACAACTGACTTAGGGTACACAGTGTATTAAAACTAGCCATGACTCTATCTTGCATAATAATGTAAAAATCAAATATTATAACATATTCTGTCCTAGAGGTTTGAAATAATGTCCGTGTGTCATTTTAATGACTTACACACTAATAAAGAATAACTAGGATGATCCGTCATGACACTTAGGCTATTCTTATGTATTCTTAATTTTACTGTTTCATGATATTTTACCATTAAGCTATGTAAATCTAGTAATAAAGAATTATTCAGGGAGTTCCCTGGTGGTACATTAGGTTAAGGTTCTGATATTGTCACTGCTGTGACTCAGGTCACTGCTGTGGCATGGTACAATATTTGGCCTAGGGAACTTATGCATGGTGTGGGTGTGGCTTCCCAAAAAAGAATTATTTAGTCAATTTTACACATTTGAGAATGTGAATATTTATGAAAAACACACACTACACATTTTAGTCTAATTTTATATTAACTTCTTTACATTTCCCATATGTTCTAATTTTTAAGGACAGTCACATTCACTCAGATTTGAAAATTACTTGTATCTTCAACTCATTGATATTTAGAGATAGAGCATTGAGCTTTGGTTATTAAAGCATGAGTTTTGAAAAAATTACATTGAGTCGGCATGAGTGAGAGATTTTAAGCTAAGAATTCAACGAATAAAATCCATCTTCACTACTCCATGTGTGGAATACTTAGGGCAAGTTTCTAAATCCCTTAGCGATTCGAGCTCACATTTAAAGGTTGAACCATTAGGAACTGTATTTCAAATTTACTTTTTTCTAGAATTCCTTATACATGATATACATGATTATCTTTGAATCCTAGAGGAAGAAGAAGCATCATCACACTGTAAATTAGAAAATGATACGTGCCAGTGTATGTGACTTATCAGAGAGCTGGTTAATAAAACATTCTCTGCATGCCACAGCCCCCACCAAAATGTGTCTACTGACCTTCAGTCTAGATTTCTCTTTATTAAATCATCTCCAATAATGGAAATCAGAAGCACAAAGGTAGGAATTTCATTGTTCCTCGACCAACCCAGATGTCAAGTACTCCAAGGGCGAAAATTAAGGACCTGTGTATTTTGGGCACTAATTCTAGAAGGGGTGACATGTAAGCCTTCTTTACATCCATCCTTCTTCCATGTAAGAAGGAACTCTATTTTTTCAGAGGAGTATAGTTAAAATTAGATTACCAAGTTCTATAATCACATGGAAGAAATTCCTAAACTTTCCTATTCTTAGATACTCCACCTAAAGCACCATTTATTAAATATCATAAAACTAAATTAGGAGGTCTCTGGTGGCTGAGCTGATTACACATCCAACGTTGTCACTGCTGGGGCTCTGGTGGCCACTGTTGCTTGGGTTCTATCTCTGGCCCAGGATCTTCTGAATGCCCAATGCACAGCAAAATAAAAAACAATAATAAAAAAAAAAAACTAATTAACTAACAATCTAATTAAATTATACATTCCATAAACTCAGGGTGAATATAATATTTTATATGTTTTCCCAGTTTGTCCCTGTGCACTGACATGTCTTACTGTCATAAACTTCACTTTTTGCAAGTAATACTTACCACTTCAAAATTATCCATAAACTTAAAGGTCTTCTTTACTCTAATAGAAGTTACGATGCTTCATCCAATGCCCAAATTTCTTCTTAAGTTTTTCCAGCATGATCTTAATCAACATCATTTTTCTCTTGAAACAGCATCCTAAGCTATTTGCCTGAAGTCCCTCTTGGTCTGTTCAACACAAAACCCCCACAATAATAGTTACATAATGTAAAACAGATCAGATAGTCCCACTGCTGAAAAATTTCCATGGTTTTACATTGCATACACAAGAAAATTCAAACTCCTAGAGTTCCCGTCTTGGCTCAGTGGTTAATAAATCTAACTAGGAACCGTGAGGTTGCGGGTTTGATCCCTGGCCTTTCTCAGTGGGTTAAGGATCCGGTGTTGCCATGAGCTGTGGTGTAGGTTGCAGATGTGGCTAGAATTCCGCGTTGCTGTGGCTGTGGCATAGGCTGGTGGCTATAGCTCCGATTAGACCCCTAGCCCAGGAACCTCCATTTGCCACAGGTGTGGCCCTAGAAAAGACAAAAAGACAAAAAAAAAAAAAAAAAAGAAAATTCAAACTCCTTAGCATGGGCACAAGTCTCATTATATGACCCCTGCCTGCCTCTCCATCTCATCCCTTACCATTCTCTGCTGATAGACCATGAGTCAGCAACAGTCACCTTCCTTCTGTTCCTCTGGTACCGCAATATTGTAAGTGTCTTTAGAACTTTCAAATTCAGTATTTATTCTTCCCAGAATCTTAGACCCAAGAATGCTAAGTGTGGATCCTTCATATCACTCAATATGAAATGCACACCTTCCACCCCCGCTATCCCAGTCATGTTCCAATAAATCAGTTAATTTTATTGTTGTTTTGAGAGTTACCGTTAAGGGAATTATTTTTTATCCTCATGTATCGTCTCCCTTATTACCTCTGTCCTTATTACTAGAACCAAAGTTATTGAGTTCTCTAGATTGCTAGAAAATGGAAAAATATCTGAGGATTTTCTTAAATATTTGCTGAATAAATTAATTAATTTATAAATAAATGTGAGGCATGAAGTGCCCGATAAAAATCTACCTTCACTACTGCTATTGATTCATGTTATCACTTAGTTTAGATGTGGGAGACCAGACCAGTAGACTGAGACTCCTGACTAGAGCAAATGGCAAGAGAAGACTATTGAGTCCTCAAGAGCAAAGATACTGGAGGAGCACAGGAGGAATGGTCTCCACAGGACACACTGAAGATGCTGGAAGCTCATCTAAGTCTGGGATGTGAAACTGAGTGGTTGGATTTTGGCTGTGAGAGCATGTATTCGCCAGAGTTTTCACTTTTTATTTTGGTCAGATAAAACATTGCCACAAAGACATCCTAGAGCCTATAGCCTCAAACTTCAATAGGCTCTCTGAGACATCATGAAGTTTCACATTAATTACCCTTAAAGCACTCACAGGGTTGGAGTCGTTTTTTATTTCCAAGGAGGCATTGGATCTCTCAGCTGAGTTTTTGCATTGATGTGACAAACTTCTTTGGAAGGACTCCCCTCCCTTCCTACATATTCAGCAAGCAACCTCCATCATTTGACTTTCTGGCTAAACATCTCTGATTTTTGTGAATATCAATATAGTTCTAAACTACCAGACACAATAACAGTAATAATAACAGCAGTTAATAAAAAGAACTAACATTTATGGAGCATTTAATATGTGCTTGACACTATGCTGAACACTTAGGCATTATGAAGTCATATTATTATTCCAATATAAATGGCTAACAAGGGAGTCATATTTTAGAAGTTTATTTTGAAAGAAGAAACTTTGGAACAACTGCAGAACCAGTGAGAGAAATCTGAGGATGAAAATTCTTTAAAAAGTTGCTAATATTAAAAATATATAACCTTTTGAGAAATTTTCTAAAGAAGATTCAATAAAGATTAAATAATTTAATTTCATTCTTTGAAAGTGATTTCAAGCCAAGAGTAGACAATGAAGAGCTTTAGATTACTCTCATAGAAATGCCCTTAGTGATTTTTATTTCTTTAAAAAAAAGCCATAAAAACGGAAAGGCAGAGTTATAGAATCATGACTTCATATTGTTTATGCACATGTTTTATATACTTTTAAAATTAAGTTATGCAATTTGAGTAAATGTCATTCTGAAATTATTGGTTTAAATCAAATTAGTGGAGCTAAAATAAATAGCTATAAATTGCTATGGATTTCAGATTATAAGCTCAATTGTGCACAAAACATAACTTCATTTTCTGCATCACGAATTAACTTTCTGTGATGAACCTCCTTCCCTGGGATGGGAAGGTTTTTTTTTTTTTTTGTCTTTTTAGGGCCTCACCTGTGTCATTTGGAAGTTCCCAGGCTAGAGGTCAAATCGGAGTTGTAGCTGCCAGCCTACCCACAGCCACAGCCACAGCCCCACGGGATCAAGCCACCTCTGTGACCTGCACCACAGATCAAAGCAATGCTGCATCCTTAAACCACTGAATGAGGCCCGGGATCGAACCCACATCCTCATGGATCCTAGTTGGGTTCGTTAATACTGAGCCATGGACGGGAGGGTGATGGGAGGATTCTCTCCAAGGATGGGAGAATCTGAACACTTCTGTTTCAAGGTCTATCCTAACCTTCATGCTGAGTCGTCAGGGTTCCTTAAAATACCTTATAGTGGCATTTTATGGCATTTGCTGGCAGTTGCTCCTGTGTTCTTCATTCTTACATTTGTTAATCCTTCTTCCTCATCATTCATACTATTGTAGACATTTCCTGATTGCATAGGAAATTCGTTGTATTTTCAGCTTTCAAGGTGTTCCTGCACAGATCCTCTCTGCTATGTGCTCCCCAAACTGAACTTTCAAGTACTCAGTATTGAACCTCTATCTGGTTTGGGCAGGAAAAAAAGTACAAGACCTTTTCATGAAGACTAAGCCACTCAAGTGTCTTCTCTTTCCTCTCTGATTCTCCATTCCTTATTTTTGCCCAGTCAAGAGAATTTTATCTTGCTTGTGGTAACCTGACACTTCTTATGTTTTTTACATGTTTTTAATTTACATCATAATGTTATGTGCTAAGTCCTTCAGAGCTTATGTTTTTGAAACTCAGAAAATCAGATTTCTACAACACAAAATCTTTGGATGAGTGGGAAAAAGGGTGAAGAACAACAATGACAAAAAATCCTAGAAATCACGGCTCTCAATTAATAGTTTGGTATTCTCCTACCACAATATTTTATGTACTTTCCCAGCCATTTATGATAGGGTTTAAGTGTTTTAGTGCTCTTATTATTAAAATGTGTTCCCTGTACAGATCTGAGCATTAAATCATTAAAAAACTTTCACTAATAAAGATGGATATTGAAGCTAAAATGATGGCTCTCGATATTAGTATGTAAAGAATCAATCTAGCAAAAAGCTATCTTTTTCTGGAATCAGAGTGAGATAGGCTGGGACCTGAGACTCTTTGCTGCAGTGACTGCTGTGTTTGCACCTGGACAAACATCTCCTCTGAGCAATATAATACAAAGAAACTTTAAGGGACCAAAATAGCGTGCACATGCTCAGTTGGAACAAATTATGAACAAGACACAAAAACTAAAAACCAACTGCCACTTCTGAAGAAACAAGAGCAAAAGCAGGGTTCTACTCATTTCCCCTGCATACACCACCATCAAAGGGGTGAACAAACCACCTAAGCCACCCCTTCGGCCCGCCCCAGGCTTACCCCTACCCTCAGCCCAAAGAGAGAATCAGTTCCCTCACTTTCAAGGAGCAAGCAAGGGCACCTGTTGTTTGTTTTCACTCCCTCTTGCAGCAGTAGGTGCCTCAGTAAAGCCTTGCCCGCATTTCTCATCTGGCCCCATTAATTTATGTTGATTAAGGAGGCCAAGAAATAGGTCTGCCAAGAATTGTCTTGAGATCTAGATTTTGCCATTTCATTAGCTGGGTAACTCTGAGCACATCATGCAAACTCTTTGGACTCATTGTCTTAATTGTACAAAAGGGAATGATCATACTATCTTCTTCTTAGAACTGTTGAAGGTATAACAAAAAATTCATCCTAGAAATTTTTCATACAGACCTGAGCATAGTAAACTCCCAATGCATATTAGGCACTGTACTTGATGAAGGCATCTCGTGAAGGATTTTCATTTCCAAAACATGTACTGCACTTTCACGGAGCTCTGTTCAGCACATGTAAAGGGAATTAGTCTTATTCATATCACAGTGTAATGTAACCTCTTAGAGGTCAAATCATTGCATGTTTCTTTTTCTTTTTTTTCCCTACCTTTCTGGGAGGCAAGAAAAGCACATGTCCAATTAAAGCACACCAGGAATGTTATAAACCAAATGTAATCACCAAAGTTGGAACTATACCAGGAAACCCAGAAGAAAGAGAGATTTTGCTATTTTTTTGGCAAGATTCTATTACAGAGGAATTCTAAAAGAGACATTGATTTACATTATTTCAGTGCAATGCAAACTGTTTTACCTACTGCATATCAAGCACCTTCATATAGTATATACATATATATATATACATATTCTCGATATATATATTCCTGATATAGTCTATGAGTAATGGAATTAGACATGTTGTCTTTGGGGGAAATAATTATCCATAAAACAAATAATAATGACCTTAATCAGTAGTTATATGGAGTACTTACTAGGTACAAACTATGATTTTTTGCTTGTTTTATTTAAATTTCACAGAATTTCAGTGAAGTGATAAAATCGAGGCATCAAGTGCATAAATTACTAGATTAGGTTCATATAGCTGGAAAGTGGCAAAACTGAGATTATGCTGAGGCATCCTAATCCTAGAGCATTCTCTCTTCACCAGTACACTGTGCAGCTAACTTTATAACTGATCTAAACAAAAACTAAAAGCAAACATATAATACATAATATATGCATATAATATGAAAGACAGAGAAGGAAACGTTCCCATCCAGATAGAAACTGAAAAAAAAAAAAAGGTCTTGAAATATATTTCCAAAAGGGATTTGAAAGATGGTTACGAAAACATTAAAAACATCACTAGGAGTGTTTTAGGGAAAGGAGAGGACAGATGAGCAAGGTTATGGAAGGGGGAACGTATAACGTAAGTCAGGAGACAAATGAGGTTGCCACTTTAGGAAGAGTCCAAGTTAAACAAGCAACAGAGAAGGAAATGATTTTGCAGATATACACGGGAACCATAAAAGATCTATGTCTGAAGACTTATTTTCTGTAGCTAATGATGAGTGAATTGCAGACTGAAACATAGGATGTGTCAAATATAGAATGAAGATAACTGTCTAAATCTTTACCTACTTACCTATTATTTCTCTCCTAGACAGAGGGACTACTAAAAAAAAGTAACAATAACATATTTTTGAAAAGTATCAGAACTGCTTCACATGAACTATCTTATAGAAATATCCAAAAACGATATATAAAGGTAGAACTATGTGATTTGAAAGGGGAAGTGGGGGAAGAAGGAGGCATAAATCTGTCCATCTGGCTAATCTTTCTCTTTTTGTTTGTTCTCTGAACACAAGAGCACTGCGGCATGTATCGGAAAACTATAATGGTCAACCTGTGACCAGCATGCCAACAAAATCATGTAAAAATACAATAGTTATATTCAGTATATCTCTTCTGTGTTTTCTCTCCTTGCTTCTATTCTATCTACTTTTATTTTATTGCCATTCTTTTTTCCTTTTATTTCTCTGCTCTTGGACTAGTCACTATAGGCTGTGGTCACTTAATCGCAATCATAGGCAAAAACTATTTGGGGAAGTTCCTGATCTGTTGGCCTCTCCGTGTTGGCTATTGACACAGAATGTTAAATGCTACTGGTATTAAATTAGAAGAGATATTTTTCCTATAATCTGCTCAGTTCTTCAGTGTCAAGGTGCTATTTCAGCATAAATACGTACTGGCTTACAGAACATAGTGCCAATGATGTCAGTCAAGCCTAAAATTTCTGATTTTCTCTAGATCAGATTTGTATAGACAGGATGGGCTTGTCAGATTAAATTAGAGTTTCTGGAACTGATTTTTTTTTTTTAGCCATTCCTTGTAAAAATGGTCTTAACAGCACTTATTCTTTCATTAAACTTACATTTTCTGGGGGCTCACCTTGAGTATGAATTTGTGCAAGACACCAGAGAACGATGATATGTTTTTGGTGTCCCTTGACCTCCAGGATCCCATCTTCAAAACCCTAGCTATGTTATATACATACAGAGGGAAAAGGATCCTGGTACTTCATAATCAGTCAGTTTTGCTAACAGCAGCAGTTTTAAAGATCTGGATAGACTGCACATGCTTGATATAGCAGCAGCAACTCATATCCATCTTGAAGATAGACCATGGCAAACTACACTGACAGGCTTTCCTCATTTGGTTTATTTTGCTTAGATGCATAAAGATTTTGCCTGAATACTTGACTTATCTAGGAGGGATGCTGTACAAAAATACCTGCAGTTTCTAAACCCTTTATAAAGACTAAAGTTCCACGTGATCATTAAACACTGTTACTGTTAAGTACTTTATGTAGAATCATTCAAAATTACTATAAATATTTAGACATCAAAGAAGAGTCAGTAAATTGACTTTCACATTTTTCCATCAGAAAATAATTTCCCAACCTCTGTATTCTGTAGAAGAATCCAATTTAAAGACTTATAATAGTCTTTGAACTAAGATGTGGGTAATTAGAACATTCACATTTTCTAAGACAGAAAAGAACTAGTTCTGCACAGTGAAATTACATAAGTGTGTTATATTTGAGTAGGATAACAGGTTGTTTTTAAATGGATTGTTGTCATTCCAAAGTGCTGCTGGGACTGATTCAAATAAGAGCTTCCTACTGTTATGCAATCAGAATGTAGACTGGAATATATCCCTATAATTGTACCAACAAATGTATATTAGTGGACAGTTCAAATATAAGTACCTATGCTTATTCCTGTGAATAAAGTAAACATTCCAATGTACTTGTTGAATGTTCACGTTAATAACCTTTTCCCCCTTTCCTTATTGACTTGTATTTATTGACTTTGAATAAAGTAAGAGAACAGAAGTTTCCATCATCCTGTTGAACGACAAAATGCTGTCACTGGAACAATCACATATTTTTCTGTTCAAATACCAAGTCATGGGGTAAATCGTACTGGTTAGGAACGAAAAAAAAAAAATGCTAGATATTATTAATGCAATCTACTAAATTAAGAGATGATATCAAATATACGTGAGGCAGCATCATTCCCTGTGACAAATGAAATTGTGGATCCACCCACAAATGTGCCATGCCATTGAGCAGATAGATGCAATGAACATATTAGAATACTGTTAGGTGGTCCTTTCCCTCAGATGGTAGACATAAACTTTATATTATGTATGGAATTTACTTGAATAAAAGATGCCAGTAGCCTCTTCCAGAGTAATTTCACATGACACATGTGCCTTATAAAACAAAAGCAGATGTTGCCCAGAGGGCACATTATTGCTATCACTTATTGCTATTTCCTTCTTGGCTTCATTACCAGAATTTCATACTGGTATTTCTTATTTATTTTTTAAAGTTCTAGAAAATAGTTAATGTTTATTGTGGCATTTCCAGAAAATCTTCAATGAAGTCTATAGATTTATTTTGCACAAATAAGAGTGTGGATTATTCAGAAAAATTGAATTTAAATTCTGATTCTGCCTTTTTCTAATTCTGTGTTCTTGGGCAAATGAGTTATGCATTCAGAGTCCTTGTATTCTTTTTTCTTTAGAGTGAAAGACAGCCTGGGAATGAGATAAAATGCTTGCAAATCATATACCAGATAAAGGGTTAATTTCCAAAAAATATAAAGAACTCCTACAAACTCAACAGCAAACAAGAAAAGAAAACAAACACAAAAGCCCTAATAAAACAATTAAAAAATGGGCTAAAGATTTGAACGGACATTTCTCAAATCCTGTACACTGTTGGTGGGAATGCAAAATAGTGCAGCTGCTATGGAAAACAGTTAAGAGGAGTCTACAAAAAACTAAAAAATAGAGCTACCGTATAATCCATCAATATCCCTCCTGCACGTCTTGGTGAATGATTTAAAATCAGGATCTCAAAGAGATATTCACACTCCAGTGTTCACTGTAGCACTATTCACAATGACCAAGATGTGGAAATGTCAAGAAATGGATGAACAGATAAAGAAAAATGTGGCACAGATATACAGTAAAATACTACACAGTTTTTTTTTTTTTTTTGAAAAAAGAAAAACGAAATCCTGCAAATATGAACACATGAATAAATCTTGGGGACATTATGCTAAGTGAAATAATCCAGTCACAGGAAGACAAATATTGCATAATTCCACTTATATGCTGTATCTAAAATAGTCATGTTCCTAGAAGCAGAAAGTGAAATGTTCATTGTTGGGGGTTGGGGGAGGGAGAAATGAAGAGCTGCCAATTAGTGGCTATAAAGTCTCAATTATGTAAGATAAATAAGTCCTAGGAGATTGTGCCTGTAGTTAACATACTGTATTATACACTTAAAATTTTGAGAAGTTTAGATATCATGTTAAGTATTTTCATCACAATAAAATAACATTTATACAAATAAAAAATAAAATTCTAAAATGTAAATTCTAGTTGATTCATGAGATTGTGAGGTGCATTAATGAAAAAGATAAATATTCGGCAATTTGTAAAGCATTAGGGAAAGTTTGAGCTTATGTTTGGCAATGTTGCTTAGTTGCCAGAGGCATGAGTTTTGTTCTCATACAAAACTAAGTCAGGCTGCCAGGTTCTGTGTATTAACAGAATGTGACAATGTTGTATCTGTGAGCTTCAGTTTCTTCATCTATAAAATGGGAAACACAGTGTCTACCTCACTGAGCTAGTCTGACAGTTAACTGATAATGCACACAAAACTTTTAGCAAAATGTAAGAGATGTAAAAGTCCTCAAAATGGTAATTTTTGCTTATCTAATTATATTAGTCTCATCACTGTTATTTTACCATTAAGGGCAGAATTAAACAAGATGATATTTTTAAAATGTCAAGTGACAAGTTAAAAAAAAATTCAATTTTATTGAATTTATCCTTCTCATTAGAGAAAAAGAACATACATATATTGTTGAGGGATATTTAAAACCTTTTATCTTCATTTGAAAATTAGCTGAGCCCTGCCAGTCACCCAGCCTGAGGAGCTCAGGTCAGGCTTCTATGAATATCTCAAACGTATCTTGCCTGCATTTTCTATTTTTTTTGGTCCCCCCTCTTTGGATTACATTTTATTAGTGTCCAATGAACTATTTGTAAGAGTTTTCTTTTTTAATACTAGAATGATTAAAATCCTCATTTTATGATATGGATATTAGAAAGTAGGAACTGACAAAATAGGTGTTGGTGCTTTTCAGGAGCGATTGTTGAGGATGGAAGAGCTGTTGGATGGAGCACCTTGATTCAGAGGGTAAGGGTGGGGACTGCAAATACTGGTGGGGAGTCCAATCTGCCGCAGCGATATAAATAAAAATCACTTGGTTAAACTCGTTTGAGGAAAAGCAACTTGAAATTTCAGATGGGGATAGTCACAGGCTCTTCTTTCTGGTCGCTTATTGAAGAATGGAAATGTTTATGCCTGAGAAAGGACATGGATACACTGTCAATGAAAAGAGCAGGTTAACCTCCCTCTAAATACAAGTCAAGCAGGTAAAACTTACTTTATTTTCTCCTTCTCATCCCTTCTCCTACCTCTTTCTTCCCCTAATCCTACTTCAGATTGAAGTTAGGATTACTAAAGGAGATCTTTGTTAATGCAACTCTAGGCATACAATAAAATAGAAACTCCTTGAAAGAAAATGTGGGAAAAATTCAAATGGGACCTTGATCTCTGGTACCAGGGCAAAATTTCACCATTGCTTCCATCTCTAAATTCAGTCTTCCTGCTGCTGCTCATCTCCACCAAGAACCTGAGGAGATGAGCCTGGTCAAGCCTGTGGCCAATCTGAGAAGATGCTGGAACTTGGATGCAAGCAGTGGATTGTCTCTCCGCCGCCAACAAGAGCATCTTCACCGGGGTAGTCTGAGCAGAAAACCAACCTTCTACACCACTTTGAGGACCCTGGGAAGGTGAGTTGAGCTTTTTTTTGCCATTATTGAATTCCAACTCTGTATTTTGGAATATGTCATGTAAACTGGAAGTGTGCCTTGCATGCATTTTGTAGCTTCCATATGGTTCTTGACAGCATAACAATGATAACAATTTGTCATGGTAAAGGAAGGGAATAGAGTTTGTATTTAGCTTCATAAAATGTTCCCTTTTGAGACTGTATTTCATGAACTCTATTGCCTGTATTTATGTTTAAGATAGTGAATATTATCTGATTATAGTGCTCCCTAAAATTCTGCAAATCAGGCTAAACTCCATCGTTGGCATTTTCCCCTGGGATTTCAAGAGGCACAGACACTTGCAACTTAATCCTTGATCAAAAAGTTTATTTATGACTTTTTTCTCAATGAAATATTTTATTTATATTCCAAATTTTACCTCAAGATTTAAATTTTTAAATAGTGTTACTTTGTAAAAGTAAATAACTTATATCAAACTCCCAGAAAGCATTTCAACTTATAGACCTAATATGATAGTTACAAGATGAATATTAGAATGAATATAAATTATACAATACAGTAGATAAAATATTTGATGATTTTGGTACAAGGGGAAAAGAAAAAGTGGCATACCTTGGATGTTTAATTTGAACCAGAAATTTTGATATGCACTTTATGAATGTTTTATCTTAGTCATTGAAGTCTAAACAGTAGATAATGTTGGCACCATATTGTACATACGGAAACAAGTGTGAGATTATGCACATAATGAATTGTAAAGCCAGAATTCAAACCCCAAAACTGTCCAGCTCCAAATGCATTGCCGTTCTACCAATGTTATTATTTTTCTGGAAAGCTAAACATGAAAAATTATATATCTGACACTAAACTCAGTAAACAAATTCAAAAATTATATCTCAACCAAAAAGTGTTGATTTGCCTTTGGTATCTTACTAATAATGATTTTTTGTTTCTCCTTTGCCACGTGGTAATGTTATTCTAACAGCTACTATTTCTACTGTATTGTTACTAATAAGGACTGTGTGACTCTGGCACTGATTTATCTATTTCTGACTTGAAATTTCTTTGGGAAAAAATTTAAGATTAGGAGATTTATTAATTCAATGTGTTCATATACATTTTTCCCCTTGAGTAATTTTGCAACAGTAGGTGGCACGTTGGAATGGCAGATTTTAACAACTGATAAAATATTAAGACTAGGAGCTCCTTTGTGGCACAGAGGGCTATGGATCCAGCATTATCACTGCAGTGGCTTGAGTCATTGCTGTTGTGTGAGTTTGATCCCTGCCCTCAGAAGTTCCATATGACCTGGGTGCAGCCAAAAAAAATTTTAAAAAGAAAAAGATATTAAGACTCAAAAAGAGTAGCTATAAGTAAAGAAAATTTTGTCTATGGGATAATCTATTGAGCATAACAAGGCAATAGGTCAAAGATGAGAATTTTACTAGATTATATGCAGGATGGAAACTTTTATGTTTTGTTCATTTACTAAAAGAGTATCCAAAATATGTGTTGCTATTGAACATGCCTCTTAAAAACATGTTTTATTTAACTACATTTCTAATATTTTAATTAGATTTATTAAGTTAGTCTGATATCAGTATTTATTAAAACCACAAATATTTATTATCTACTTTTTTTTTTGCGCTTTTTAGGGCCATACCTGCGGCATGTGGAGATTCCCAGGCTAGGGGTCTATTCGGAGCCATAGCTGCCTGCCTACGCCAGAGCCACAGCAACACAGCTATACCACAGCTCACAACAACGCCAGATCCTTAACCCACTGAGCAAGGCCAGGGATCGAACCTGCGAACTCATGGTTCCTAGTGAGACTCGTTAACCACTGTGTCATGATAGGAACTCCTATTATCTACATTTTAGTTTGTTTTCCACATAGGAACTTTTAGGTATTTTTAGAAACAGAGAGCTACTCTGTTTTTGTTTTCGTTTATGAGTCTTTATAAAACTATTGCATCCACATTTTGTGCTTAGACTTTTAGTAAATGTTTACAAAGACAATATCTCAAGTAAAATCTTAGGCATATTTGCATTTTAACTGTGGAGAATATTTTCCTATGAGATATGTTTAACCTACAATAAACTATTTCAATTGAAACAATTTAACACTTATTTTAGTGCTAACTGAATTTTGGAGATTTCTTCTCACATACGTCTGATACTTTTGTTATTTTTTTTATTCAGAATTTAGAAGTATTCGCTAAGTGTCTACTGTAACATGGTAAGCAAACTTGCAAATCACCTCCATTTTTAGAGTTTACAGACTAGTGATAAATAAAGCCATAAACCAAATTAATCAAAAAACTACTAATTACAAACCTTGATAAGTGAAAAGGAGCTCTGCAAACATTAAACAGTGAAACATGAAAATATGGAATGTTAGAGAAATACTCTATAAAAAATAAAATTTTTACTAAATGTTAAATAATAAGTAGAAATTTAGGAATAATTACAGTCTTAGTAAACTTTCCAGTTCTGGTTATAATGGATCAAGTTTTGGAAAGGATACATCGATTGAAATATCAAAACAAAACAAGCAAAACAAATCCAAAAGAAACAGAAAAACATCATCAAAAAATCTTTTGAGGAGTTCCCGTCGTGGCGCAGCGGTTAACGAATCCGACTAGGAACCATGAGGTGGCAGGTTCGATCCCTGCCCTTGCTCAGTGGGTTAACGATCCAGTGTTGCCGTGAGCTGTGGTGTAGGTTGCAGACGCGGCTTGGATCCCGCGTTGCTGTGGCTGTGGCGAAGGCCGGCGGCTACAGCTCCTGTTAGACCCCTAGCCTGGGAACCTCCACATGCCGCGGGTGCAGCCATAAAATGACAAAAGGCAAAAAAAAAAAAAAAATTCTTTTGAAAATACCGGGGAACTACCAAGGCAACCAGATCATGCAGACCATGATTCTAGATAGACGAGACAATACATTGAGATGAAACTGATATTTGCCAATTTATAAATAGCCTCATATCTAGAGATTGAGAATCTTGACACAGTTTACTGAAGCAGAACTTTCAGTGGCACTGCTAAAAGAATGCCAGCACGTAAAATTTGGGTTTCAGAGGAAAGATGGACCTTTATATGCCTCCAGATGTTAGAAGAGAACTCTAATATACTAATTCCTAGGTGTGAGATATAAAAAACTAGACAAGATCCCAGTGTCCAAGTACTACTATCTGAGACAGGATAAGATATAAGGTCTTGACCTACCTTTAATCTAACTCCTTGTCAAAAGCAAAATTAAATTTTCTATGAAGAATATACCATCATAAAGAGAACCTATAATTTTCTTACAGAATTTATAGCCTTCAGTAAAATATTATCAAGAAACCAAACAAAAAGGAAATAGGCGATTGAAATAGGCCCATTGGTGTTTCAGTTATCAAAGGAGTCAAACACTGTCTTTAAATTTACTGTGATGAATAGACTCAAGAAAATAGATGACAAGATAGAGAACTTCACTACCAATTAGGAATGGAGAAAACTAATAAAATAGAAACACTAGATTAAATGATATAATAATTGTCATTAGGATTGCAGTAATGAGTTTAGTAATGGATTAGACACTGATGTTGAAATGATTAGTAAACTGGAAGATGTGAGCATAAAATATCTATATTAAACCACAGAAATGCAAACAGGTAAACAAAAAACTGACAAAAGAAACATAAAACATGAAACAAAAGATGACAGAAATTATATCCAAAATATATGAAAAACACCTACAGATTCATATGACTAAGAAAAAAATTTCGGTAAAAATTGAACAAAAACAACTGGGAAGAAATATGAATATTTTCATGTTTCAGAAAGTTAAGGGTTCCTGAGACACAACACCTGCAACTTCAGCTAATGGATAAGTCTTAAAAGTTTAAAAATGACAGAATGAGGAGTTCCTGTAGTGGAACAGAGGAAACAAATCCGACGAGGAACCATGAGGTTGTGGAATCGATCCCTGACCTTGCTCAGTGGATTACTGTGGCTCTGGTGTAACCTGGCAGCTGTAGCTCTGATTAGATCCCTAGCCTGGGAACATCCATGTGCCATGAGTGCAGCCCTAAAAAGACAGAAAGATTAAATAAATAAATAAATAAATAAATAAATAATGGAATGAATAGTGAGGACTCCAGAGAGTTTTAAAGTGCAAGGAGACACATTATTTACATTTCAAAGTAGAATAAAATCTGAAGCCTTGGATGCATGGTTTTGTTTATTTCACTCTTCCAATATAAATAGACATTTACTTATATACCAGAAAATAAAAATCTTGGCAACCTCGCCTTTTTTTTTAATTCTCAAAAAGGAAGTGATTACATCAGGGAAATGACTCCTTTTATCTCACAGAAGAGGAGGGTAGAAGCTGGACAGCGTACATATAAACTACATAAGGCTCTTAATTTCAAGAGTTTCTTTCCTGTGACTTTAGAAGTCCCTCCTGTCTGATATTGAAGAGATAGTAACAGCACTATGTTCATTGCAGCACTGTTCACAGTACCTAAAATGTAGAAACAACATAAATGCCCATAGACAGATGAATAAAGAAAATGTGATATATATACATTCAATGAAATACTATTCAGACTTGAAGAAAGAAATGCTGCAATATGTAACACTGTGGATGGGCCTTCAAGACAACGCAACAATAACACAGTTTTCAAAGGTATTAGAACTGCTTCACATGAGAATAGCTTAAATATCCATTAAAAAATATACTGGATACAAACTGATGTTGCCATATAATGGTAACTATACACACAATTATGTGGTTGTATCTAGAAAACATAATGTTCATGCAAAAAAGTGGCACCTTGTACATGATTCTATTTGCATTAATTTCAGAAATAAGCAAAACTGTGATGAAATAAGTCAGAATGATGCTTATCTTTGGTGAGCTGAGGATAATTCCTTATTGGGAAAGAATGAAAGGGTGATTCTAAAGTTTTATTAATTGACTTGATTACATCAATGTTTCTATTTTGTGACAGTCTATATAGCATTTGTAATTTTTGACCTTAATGTGTGTTAGTTATACTTCACGTTCAAGGAAATCTATTTAGAGTAAGAATAATTTGGGAAATCAAAATCTTATATTATTGTTAAAATATTTTAATAAAACATTAAATTATATTATTTTACCTCATTTTTATTGGAAGGGAATTAAAGTGTTTCCAGGTTTCTGATCTTTAATGAGTTTAAGCATATTAAATAGGAAATGCTAAAACTATTATACTCCAAAAATGAAGTGCTTCCTTTGAACATTTTCTTTAAGTGCATTTTAGTGAGTTTATGCTAATTTGATCTTTAACTTTTGGTATGTGTGTAGCATGAAGGACTTGTCCAGTGTGTTTTGGAAGCAGAGAAAGATTCAGAACAGCAAGTAGCTTTTGGCTTACAAAAAGCATGCTCACTCTTCACCGATCCTTAGAGTTTTGCTACAATGGGTTTTCTTTCTTTTTTTGATCTTGTCCATGGTATGTGGACATTCTGGGGCCAGGGATCAAACCCGAGCCACAGCAGTGACAATGATAGATCCTTTGCCTACAGAATCACCAGAGAACTCCTATAATTGGATTCCTTTCACATCCTCTTTTTGAGAATATTTATGTATAGCAGAAATTATATTTCTTATAGGATATCAAATTAAAATGTCACAAAGGGAATTCTAGGACTATAACTAGACTAATGAAATGTGTTTCATGTATATGAGAGATACTTTTCTTATATTAAATCAAATAATCTGCTTCACATCCCTCCTCTAATAAATAATAAATCAGAATTCTAAACCAGTTTGTCCAGCTCTGAAGCCCATACATACATCAATGTGTTGCATCTAAACTAGTTTAATTTTCAGGGTGAAAATTGTCAATTCCAAATATGAAAATCTTCATCCACAGATTTTTATAAGATTGCAGCTTTTATTAATCTATTAAAATAGATAAGTAGGAATACCTACTACTACAGCAAACGGTATGCTAAAAAGGTTTTACATAGTGTTTGGGGAAAATATTGGTGATGATCTCCAGAATACTACCCTCCAAGTCATATAAAAATGCCAGCATAACAGAAAGAGTTTACATCACTTTTCTTAAGCAATGCATGCATTGTAACCTAGGACCTCTCACTCTAAGACATGTGTATATCGGGATAAAGGAGAATGAATAGAATAACATAGACCTTCCCTGCTTGAGGCACTATATGTAGCTCTTTTTGATATGTATTTCTTCCTAAATCCATTAAAGAGTAACTCATTTCAACCAGGCAAGTGTGTGATTGGTTTTCGTGAAGATAAGGAAGAGTTTGTAATTAAATTTCACCAGAGACCCACCATCTTGCCTTAGGGAAAAAAAATAAAAGAGCTGACAACCCAGCACTAAGAGTAAAAGGGTCAGAACACGCATCCCTTCTCGCTAGAGTGGTGAACAGAGATCCCTTATTGGAACTTGGCTAAGAACATTTTTTTTGCAAATACCACCAATCTCTTCATAATGTCAGCTCCTGTCCCCAGGATGCTATGAGTCACTGAAGTCCTTTCTGACATTATGGCAAAAGTCTGAAAACAGTGCAAGTGGTACTGGCTATGGTTTAGGGTTTTTTTTTTTTTTTTTCCAAGGGAGAAAAAAGGTATGAAGATCCTTTTGACCAGATTCTGTCTCCAAATCTGTGGACCCTTATATTTTAGTATAAATTTAAAAATCAAGGTGCCGACAAAAGATAGCACCTCTAAATTTGTCCAACTCCAAATCTTATAGTAAGTGCAATGCCACAGCAGGAAGGCAGCAATCTTACCCCACTCAAGTTGCTCTAACGGACACAGACCAAGTGACTTATAAACAACAAAATCTTATTTTTCATAATTCTGGAGGTTGGAAGGTTTAGATCATGGTACCAGCAGATTTGTTTCTGGTGAGGATTTCCAGGTTCATAGACCATCAGCTTTTAGCTATGTCCTCACATTATGGAAGAGGGCAAGGAATCTTTCTGGAAACTCTTTTTTAAGGAACCTCTTTTTTAAGGACACTATCCATTTAAGAGAGCTCTGCTCCAATTATATATTCACTCTCCAGAGGTCCCACCATGTAATATCATCACCTTGGTGGTTAATGCTTTCAACATATGAATTTGGGGTTATTCTCAAACATTCAGACCATAACACCGGATCTTTGGATTATTTTCAAATCAGGAAAAGACTCAGTGTAATGGAAAGCAAAATAAAGATACACAGCTTTCAATGTGGGATCAGAGCCACAGAGTCTAACAGTGAAAGGAGACAAGTGTTGTGGATTGAGCCCTGAGCCCCCAAGATGATATGCTGAAGTCCTAATATCCAATACCTACAAATATGAGCTTATGTGGAAATAGGGTCTTTACAAATGTAATCAAGTTAAAATGAGATTGTATTCCACTAGAGTGGCCCTTAGCCAATATAGTGGTGTCCTTATAAGAAAAGGACAAAGAGACAGACCTAGAGAGGGAAGATGGCCAATGTGATGACAGGGCAGAAATGGAGGTGAAGTGGCCAAGAAACACCAAGGATCAGAAGCTAGGAAGAGGTGGTGAAGGATTCCTCAAGCCAGACTCAGAGGAAATAAAGCCCTGCAGACATTTTTTTTTTCCTTTTTAAGGCTAAACCTAGGGCCTATGGACATTCCCAGACTAAGGATTGAATCGGAGTTGCAGCTGCTAGCCTAAGTCACAGCCACAGCAACACCAGATCTGAGCAGCATCTGTAACATACACTGAAGCTCACGGCAACACCAGATCCTTAACCGACTGAGCAAGGTCCAGGGATAGAACCCACATCCTCATGAATACCAGTCAGGTTCTTAATCCCATGAGCCACAAACGGTGACTCCAGCCCTGCTGAGAACTTAGTCAGCAGGGCCATATTTCAGACTTGTAGCCTCCAGAATTGTTAGACAATGAATTTCTGTTATTTTAAGCTACTCAGTTTGTGGTACTTTATTAGGCTCATCCTAGGAAACCGATACAGCACATTTCCCAGACCATTAGCACAGAGAGGCATCACAGAGGCGGCAACCCATGCAGAGATGGTGCATGAAACACATTTTAAACATGGCCATCAGTTGAATTTGGGGAAAAATTGCAAATGGCAGTAGGTCTCTGTAAGAAATTAAGTTTTCTTAGCCTAGAGGTTATAGATTCAAAAGAGTATACGAAACCTTCAGTTAAAAATGAAATTCAGCATGGATATATATTCATCCACTAAGGACCTTCGTTTATTCCTAACAGTAATATACAAAAAGCTAGAAATTAATATTAAATTCTCATGTTTACATCACTTAACAGTTTACTGCACCTGTAAGTGCCTTAGTTACTTATACGGCAAATTGTATATAGTTCTTATTTTAGTATATGAGTTTAGTTGCTGCCTAGAAAAAGATAATGTGGTTATATTACAATATTTTAAGGAATAGAAACTTTCCAAGTATTAAAAAAATATGTTGCCTGCAAAGCTTGTATAGACAATTTGTCTATTGCCAAGATTCCATAGTCCACAATATGGGTTAACTGATGTAAATAGCAGACTGTAGGGAATATTTCTTGGCGATGTTAATTGTGTTTCCATTTCCATACTCTACATTACACCACAGATTAGGTCTGATTCAAGAAAATGTAAAATCCAAATTCACATGTGCAAAATGTATAAAGATAACTCATGGAATTAAGTGGACAAAAGAGAATTCTGTTGTTACTCTATAAACACAGTGAAAAAAATAGGACTCAGTAAGTATGGATAATTTAAAGAAATCTTCATGTCTTTAAGTGTTCACATTTTTCTACTTAAGACTGACCGTTAGTAAATGAAAATGACATATTATTCCTGTATTTATCAGCCTGATTAGGCCTGTGCCATGTAAAAATATGTTATAAGAAGATATGGTTGCTAATCTACTACCAAATATCAGTTGAAAAGAAGAAAATGAAGAGATGTTTGCTGTACTGTCTCCCTAATTTATATTTAACATAAACAAATTGTGGAATTTCTTAAGGAACTGTACTTACGGGAGCACAATGAACATAAAGATGGCACAGGACCACATTTAGCATAAAATATGATCTATTTACATTAAAACTGAAAAATTTTATATAACACATTATGTTAACCTTAATCTATACATACTATTTTTTTATTTGAAAGTAATGTTTATCTTTAGTTAAAAATACTCTAAAACAACACAAATCTGTATAGTAACTATTACAGACAATATGTTTTTTTCAACATAACAATAGTTACTGAGGCTAAAGTGTAAAATATGTCACCTTAGGGGAAATATAATACATCCTGAAAAAAACTTTATTAAAGAGCTCTATCATATATTTTATACCTATAGAAGCATATTAATTAATTAATTTAAACATTTTTGTTATAGTCTCAGGTTTAGTAGACACTTGTGCCTATCTCCTCGAAAATTAACACTGGAGAGCCAAAGCACGTAAGATTTTTCCACTGATTATTTTTCTGTTTTCTGCTTCCCTAATCTATTTGGCTCATAAGCAAAATCATCATCAAAGAACCAATGAGTATCTCTAAGGATTTAGCAAAATACTAGGTGTTTGATCATTGAAAACTATAAAGAATATGCTTAGTTACTGTTGAATTGAAATGCTGAGTGGTCCATTAGGCAGAAATGAGTAATTCATCCATCAGAGGCATCCATGGTGAATGATCACTCTGACAGTTCATATGTTGAATATGAAAGCACTCATGAGGATATATGCACTGGATGATGGGATGATAAGTTTTCTATTATTCCAAAAGCTACTCTTCAGGAAAGGACTATAATTCAATCTTAAGTCACTTGTTGTGCTATACCTATAATAGGCTATAAATATTTCAAACCCACCCATTATATCTACAGAAAGATATTTCAAGTGTTTGATTTATAACACGAAGCCACTATAATCTTATACAACATGTGGATAATCTGGAATTTCAATCATTACATAAGGGAAGAGGATATAAGGAAATGAGTGATATTTACAATATTTGAAAAATTCTAATTTGTACACTGATGAATTACTAGATAAAAGTTATGCCATAATAAACTCATTATATTCCCAAATCCTGTGTAACTCAAAGGAACTGGATGTCTAATTTTGTTAAGAAGTGAGATGTTGCCTGAAAATAAAAGAACTGGACTGAGTGACAGACTTTAAAATTCTCCTGAATAAATTATTCTTGCATTCATAACCCTGACTATTAACAATTCTATATACTAAATAAAATATTTTAGTTACACTAAATAATTTATAATAATATAAAAATGTCCCAATTAATACTGCAAGTGAATACTACATACAAAAATATGAGTAGGTACTAAGTAAATACTAAAAATGAATAATTTATATTGAGTTTAATACATTCATTATAATGGAACCACATCTGATCCAATTAGCAATACTGATGATTTTAATGAATATATAAGTAATAACAGTAATCCATGGTGTCTTCTCCTCCATGTTTGAACACACTTTGAGGACAGAGATAGTTGGAAAATTAAAATATATTGAAAAAAGGGAAAACCAAATGAATGAATGAAAATGAGTACAAAAGTAGAACAAACTAAATGTCAACTTAAAGTGATATTTATATGAACGCTTTGTTGCATATGACTGTAACTTTTGAAAAAAAGGTAAATTTGATATGCATTTATTTGGAAGAGGTGAGTAATTAGCAGTTCTATTTGTGTCAAAATATTAAATAAACTTATACTGAATTTATCTGTATGTCTACATATGGCCTCACTATATAAGCCTCTAATCTGTATGTATTTAGTATATGTGGTTTATTTTTTAAGATATAAGATCATAAGTAATCACATTTTTTAATGGCTGCAAAAAGAGAAAAAATGAGTTAGGTGAGAGGAACACACTAAAAAACATAGAAAAAGATCACTATATAAAATGCTCACAGAGAACCTATATCAGTAATTAGTGATTTGTCTTCATAGGTTAAAAATTATCTAGCTGTTTTAAAACTATTTTATAAAATGAGAATCATTTCTGGGGTTATTGATTCATTTACTTATTCACTCATTTAATAAAGCAACCTAGTGATAATTGAGCATGTCCATGTGTCAGATAGTGGAATGTAAGCTCTTTGAGGGAAAGTATTTTTCTTTTGTAACCTAAGTACAAGGTCAGACATATAGTTGGTACCTGGTGGATATTGTTTTGTGAATGAATGAATACTAGGTGCTAGCATGTAATGATGAATAAATCATGTACAGCCCATGTCCTTCTAGTGTGTCCAGTGCAGTGGGTGGAGCTTACAAATATTCAAAATTATAGTTATAAATATATAACAGTAATATATATATAATATATATTTTATATATAATACATATAACACATATGCTATATATATTATATATGTAAAACATTAATAATTGCGAAGTTCATAGCTATCACCCAAAAGCCTATCAAATTTCAGTTCAGCAATATTAAAAATAAGCTAACCCAGAGGCTATATGTTGATTATCAAGGAGCAAGAAAATGGAATTGCAAGAAGGGCCAGGTTTTAAATGAATGGTTTCTTTTTAAGAAGTCCCTTAATATCTATTCAAAAGAGAGGGCCCTCCAGGACACCTGTCCCTCTTTCTACACTCCCTCTGCATTAGCAAGGTATCTGCACACATGCAGCTAGCACCGGCAATTTAAGAAAAATCTTGACCATAAAAGTCCCCAAAGAGTGGAAGCAATCCCAGATTGGCTGTTTATTCACCCCTCAAAAAAGATCCTCTAGGGAAAGTTGAGGAATGATTCAACATCCAGGAGAAAATACAGTGATAAGCATATCAGCTCTTTAGAGGTATTCCAGTACTGGGGTCTTGATTTTAATTGTTTAAAAGTGTATTTATTGAAAACTTAGAATTATGTGGAATGAAATAATGCCATTTGTAGCAACATGGATGGACCTAGAGATTATCATGCTAAGCGAAGGTAGTCAAACAGTGAAAGATAAACATCATCTGATATCATTCATAGGTGGAATTAAAAAAAAAGATACAAGCGAATTTATTTGCAGAATAAAAACAGACTCAAAGCCTTTGAAAACAAACTTATGATTACCAGAGGGAACAGGTGGGAGGGAGGGATGGACTCGGGATTTGGGATTGGCATATGCACACTGTGGTATATGGAATGACTGCCTAACAGTGACCAGTTGTGTAGCACAGGGAACTCTAACCAATGCTCTGTGATGGCCTATGTGGGAAAAGAGTAAAAAAGAACAGATGTATGTACGTGTACGTGTACAACTGAATCACTTTGTTGCACAGCAGAAATTATCACAACAGTATAAATCAATTATGTATCAATACAACTTGAAAAAATAAAAATAGAAATAAATTTTAAAAAATTATGAAGAAATTCAAAATAGTCCATTACATTAAAATGCAGAACATATAAAAAGTCAAAGAAACAGGAAGGTTTAGGGGTTTATTTTTTAATAAAGTGTCAAGGTAGTGGTGATTACTACCTTCAAGCGTTTTATAAGGGTTATGTTACAGACTACAGTACCAGGTCACTGCTCATTTCTGTCAAAGAAAATGGAAAAAATGCTCAGATATAAAAGTAGTACAATTAACTTAGTAAGCCTTTTTAAGAATTTCTTCACAGTGAAGATTTTAAAACATTTATAGGTGCCTTATTTTGAAAAATAGCAAAGTCTTACTGAAAGCTGCTTGTGGATCGTATACATTTTCTTCTTGCAGGTACGGATATAAAGCTTCCCCAACAGAGTGGGCCTGCTGTAGTACCGTAGATCCTTTCTAAAATGAGATTTTATAACCTTAATCCTCTGGCTATTAATGAACTACCTTCAAGTAGCTAAGTAGACTCACCATTTCTATTCTACTTACTCAGTTATGAATGCTCTGTTGCTGAGTGCTATATGTTTCTGTTAGTTATCTCAATATTTAAAAGGAAGAGTGAGCAATAGCTGACATTTTTAACGCATGTAGGGCACCCAGGAACTAGGTAGCATTAAAATGGATCACTAGAATCTATACATTTTGAATTTCCATTTTCAATTCTGAAGTTCTTTTTTAAAGTCTAGATTTGGGGATAATTTTAGGAAAGAAAGACTTCGTAGTAATTGGATTTAAAATACGAATCAGTGCATGCGCTGAGGGTTTGGAATGGAAATGCTGTAAAGTTTGGTTGTGATGATTGTTGTACAACTATAAATGTAATAAAATTCATTGACTAATTAAAAAATAAAATAAAAATAAAAAATAAAATACTAATCATAAGAATTAAAAGTCAGTTTAGATTTTCAAATGAGCAATTCTTGGTCTCTAGTAATGCTCAGATAACATAGTTAGAGGGACATTTTAGGGAAGTGCACTAGATAGCATTGTGGAGAAAGAAGGAAACACACCCACACTGAGTCCTTTTAGCATCAGCATTATTGATTTCCATATTAACTGAGCCCCGTGAGGGCTCTACTTCAAAACCATCAATCAGGGAAAGGTGTACAAATCATCTAGATTCTCACTTAATGAAAAGAAAATGTGATATAATTTAAAAGATCAGGGTAGAGATGTGTAGGCAGGATTCCCATGATTAATCATCCAAAGTAAACTTTATTATTTAAGAGCTATTAGACTATAGAAAGCTGATTTTTTTCCCTAACAATGTGGATTAGATTTAAATAGTATCATAAATATTGACACCATTATGTTAGTCATGCATTCTGATTTCTCTTTCTTCCTAAGAATCCTATAGAAATAAGGATTATATAAACATTTTTAGGATGGATGCATCCAGGGGTTGAAATGATGGGACCAGTGACTCTATGACTATTAAGTTGCTTTCATGCTGTTAAATATTTTGCATAACAGTGGGAGCTGAGGTACAAGAGTCTGTTTCAGCATCTCTTCCTACAGTTCTATTTATTCCCAGTATTTGTACATAGATTAAAGTTAATAGTTTTGATTATTTTCCCATGTTCTGTGAAGGATAAGGCTAATGCACCAAAATGTTAAAATGCATTTTTTTACAGTTCTAGCTAAAGTCTGAAGCTGAAGACAATAGGTATTAAATACCCACTCATCCTAAAAACTGCTTTTTGAATAAATCCATGCCAGTATTTATTGAATAGCAAAACCTGGTCGAAAAATCGAATCTTCCCTCCCAAAAAATATATGACAGAGACTAGAAAAGTGAAAGATTCTTTCAAGTGAACTTTTATTTATTTTTATTTATTCATTTATTTTTGTCATTTTAGGGTCACACCCTTGGAATATGGAGGTTCCCAGGCTAAGGGTCTAATCAGAGCTAAAGCAGCTGGCCTACACCACAGCCACAGCAACGTGGGATCTGAGCCACGTCTGCAACCTACACCACAGCTCACAGCAATGCCAGATCCATAACCCACTGAGCAAGGCCAGGGATCAAACCCACAACCTCATGGTTCTTAGTCGGATTCGTTTCCACTGCGCCACAACGGGAACTCCTCAAGTGAACTTTTAGAGTAGAGATGATGATTTTCTACAGGAGAGTGAGCCTGACCTTTCCTTAACAGTCAGGAATTTGTTTACACTATGTCACAGCACTTGTGAAGTTTTGCACCAGACAAACTGAGGAAAATTTGTGTCAGTTCAATAGGGACTGGCACACACATGAACCTAGAAACTGAAGGCTATTTTCTTTTACCAGAAGTCAAGACAGGAGTCAGACTGGAGAAACCAAGAAAAAAAAAAAATACTATAAATGAGATTAACAGAGATGTTCCCATTGGCAGAGGCAAAGATGAATGAGATATTGTGGGATTATGGGAGCCCAGCAGCACATTCTGAGGAGACTGTTTTACAGGATAGGTGATCCTGGAAATAAGAGGATTGTCCCAGGGTCAGGAGGAAAGTGGGAGGCAGGAATCAGCAGAGTGCTTTTACTGTGAGGGAAGGAGTTAGTGTGATTACAATCAAGGATGGATCTTTGCAATCCACAATGGCTCCCATAAAATAACTGGACTTCAGATGCCTGTCATAATGATAGCGTGGTACCAGTTATTATCACCTAACATAAAACTAGGAACAGTCCTGTTTCTGGCAACACTGAAACACAATTGGACCTAGTTACACCAGTTCCTTTTACTGTAGTATACTCTCATTTCTAAATGATACATTTTAGAAAGCACCACAGAAAACTGTTAAGGTGTCTGAAAATCATGCTTCATATAGGACAATGGAAAAAATATGGTAGTGATGGAAAAGAGAACTATAGATAAATGAAGGAGGAACTCAGATATTTAAAGGACTCATGCAGAAAATAGACCATTTTCTAAGTTAACTTAAGATCAGTTGGTAGGAGTTCCCGTCATGGCTCAGTGGAAATTAATTTAACAAGAATCCATGAGGACACGTGTTCTGTCACTGGACTGGCTTAGTGGGTTAAGGATCTGGTGTTGCCATGAGCTGTGGTGTAGGTCACAGACACACCTCAGAACTGGCATTGCTGTGACTGCAGTGTAGGCCAGCTGCTACAGCTCCTTTTTGACTCCTAGCCTGGGAACATCCATATTCCATGGGTGTGGCCCTAAAAAGAAAAAAAAAATTAATGTGTAAAAGATAAATGGGTGGAGACTTTGTATGAATATAAATAAAATATCTAATAAGGAAAAAAGTATATTAAGGAATAACATCTCACAAAATATTTTTCTCTCATAATTGGAATTATTTAAGCAAAAACTAAATTATCATGGATGAAATTAAAAGAATGTAATTGACCAGATGACTATTAGAACCTATACCTCAGTTTTCCAAAGAAGTTCTAGTTTTCTCTTCATTTTCAAAAGGATCATATAATAAACAAAAATATGGTCACAATACCTAAAATATTATTTACAAATCAAAATGTCTGAATCTGTTTTTGGATAAAGCCTCTGACCCTTTTTGAATTTCATTCTTCATATACAAGAGGATATGTGTAATATGTACCTAGATTTCCTTCTTGAGTTCTTTTTGAATCAAAACTGATAGCATATAAGAAGGAACTTTAAAATATTACAAATTTATATTGTTCTGCAAATATTAGTTCAGCCGTTTAATCGTCATAAAAAGGGTTTAAGTTAGAAAAGTTCATATATTTCTTGCAGCTGAATGACTTTCAAAATATCTGTGCATCATGGGTGAGAATTTGGGGACGCCCCTCTCTCAATTAAGGATATATGTATACATATACGCATATAAACATTATGTATGTTATTCATCTATGGTCAAGAATTTTAAAAGAGCAAAGCTAATACCAGAGGAGAAAGGACATATGAACAGTGATTGAAGGTATAACAAACTACATACATTGGGATAATTCTCTTCTAATTCCCAATTGAAGAATGTTAAATATGCATTAAACAAAGAAGCAGAAAACTAGTTTTTATTTCATTTACTTAATATTTGTACAGTTTTCATTGAGCTTCCTAGAAGAGTGACAATGGATCTATGATACTAGACTAACAGGAGAAACTATTCTGATCTAAGGTTATCATTTAATTATCTCGATTTAAAATATAAAGACTATGCAATTCCATCTTAACCACCCACTCCTGGTTCACTTCTCTTACCTCCTAAGAGAAATGAAGCAGCTCTGTTATCAATATGTAGAAACAATGGTAAGCAGAAAAGAACAGAAATTAACGTTCTTGAGTCCACTAAAAAACTAAAAAAGGTATGTCCTATTTTATTGGCTACAGTCTTGTTTTATAGTATTGTTCCAATATCCTGGCCCCTTACTATCCGTTTTCACTTGCGTAAGTATACTGATTTGGGGTTAAGATGCTCAAAGGGTATATTTCCTGGTCAATTTACAGGAAAAAAGAAAAACCATTTAAAGCAGTTGCAAAAATGTATGTACAAAAAATAGTTTAATAAGCTTTCTTAACTTTGCATTATTGGCTCTTCTTTTTAAAAAAATTATAGTTGATTTACAATGTTCTGTCAATTTCTGCACTTCTTAAAATTTCACCATTTAAGTCAACTAAACTTTTGGAAGGTAGGGACATATTTGTTTCTAGTATGCATAACATATCTTCCCCAAAGAGTTCAATAGTCCCCTGAGAGTAAGATCCATGTCTAAACCTCTCAACATATTTGCATTTTCTAAATAAATAGTAAATGACCGAATGAATATGAATGAAGAATGAGTGAAAATTCTGTTAGAAATTTAGGTGTAAATCTGTAAAAAGTCATTCTCAGTTTCAGGAGAGTTGTCCATGGCTTTAAGTTTATATTGCATTATGATTAAACATGTCATGACATTATTCTAGAAACACATTCACAGAGCCATCTGAAATGATTTAAGTTTCTAAAAATAGACTAAGTACTGACATAATTCACTTTTCAGCTTAGCATTTTTGAATGGAAAAAAAAATTTTTAACAACTTATGTTGGCAAAATTTATCCATTTTTTAATTAAAATGTAGGTGATTTACAGTGTTGTGCCAATTTCTGCTGTACAGCAAAGTAACTCAGTATATATACACACATTCTTTTTTCTGCATGTTATTTTCCATCAAGGTCTATCCCAGGAGATTGCATATAGTTCCCTGTGCTATATAGTAGAACACTGTTGTGTATCCACTCCAAATTTAATAATGTGCATCTACTAACTCCAAACTCCCTGTTCATCTCACTCCGTCCCCTCTCCCGCTTGGCAACCATAAATCTGTTCTCTATGTCTGTGAGTCTGCTTCTGTTTTGCAGATGGTTTGTTTGTGCCTATTTTCATTTCCACATATAAGTGATATCATATGGTATTTGTCTTTCTCTTTCTGACCTACTTCACTTAATATGGTAATGCCTGGGTCCCTCATGTTGCTGGGAATGACATTATTCCATTCTTTTTAATGGCTGAGTTGTATTCCAGTGCATATATGTGCCAAATCTTCTTAATCCATTCATTTGTCGATGGACATTTTGTTTCCTTGCCTTGGCTGTCCTGAACTGTACCGTTATGAACATATGGGTGCATGTATCTTTCTGAATTATAGTTTTGTCTGGATGCATGCCCAAGAGTGGGATTGCTGAACCATATGATAGTTTTATATTTAGTTTTCTGAGGACCTGCCACACTTTTTTCCATAGTGGTTGTGCCAGTTTAAATCCCCACCAACAGTGGAGGAGGGTATTTGGAAACATATTTGTTGTAATCGAAACGGAGATGATGGAATTCCCATCGTGGCTCAGTGGGTTAAGAACCCAAATAGTATCCAAGAGGATACAGGTTTGATCCCTGGCCTCTCTCAGTGGGGTAAGAATCCAGCATTGCCATGAGCTATGGTGTAAATTGCAGACACAGCTTGGATCCCACATTGCTGTGGCTGTGGCATAAGCCAAGAGCTGCAGCTCTAATTCGACCCCTAGCCTGGGAACTTCCATATACCTTGGGTGCAGCCTTAAAAAAATAAAAAAAGAAACTGAGATGATTAACCTGATCTGAGAGAAATAGATTCTTATGCAGTGTTTAACAAAATAAATTTTAAATAGGAAATGAAAAAAATATGCAGGTGGGTAAGGCAATGGCAAATAAGAACAGAAAGATACGGGCAGTTTATAGACTGTCCTTCATCTGAAAATGTGAGATTTAAAAAAAAAAGAGTTAAAAAATAACATGTCAGAAGAAGCAAATGCCACTATTTCAGTGTCTCTTAACCACTGAAATTGTTTAACAGGAGGGAAATACTAATTAAGATTTCACTGCCACCAAGCAATATTTACTGTAGTTGAACAGGATGACTTTTAAAGCAGCTCAATCTCATTTCCTTGTTAAGATCTTCATACAGAAACCCAGGGTTCTCAGATTTAATCAGTTTCAGCTCCCTCGCCTCCCCCTCCCCTTGGTAGAGAAGAACACATTGGGTACTTCATGACCTCAAGAGAATATTAATCTATAAAAATGTTCCTGCCCTCCCACAACCTCCCAGCCTATGACAATAATTATGATGGCTGCTGCAGGGTTGTATTGCTGTTAAAAATGGCAATGATAATGATGGAATTAAATCCTTTTTCCTTCTGTGTAAATGCAACACTTATTTCCATGCTCTTTGGATGGAATCCATTCTTTTCTAGCAGACGTGGCTATGCATCATTCTTACATATACTGTAAATCTTCTAACAATTAATAACTGCTAGAGCTCAGTTCCTTAAAAAATGAATTTACATGAATTATGGATCACCTGGAACTGAATTCATTTTCCCGCTTTCTCATCTATAAAGCTCATAAGAAAAGGGAGTAGTTGTCAAATATATATATATAATTAAAAAAAAAGGTTTTTCTCTCGAAAATATTTTGGTTGTTTAGGGTTGTTTTATTTTTTATTGGATTAGTTCCTCAGAACCATCATTTGACTGCCATTTTCTAGAGGATGTATTTTTGTTATGTTTGGTTTTCAGACACAGGTTTTTGTTTGTTTAAATGTGAAGTTCCTTTTATTATGGAATTAATACAGTTTAGAAAAAATAAAGAATCAAAATAAACAAATATAATACTCTATTTGGTTACCATTTTAGGTTTTTTTTTTTTTTTTACTTCATCTAGAATATTCTTTACATGTAATTTACATATCTATCCATCCATATCACTATCACTATGAATATAGATATAGATATGCTGGTAGGGATTGTACCATACATTGTATTTTTAATTGAGTATTTTCACCTCAAAACACATCCTTCACACTATTACAAGTTGAAAGGTGTATACATTATATTGTGTTCTGTGTACTTCACTTTTACCCAAGAACTTCAGGCTATTTTAGTGAGTAGGTAATTTTTGCAACCAAATTCATAATTCATTCCAAGGTTTTTTTTAGTCACTAAAAAGGGCACTGGTAATTTACCATATAACACACTTTATACACTTTCTAAATTATATACATTCTTAAATATTGATTGTTATTTTTTTCTTCTTCCTTCCTTCTTGTACTCCCTCCTCTTGTACTCATGTATATGTTAGCTATAATTTTCATCTTTTGGAGCAATATGAGGTTCAAAAAGGTTTAGCAGCTTGTCCAAAGTCACACAGCTAGTAACTGAGAACAAGATTTGTTGTTATCCACTTTTCAAAATTAAAGGCATTGTGCACAGATGTTACAAATGGACAAAATTATGAATGAGTAATTGATGTTACAAACGCTCAAAAATTATGAGTTCTAGAGGATCCCAGATGAAAAAGCAGAAGTGTTGGCAAAGTTATTCTAAATTTATCAAGAATCTGTAACTTGGCCTCTCTCTGCCTCAACTTTATAATGGAGAATATTTGCTGTGAATAATAACTATAAAGCTTAATTCTCAAGTGAATTTAAATACATGCTATACTATTTTAAAACTGTACAGTTCATTTGTTACTATCTATCCAATCTTTCTTAACTTTAATTTGACAAATAAGGAAACCAAACCAAAAAATATAAATGGTGTTTGAAGCTTTCCCAAATAAGATGTGTGCAAGTGGACAAATAGTATGGACTCTTCATTATAATACTTGAAAGCCATATGAAAAAAGCATATACAAAAAAAGAAAAGTTAAAAGAGAGGAGGAAAACCATTGGTTTACTCTGCTTCCTGTATTTGGCTCGGAAACTTGAAGATATATGCCATATAGTGATGATTTGAACATGAAATATGTCTCAGTGTATTTTCATTTTCTTCACACACACAAAAAAAAATGGAGTGTTGAATTCTGGGGAAAAGAGGGAGGATAAGGTGTTCTTGTGTGTATGGGTGCATTTCTTCAAACAGCAGTCACTAAAATGCTTAATACACCTGTTAGCTTTTTAAATACAGAAATGATGGTCCCTTATCCAAAAAAATTGTTTCACTCTCTGCCCAATTATTCCAAAATCTTGAATGTGTTAATTTTTTCTATGTTAACTCTGTCAGTCTGAGAGCTGATTAAAGTTTAAGCATCACTTAACCTTAAATAAATTCTCATACCATTTTTTTTTTTTTTTGTCAGCATGTTGTAATACAGGGGAGAGGTCAAATAGGAAGAAAATTTGACCCCTATTGCAAGAATTAAGCAGAAGGTGGTTTAGAAACTTCTTACCGAAGATAATCATGATAGTGTGGCAGCATTTTTCTTTTTTTTTAATTTTTCAGTTTAAAATGTATGTGCTATATACATTATATGTATTTATATAACATATATATACTTTTCTGTTTCTTAAATACATATATTTAAACCTTTCCAAAGATCTTGTTTTTTTTTTTTTTTTATGGCCATACCTGCAGCATATGGAAGTTCCCAGGGCTAGGCATTGCATCAGAGCTACAACTTGTGGCAATGCTGGATCCTTAACCCACCGAGTATGGCCAGGGATTGAATCTGCATTCCCATGGACACTATATCTGGTTCTTACCCCACTGAACCACAGCAGGAACTCCTGCAGGTAACATTTAACAACAGAACACTTACATTAAACATATTTAAGTATTTGCATTGGGAGCCAAAGGAGATGTCAGTATTAGGAGATAACATTCTAGGCTTCAGCCAGATTGCCCAGGTAAAGCCCACAGGCACAAAAGGCAGCAGCAGCTTTTCAGATGGAAGGGCACTGGATGCAAACCTGTGGCTGGAGGCAAGGCTGAAAGGCACATACAGGGAGCTGGATAGGCCTGAAATGGTGTCCGCCACCCTGAAGAAAGTCTTGTGTGTTTCCCCAACAGACCATGCAAGAGAAGGAACATAAACTCACTTAGGGGTTTGCTGTACTTAACACAAAGAATGCCGTCCCAGAGGAAGAGAATTTTGCTCAGTTTTGTCAGAGAAAAACTTTTTAGTGATAAATTGGAAGAAGAACTCACAGCCTTTAATCCACTACTTCTAAAACAAGGTCAGGCAGAAGGATCAAGCGTCATCAAACAAGTAAGAAATACCCATCACAGAACTTCCTGAAATACTGACTATAACTGAAACTAAAATCCATAAAGTTAGTTTCAAGTTCAGGTACAAAAGGAAATCTAACGTGGAGAGACCCCCAAGTCTTGCTAATGAGGAAGTTTATTACAAAATTACTGGTTAGTGATATTTTCAGGCTCTAGAAGGAAACCTGGGTTTTCTCTGTACATCCTTAGGTGCTTATGATACCAAAAGATGATACCGTAATCCGGGTTCTTGTTCACAGCGGTCGAAGAATGAACTCCGTGAACACAGAGGCAGCAAGAAAGCAAGTTTTTATTAAAGGAAAGCAAGAAGCTCCCAGGGCTGCTGGGAGGGGGGAGAAGAGCACCCTTCTCTATTGACCAATAGGGATTTTTATCTCTTAAAGGTGGGGAGGGGCACGAACTTGGGGCCCAGAAAGAGGTGGTTTTTTCCATTGGCCTTGCTCAAGTACCTATATCGGTCTTTGTCCAATAGGGGTTTTAGGGTTGGAAATGTCTGGTAAATTTTATGGCCTTTTTGTCCTTTCCTTTCATTAGATTAAGTCACCTTTCCTCACATTCCTTTTCTATCAGTTGAAGAGTGGGTTAGAGATTTGCATATCCTATGGTAATCAAAGTCTATGGGGAATTTGCATTTCCTGTAATAAAACAGGGCCTGTGGAGGTGTTACTCCCTGGAGCCCTTAAACCACAAATGTTAATCAATAGCCATATCAAAAGAATGCATCGAAGCCCATTCTCCTACACTGATTACCTGAGTTAATATTCTGCCTCACTTATGTGGAACAAAAATCATTGCCCTAAATTTTTGTTGTTGTTGTTAATTTTAAATACTTACACTAGGTTTTAACTTTTAAATCAATCATAAAATTTTAGGTATAGATACTAAAAACAATATAAGATTAACAGCCTCTTTCGCTGAATTCGCATGGAATTTTTGATGCACTCATAACTATGTAATAGCCTGAAATAATTAATTGCAGAGTAAATTTATCTAAAGTTGGAGTAAAGACAACATATTGCACAAAGGCTGGGGCTGCCTTTCAAATGATCGGCACATCTGTTTGTGCAACTCTGAAGTCCTATATTACCTACAAAATGGTTCTATTTTGCATGCTCTTAATTTAGCATAACTTTGACAGGTCAACAATCATGCAAAAAACAATAATAAGTCAGGGTAGAACAACACAATTGTCAAACTCATTCTTATCCCCCAGTATCTCAGAATGTGACCTTATTTGGAAATAAAGTGTTTCTTGATGTAATCAAATTAAGATGAGGTCATACTGAACTGGTATGGGCTCTAATCAGGTGTGACTGGTGTCCTTAAAGAAACAGAAGAGACTCTAAGATACAGATGTTACAGCAGGCAGCTAGATATGAGCAGAGAAAGGGGGACAGAGGGCCAGGTGGCAGGAAATCAAGCATCATGTAAACAGCTGGGTCATGGGCATACAAAGAAAAGCAGGAACCTCCAAACTGACAGGAAAGCACATATTTTGGGCTGATGAGTACCCTGGAGGCAATGAAAGGTGGAAAAGGCCAAGAATCTTCAGCATTTAGATGTAACTTGTTGCTCATTAGGCCCTGATTAAAATAAAATTAGCTTGAAGATAAGAAGTTCCCATCTTGCACTGATGCCATGATGCTTCTAATCAAGGCTGAATAAGGACAAAAGTCCCTCCTTCCTTCTGGAGCTGGAATGAAAATCAGGGAGTAGGAACCAACCCCCAAACACCTCCTTCCAGTGAACATCCCACACATGCCCATGCACATGGGTGCCCCTTATAACCAGTGTACCAAAGAAATGCAGGGCAGCTGCTCCCCTCTCTGCCCACCTCTCTTTAAGAGGTGTATTTCTCACTTAAATAAATCCTCACTTTACTTTCTCAATTTCTGTCTCTTTTCTGAATTCTTTCTGCGACAGAACAAAAGCCTTCTTCAGGGACACAGACAGGTGAGGAGAGAACGCCATGTAATAATAGATGCAGAGGTGGAAGTGTTGCAGCTGCAATCCAAAGGACACCAAATATTGCAAGGCAACAACCAGAAAGGAAACTCCAAGGAAGGATCCTCTCGTACAGGTTTCAGAGGGAGCCTAACCCTAAAGGCACAAGGGCTGATTTTGAACTGCCAGTCTCCCGATCTGTGAGACAATACATTTAAGTTGTTTTAAGCCACATAACTTGTGGTAGTTCATTATAGCCACCCTAGGAAACAAACATACTGCATTCTAAATATCCATCTCATTAAGTTACAGGATGATAGGAAATTTGAAAATAATTCAACAATGCTTAAACTTATTAACTATGCAATTTTACTTTTATTTATTTATTCAAGTTTGGTCATGCCCAAGCATGTGGAAGTTTGCAGGCCAGGAATCTAACCCACACCAGAACCAGAGCCATAGCAGTGGCAATGCTGGATCCTTAACCTGCTGAGTCATGAGAGAACTCAAACTATATACTTTGAGAGTATAATTTATACACAAATATAACAGTAAAATTAGAACTCTTGATATAATCCTGAGATTGATGAATGAAATTTATATGATATTAAGCAGAGTTCAACAGACTTTGTGGCTAGATTCAAGATGATTTAGAAAATAAAAAATCTGAAATTCATCTTTAGTTTAAAATATTATGCCTTCATTTATATTGATGGTTTTTCTTCATTTGTGCCTCTTGAGTCTTCATCCACCCTTATCTATGAGTAACTGAATATGATTGTAACCAAACCCAAGTTCAGCTGCCTGCCACTCCAAAGCCAATGATTTGAGAGGCAAGTGTCAGTAGAAAGGAAACTTGCTTCAATCAGAAAAGCCAGAAATCTGGGGAGATGGTGGAACTCCGTCCAGAGACCAAGTCCAAAATTTCCACTCATCCATGACAGCTTTTAAAGGGAGAAATGGGGGGTGGGAGTCAGATCTCCATTAGTCACTGAGGCAGTAGGTTGGGTTCTTCATTATTATCCATTGGATGCAAGCAGACTGACTCTCTTCAGATGTCATTCTGCAAGGGTGATCTGCTTGCTGTTGGGATTAGAGAGCCATTTTTGAACTACTTAATTCTTCAGTCTTACTTTTTAATTAGGAAAAAGAATTGGCAGGTTAGACAAGGCACTGTGTGCATACAAAAAAGTTTAAATGAGAAGTTAGTTACCATTCCTTTCTGATCTCATTCTTAGTTATGTTCTTGTAGGGTTAGGGGGGAACAGAAATGGGTAAGCAGGAAAGGGGCAAAAAAACTGCCTTCATGACGGACAGTCAAAAGAGGCATGGTTGTATGTGTGGTTGGGCACTGGACAACTGCAGCAAGTTCCATTTACATCAGAGTAATTCTATATTTGCATATGTGTTATGCCACTTCTGTGGCCAAAGTGCAGTAAAGTTTCTTTAAAAAAATAGGTATCTTTCTAATTTATGTGAAAATACCAATAAGAGCTCACCAGAGCAGGACTGTTTTCTAGGTTTTGACTTAGAAGACCTTATTTGGACCTGGAGACAAAACACAGATGACCAAAAAGTAAACTGATGAAAAATAAAATATTGCCTGCCATATCAGTAAACAAAGGATGTCACAGTCATCAAAGATTGCAGCCACCTGCAAGGGTGAGCTTGTGAGCCCTGAGGGAACTCAGGAGAGACAAAGGATACCTGCCAGATATCAGACTGCAGCCACTCCCTATGGTGAGCCCTGAGGAAACTAAGGATGTGAAAACCCAGGATACTGGCCACAGAGAGCTGAGGTGGATATCAAAGGAATGATTTCTGGAGTTCCTTTGTGGCTCAGTAGGTTGAGGACCCAACTTGTCTCTGTGAGGATGTAGGTTTAACCCCTGGTCTCACTCAGTGGGTTAAGGATCCACAAGCTGGGGCATAAGTCTCAGAAGCAGCTTGGATCTGTTGATGCCATGGCTGTGGCATTGGCTGCAAATGAAGATCCAATTCAACCCCTAGTCTGGGAACTTCCATATGCCCTGGGTGCAGCCTTAAAAAGAAAAAAAAAAAAAAGCATTATTTCTGTGAGCCCATACCTTGCATCTTCCCATATGTAGAAAAGCTCTAAATTCATTAATTAAAGTAATATGTTCTTTCCTAGTACCTCCCGTTTGTTGCAAAACTCCTATATATTCAAGTCCCCCTCCACCCCCGCCACCACACACACACCTTCTCAGAGCTGGCTTTCCCAGGCTTATTTGAGATGCTGCCTCCTAGGCTTAATTCCGCATTTTGTCCCCACCAAAATTAAACTCTCAGCTTTTAGGTTGTGTGTGTACATATATATATATGTATATATATATTTTGTTAATACTGCAAATCCTCTGTTTACCAAATCTACTTCCTTCCATTAGCCATTTTTCACTTATTTTTTTGCTTAGACAAATTCAAGATTTCCAGTCCTGATCCTTCACAGATCCTGCACTATCTGAAGAAAAAAAAAAAGTGAAACTTAGATAACTCTAATTCCCAGAGTTGCAAGGAAAAAAAAAAAAAAGGACAACATCATTAACTCTGAGATAAAAATTGAGAAAAAAATATAATCGTTTAAAACTGCCATTCCCTAAGAGAGTATATAATGTCTGGATCCTATCTTACCGGGAACGTGATAATCTGATTTTGTAACGTTGGTGAATTAAAACTTTCTCATCTTTTTACCATGTTAACTCTGGCTGTTTTTGATTATTTTCATGTTCATCAAAGTTGATACAACATATACCTTTTAGAAACACGAATATCTTTGATTTATTTTAATTGAGTGACCGATAAAGATACTTTGAGTCAATTCAGGAAATGTATTTTAAAAAAGTAGTTTATGGAGTTCCCGTCGTGGCTCAGAGGAAACGAATACGACTAGGAACCACGAGGTTGTGGGTTCAATCCCTGGCCTCGCTCAGTGGGTTAAGGATTCGGCGTTGCCATGAGCTGTGGTGTATGTCACAGATGCAGCTCGGATCTCACATTTGTGACTGTGGCAAAGGCCGGCAGCTACAGCTCGGATTCGACCCCTAGCCTGGGAAACTCCACATGCCGCGGGTGTATCACTAAAACAACTAAAGACAAAACAAACAAACAAAAAAACAGTAGTTTATGAATGATTTATCTGATAAGGGGAGATAATGTTCATGGTTGAATTTTTAAATAAGGTTTAACTTAATTTATCAGTAATGTTTAGAGGAACTAAATAAGAACAATGCGTACCTCCTACTTTCAACTTTATTTCTGGAGAATTCTCTGGTGGTCTTGTGGTTAAGGACTGAGTGTTGTTACTGCTATGACTCAAGTTTGATCCCTGGCCTGGGAACTTCTGCATGCCATGAGCACAGCCAAAAAACAAACAAACAAAACTTTAGTTCTGAAAGTACACCGCACAGGTTTAAAAGCAAAGACTTTAGCATCAGGCAAAGTGGGCCTGTCACTCATTAACTAACTTTAAGCACTTAATCAGCCTCAATTTGTTCATCTGTATATCTGATCTGGCTCATTGATTTTGTGTGGAACAAGTGAGGTAATACATATAAAGTGTTTAAATACAGAGTGTATCTGATAGTAAGCCCTTGACATTGTAGTTATACTACCATGAAAGTGACAGCTATATACACAGAGCACAAAATCAGTAAGCCCTTTAACATTGGGAGAATGATACTGACCTACTCTAATGATTCTCCTGTTCCCTTTATCAAAATATTAAGCTTAATAATCACAGTATGAGGAGTTCTCTTGTGGTGCAGTGGGTTAAGGATCTAGCACTGTCACTGCAGTGGATTGGGTTGCTTCTGTGCCACAGCTTTGATCCCTGGACCAGAAACTTTCACATGTTGTGGATGTGGCCAAAAAAAGAACATAAAAAAAAAATTGTAGAGCATATAATACTTGTAGCAGCAAGTACATTTCTAAATAGTTGACACATACTAACATATTGAATCCTTCCAGCTATTACATGTGGTAGCCATTATTATTCCTGTTTTATAAATAGAAAATTGGAGTATAGAGAGACTTACAAATTTGCCCAAAGAGCACACAGCAGAGCTGAATGCTGCTGCTGAGGAAGTCTGGCTTCAGAATCTCTGGTCATAACCTTAAGCCACAGACCTGTCATTGAAACTCCATCACTCTATGGGTTGCTATAAGATATGCTTTGTTGTTCATTCATTTAATGTGAAGGTGTATATAAAGTTTAATTCCATATTTACATTCCTTTCTTTTAGTAGATAACGTACTTGTGTCTTGGTGGTATGTATCCAATGTAAATTGGAGAATTTGACCTTCACTCAACTTAAAGAAAAATATTTGTCCACAAATCTGACTTTCAGTTTCATTCTAAAAGACTTTTTATTCACAGGAAAGGAGCCAAAACAAGACAGGGGAGTATGGCAAGAATGTGTACACAAGGAAGCCCTTATTGTTTAAATTTCTGGCTCTGACAAAGCAAGAAGGCAATGATTATAATTCACAAAAGAAAGTTGGTTGGCCATTGGGATTCATAATAAAACTTAGGGTCAGACCACAAGCTCACAGAGGGAAAAATTATACAGAAAGGGGGAAGCACTTTTTTTTCGCCAAATCATTTCCTACATGGAGAGCTTTCCTATGAGATCTATGCAGAGTCATATCTGTAGCAAGAAGAGAAAGGTGCTCTGTCCTTAGAATCAAAGCCAAAGGAAGAATGAAGAATAGAATAGTAACAATAAGCTCTATCTCCTTACCATCTTGTATGAAAAGGAAGGGAAAGTGTTTCTGACGCTCACATGAAATGCAATAAACTGTTTTAGGAAAAGGATTATATTGAAACCATTCCAAAAGGCTTAAAGACATAACGCAATTCTCAATTTCATTAAAACTTCAGGAGGTTTAAATGCGTTCACATTTTTCAACTTTATACTTGAAATTTTTCAAACAAGCACGACATGGATAGGAGTCTTTTAACTGGTGTGTGCTGCTGCAGTCATCCAAAATAAATTCAATTTTCTTAAAAAAAAAAACTTGAACTTATTCAGAGTACTTACTTGAAAAGCCAGTTTTCACATAGTTGTTTGCTCTCAAAATGTTATAACTATGTTTTCCTTTTTAGTGTAATGTATATCCTTTGTAAAAGTTCAAACAACTTTTAATTATGAAGAAATAATATCAGCTGAATTCCTGTAACTCTATTAAATTACTCTATTAACATTTTCACACACTATACATTGTTATCATTCATCATTATGAAATCATATTATTCTTAGTTATAATCACATATTTTAGGCTTAATAACTCTTAACAACAATGATGTTAACATCATAATTTTTTAGGCAATTACATATTGAAGGAGCTTGAAGTTGCTTTTTAAGTTTCTCCTAGTATAAACAAGGCTACAAGTAATATACATAATATGTCTTTTCATGTTTCCAATTACTGCTTTTGGATACATGCTTGTAAATGAGAATAATGTATTAGAGAGCATTAATGTTTTGAATGTTTTACTATGTATTTCCAGATTGCATTTCAAAAATGTATTAATGTGTGTGTCTCCCAATAATATATGAGAACGCCAGTTTTCAAGTATCCTCACCAATACTGGAAATAATCGAGGGGAAACTATCTTACCCATTCAAATTTTACATTAATTAAAAAGAATTTCCAGAGTTCCTGTGGTGGCGCAGTGGAAATGAATCCAACTAGGAACTGTGAAGTTGCAATTTCAATCCCTGGCCTCACTCAATGGGTTAAGGATCCGGCATTGCCGTGAGCTGTGGTGTAGGTCAGAGATGTGGCTCAGATCCAGCTGTGCCTCTGGCATAGGCCTGCAGCTATAGCTCCAATTCGACCCCTAGACTGGGAACCTCCATATGCCATGGGTGCAGCCCTAAAAAGACAAAAAGAAATTAAAAAAATAAGTAAATATAAAAATAAATTTCAATAAACTTTCTGAACCTCTTGACCAACTCTTTCTCCTTCCGTCCTACAGAGCAGCAAGAGTTTGAAGCTAACAATCATTGGTCCATCTTTCTTGATGGATCCCTTGATGGTTTGGTCTGTGCATTAGTTAAACTAGAATTACAGTTCTCAGAACTCCCTTGACTGTTGATTCCAGATTATAGCTGTCCAACAAAGAATTTATAAAATATTTGAAAACTGAAATCAGAATCCATTTTTTGTGGAAGATCACGCAGTTGGAGGCAATGCCAGTAATCACAGAGGCACCTCTTATTTTCCTTCACTCCATGACCAGCTCTTCTTCCAAATTACTGGACTTGCTGACCAAGAGAGTCATTACGCCCTTTACAAAATATTTAGCTGCAGAATCACAGAGGATACACCTTCATTGCCAGCGTCCCTTGGTGCCACATTATTGGCTAGACATGCCCAGTTTCTCAGATCAACTGGTTGTTGCCCTCTCTGATAACCCAACCCTCCCTTTCAGATATTCATCTCCTCAGCTCTTTGCACAGTTGAGTAATGTTTAATTTCTACAATAAATCCCTTGTCTGATAACTCACACAATAACTCTTTTCCCTGTGTAAACCCTGCCCAGTTCTCTTTCTCTCTCCACCTGGATCAGTGAGAGACAATACCTGGGTGAGTCTTGGTGTTCTACAAAATTAAACTTACCTTCTCGAGGGCTAGACTTGGCTATGAGATTGACCATAGAGTTAACAAGCCTGTTTTGGTTTTCATACGATGGTATGTCCACCAGCCTATTCTTTCTCAGTAATAAAAGGAATGTTTTTTCTCCATCTGTGGACTTTTAAATTATCCCAGTTGCTACAGAATATAAGTGAGAAAATTGGTGCCATCAATTGGCCCCCTTCTTCCTTCTTATCTACCTAGTTCAGGAGGTACCATGATTTTTTTTTCATTTTACAGGTTTAATAAACAAAATACATGATAATGACTTTAAGATTAGCATTTGTTTGAATATTGATGATTTTGGATATCGTTTTCACTTGTTGACTCACCATTTGTAGTGATTTATCCTTAATGTTGTTTCAGGCAGTAGACAGTGTTTAAACTATTTGTTAATTTTCTTATCATTTTGACAATATTTGCCAAGCATTTCTCTCTTTGTTTTATGTTTCTTTATTGTCTTATGTCAGATACATAGAAAACAAATGTAAAATCATAGATATAAAAATCCCCTGCACCTCCCAAGACACCATTAAGAAAATTAAAATACAAGTCATAGATTGGGAAAAAATATCTGCAAATCATATACCTCATAATAAGTCCTTGATAAAAGACTTATAGCCAGAAGATTTTTTAAAAGTCTTATTACTCAATAATTAAAAAGACAAATATCCAGTTTCACCAATGAAAATATTTAAATAGAGAAGATACATAATGATCAATAATCACATGATAAAATGCTTGATATCATTAGACATTAGGGAAAGGTAAATTTAAACCATACCTACTGAGATGGCCATAAAAGTGTTGGTGAGAATGTGGAGAAATTAGAATCTCATAAACAACTTGTGGAAATGCAAAATAGTGTAATCACTTTGGAAAAGACATTGAGTTTCTTAAAAAGTTTAAATTAATGTATCCTTATCATGTAGTCCAGCAGTTCTACATCTGGCTATCTACTTAAGATAAATGAAGACATATGCCCACATAAGACATGTATAGGAAGGTCATAGCAACTTATTCAAAGTAACCAAAAAAGTATAAACAATCCAATATCCATCACCAGATGAATGGCTAAACAAATGAGGTATGCTGATATAATGGAATACTATTATTATTCAATACAAAATATGAAGCATTAATACTTATGAAGACATGAATAAATTTTAAAACAGAATGCCAAGTGAAAGAAGCCAGATGTAAGAAATAAAATATTATATGATTCCATTTATATGAAATGTCCACACAAGACAAATCTATAAAAACCAAAAGAAATTAGTGGTTGCTTGAAACTAGAAGTGAGATTTATAAATGCCAATGGGTGTAATGGACTTTTTTTTGATGTCATGGAAATGTTCCAGAATGTATTGTGTTGGTGTGTACACAACTGTAAATTTACTGAAAACCATTGATGAGTAAACTTAAAATGACTTCATTTATGGTATAAAAATTACATCTCAATAAAGCTATTGAACATAGGAAAAAATAGTATCATATTTTGGAGGTTGATGGCTATGAACATGATTGATTTTTACCTATAAAATATAGATTTATGAAATGGTTAACTGATTTGCCCAAGAACACTAAAATGAACAATCCGTCAAATCAATCTTACTAACACATCAAGTACTTAATTCCAGAGAACGTGGAATTGAAATAGTAACTTGTTACAAAGGACTAAAATATTTAACATTGTTTTTCAAGTATTTTAAAATAAATTATAGAGCATTAAATAATTTTAGTTAAAATCCATGTATTAAAACAGAAATTTTAAACTAAACTTCAACATTTAAAAAACTGAGGAGTTCCCACTGTGGCACAGTGGGTTAAAAATATGACCACAGAGCTTATGTTATTACATAGGTGTGGGTTCAATCCGTAGCTCAGCTTAATGGGTTAAAAAGATCTGATATTGTTGCAGCGCTGATAGCTGTGGCTCAGATTCAATCCATGCCCAGGAATGTCCATATGCTATGGGTGCAGCCATAAAATTAAAAAAAAATAAAATAAAATAAAACAAAAAACCTGAATCCAAAACTCTTCTTATACATCAAGGTCAAAGGAAATAAGAACTCATGATTCTTTTAGCTAAAGGTCATTCACACTGTAAAGTACAAAATTTAAAGTTTCTTCCACTGAAACTTCCTTCAAGTATGACAAAGTTTGTAGTGCACATTCTAAGCCTTATCCTCTGTCAGAAACTCTGAAAACATGCATCTTTAGGGATATAAGCACAATTTACAGATCTTGCTTCAGATCATTTCCTGATAGAGATCCAGGGGGAAAACCAGTGAGTCAAAGGAAGAAATAGGAGATGCAGGAGCCAGAGAGAGAGGATCAAAGTACTTTCTTTATATATTTATTTTTAATCAGGATTGTCTCTGAGAAACAGCAGATGAAGGATTTGAAGAAACTTTCTCTTGATTGTCTTTGAAAAAACACAGAAGGATTCCGATCAACTATCTATGTGGAACCTGAATAACAGGAGCTAGAGGAATAAATTGGAAACTGTATCAAATAAATGCAGTTATGGTAGGCACTCCATGTTTCAGTATGTGTTATAGAGTTTTCTCTTGTTTCTTAGGTTTTATTTTTCTCTGTGCAGTTTTTGTATACAGTTATTTATATTACCCTTTCCTCTGTATCTTTTTTCAAGTTCTGTCTTATCTTTCTCTCTCATTGAAAACAGAACAAATAACGTTTCTACTGTTGAATTCCTAAAGCATTTTTATAGGCATTAATTTGGCTTGATCTTCACAAGATGTGATATAAGTGGGCAGATACACTTATTCTCATTTTATACGTGAGAAAAATAAAAGAGGTATTTATCTTGTAATGCCACACAGCTGACACTTTAAGAAGTTTAAACTTAAAATCAGGTCTTAAGAACACAGGACTTAAAATCCAGTCATTTTTGTTTCGTTGTTTGAACATTAACTTCACAAACACTACTATTGTTTCATTTCAGAAATAGAATCTAATGGTTAATCCACATAGCTGGTCACAGAATAGCTTCGGAACAAATTCAACCATGATTTTCAGATAAATTAAATTAAGGATTATTTTAGAAATTGATGTAATTGTTTTATACAGAAGCCCTCAATTGCTTCTAATAAAAAATATATCAAGATCTACCACTGAACTGAGATTTTTGAAGGATTGAATATTTTACCTAAAAAAGTCTTAATTTTTCATTATTATACATATATAAGAAAACTATGTATTAAATAAACCAGAAGTAAAAACTTCTACTACCTTCAGAATTCACGTTAGCACTTAATTTTTCATTTCCGTTAATTTCCTTTTTAATTTAAAAAAGGAAAAATTTTATTTTGAAAAGACATAATCCTTAAGAATTTACCATATATATTATACCCATTTCCTTAACCCCAACCCCACTGCCAAAGCTAAACATACTAACAAAAGGCTTTAAACAATATGTTTTCCCTCAGTTTCTATAGTTGACTGATTGCCTGAACTTGAAACAAGGGAGGACATTGTCACTCTGTGTTACCATTACAGAACTCAAACCCAAAGGGTCGTAATCAGTGACACAGCTGGTTTGTTCAAATAGACAGTATACCATGCATCTAGAAAGTACCGTGAGTATCATTAGAAACTTTAAAAAAAAACTTCTTCTTCTTTCAGACTGAAATTACTGTCAAGGTTAAATCTTTTACTTTCAATGATTCCAATTATTTTGAATACCAAATGCTTTAATTATGTGAAAAAGGCAATGAATGAGCTCCATTCAACAAATCAAAAATCCCCATCAATTTCTACAGAACACAAATCTTCTTTCTTTATGCTATAAATGAGCACTCTCCTAGACTACTTTTTCAATTCTTTTTATTTTTAACCTTAAGTGTCAAGAGGATGGACATTATACCTTAGGTCAATGGATTTTCCAACCTAGGTTTGCTTTTCAAAGTAAGCTGCACTTTTCTGATTTCACAAAGAATGTGTAAAATGAATTCACAGTTTATCTTACTGCACAAGGAAAATATATTTATTCTTTTGAAAAGGAATTTTATTTTCTAAACATTCTTCTTAACCATCATAGGAACTGATTTCTAGGGTCAGCTTTGTCATTTACTAGCTCTGAGATGAAGGAAGTGTCTTTCAATCATTTATAAAAGGGGGATTTTCCAATTAAATTCTATTCTACTTCAAAAGTGTTTGATAATATATAATTATTCTAAAGCAAATATATTCTGGATAAAAAGAGAGTGATCTCCATGACATATTAAAAGGTCTTGACAAATCCCATAAAGAACTGTCCTATACAAGAGTTCCCATCGTGGCTCAGTGGTTAACGATTCTGACTAAGGAACCATGAGGTTCTGAGTTCGATCCCTGGTCTCACTCAGTGGGTTAAGTATCCAGCATTGCTGTGAGCTGTGGTGTAGGTTGCAGATGAGGCTCGGATCCAGCGTTGCTGTGGCTGTGGCATAGGCTGGCAGCTGTAGCTCTGATTAGACCCCTAGCCTGGGAACCTCCATATGCCACAAGTGAGGCCCTAGAAAAGGCAAAAAGACAGAATAAATAAATAAATAATTAAAAAAGAACCATCCTATGAACGAAGTCTCAAAAATTCTTAAAATCACTTTTAATCCTGTTTTTCTTATAAATGGAGTTTGTCTTTTAATAAATTTAAAGGCATATCAAATCTTTTATACCTTAGTTCCATTTATATCTAGTATTGAGACAGGCTGGGACTTGGAATCTGCTACATTTGCTGTAGTGGCTGCAGGGCTTGCACATGGACAAACATTTCCAGGAACAAAATACAAAGAAACTATAAGGGACTAAAAATAACTGTGTGCATGCACAGCTCGGGCAAATTATGGGCAAGAAAATACAGAAAGAACTGAAAAGTCATCTGAAGAGCAAAAAGTAAAACAGGGGAATGCTGCTCATGCCCCCTACACACAATACCACCAAAAGTGTGGGCAAACCATCTAAACCACCCCTCTGGCCAGAACCCTGGACCATACCACTATCCTCAGCCCATATAAGGAACCAGCTCACCTTCCCCATTCAACCGCCCACCAATGAGAAAGCAAGAAAGTGTCCCAATAAAGCCTTGTCTGAATTTTCTTGTCTGGCCTCTTACCAATATTGAATGAGTTCCTTTTTTTTCATTATTTTACAAAAGGTATTTTCAACCTTGGAGAGTACTTTGGTAAAAAATGAAAAAGTGAAAAAAAAAATTGCACTAAAGTTACCAAAAATAAGTTTCTCTTTTAAAAGTTTGGCACAGATCAACACAGTTCTCAACTAACATTTCTTTTTCTTTCTTTTTTTCCTTTTTGTCGTTTTAGGGCCACATCCGTGGTATATGGATGTTCCCAGGCTAGGGGTCGAATCGGAGCTGTAGCTGCCAGCCTACACCACAGAAACAGCAACACAGGATCTGAACTGGATCTGTGACCTACACCACAGCTCACAGCAATGTCAGATCCTTAACCCACTGAGCACTGAGCAAGGCCAGGTATTGAGCCTGCGTCCTCATGGATGCTCGTCAGATTCATTTCCACTGAGCCACAACGGGAACTCCCTCAACTAGAATTTCTTAACATTACTTTCCAGGATACGAAACAGACATAGGAAAATAAAGCAAAATTGATTATGATACATCATGCTTAGAAAATTGGCTAAAATTAAATACATGAATATTATTTAATTTCTTCCTTCAGCAGTTAGTTCTGGCTTTCAATGTATTGTTTTATTCTTCATGAACTACAAAGAGAAGTGGTATATGCACTGAAGCATAGGGTTCAATTTCCTCTGTCATTATATATGCTTTGCATAAAACAAATGTTATTAAAAGTCATAAAATTATATAGCCATGGTATCAGGCTCAGTGACCTCCCCTGATAGTGAAATCAACATATTGACTTTATGAAGCATAGAACAATTTTTTTTTTCAAATTTTCAAGAGTTAGCATTCTAATTTGAACTAATCTACCTTAGTTAAATTCAAATCTGTATATTTGCCATTTAGGCCAGAGCACAGAAAACTCTGCAGTCATGCTATGTAATTCTGAGATCAGAATTTGTTTCAGAGGTATCCAGAAATGATTTGCTGAATTATGGAGAAGCAAATACTTAATATTTATGAAAAATTAGAAATGACGGTACAGATACACTGAAGTGGATCCTTTCTTTCTTATCTAGGTACATGTATCTTTTACTTACAATACAAAAAAAATGAATATTCTTTTCCTTTTCATACTACTTTTGTAATGTGAATAAGAAAGAATAGTCAGGAGTTCCCCTTGTGGCTCAGCTAGTTAAGGACCTAATGTGAGGATGTGGGTTTGATCCATGGCCTTACTCAGTAGGTTAAGCACACAGTGTTCCCACAAGCTGTGGTGTAGTTTGCAGATGTGGCTCAGATCCTGCATGGCTGTGGCCGTGGCTGTGGTGTAGGCCTGCAGCTACAGTTCCACTTCAACCCCTAGCCCAGGAACTTCCATATGCCACAGGTGTGGCTGTAAAAAGAAAAGAAAAAAGAATAATCGGTGGTAAAAATCCTAGGCAGATATTCTTGTATTAGTAGACTGTCTTCCTATGCCTGAGGCTTTTGGTTAACAATGGATATTTAGCTGGGAAGATTAGAGGGTAAGAGATGTTTAATAAACTGCTTGAACCTTTGAAAGCTGAAAAAGATCTGCAGGAGAATGCTGGTCATGCTCACTAAATTGCAGCAAGAGCAACAGTACCCAGGACTGTGTCACAAATGTTTGCAACACGTGTCATAGGGACTGTAACACAAATCATAAATAACTGAAGTGAGAGAATGCTAATTTAAGTAAAACAACACCAAATTCCTTCCTGAGTCTCACTGCGTCCCTCAGTTGCTCTTAGACACTCTAGTTCTTGAGCTCAAGGAAACAGAGAAACTTGCGTTCTGTGGCTTTCTTATAAAAACTTTACCTATTATTTTATGTCACTCCCAATGTTGGCAATTAACTTTCTTTTAAACATATACAGTCTTGTAGGCTTTGGCTTGCATATGGATCAAAACCATGCCAAACTGTCTTCTAATATTGGTGACAGCAGCAACACAGGTCGCTAAACTGATGTGATGCTGAAACTATCATGTTAACCTCTCACCCTCATTTACTTTTCCCACAACTCTATCTGTGAAACAAACAGGCTAGTAATTGACTCTGGTCCCTTTGTCTGCACTCTTACACAGATTTTTGAAATACAGTTAAGGAAATCAGATGAGATTGATGCATGAATCATTGTAACAAGAGAAAACAAAAGTCCTCTGAAAATTCTTTTTCTAGTAATCCTATCCAATGCAGTTAGAGAAAGAAGCTGTGTATAATCCACAAAGATCCTGGTTGTAACATTATCAATAATATTTTACAGTAATAGCATAACAGTTCCACGAGTCAGTCATTTCTTCTGACATTACTCATGGAAACCTAATAAGATGAATAAAGAATATCTGCAGTTCCTCTTCTGAAGGCTAGTTTTTGCCAAATTTGAAGGCATTATATAGCCATTATGTGGGCCACTTGGAAGAAAGTTTCTTAAAATGCAAACATACTGACTCTCTTAAGACTAGAAAACTAAAGTGTACGTTAATTTCATTACAAGCATTATCTGGATTGCTGATTGTCAAAGAGAATTTCAAGCTCCCTACATCATCTCCCTATAAAGTCCTTGTTGGATTATATTTCCAGTGTGACTTAATATGGCTAAATTTAGCCATCATAAGAGCATAACTTTGAAATTCAATTTGGACATTCTCTATATGGGATTTTTCCTGTGATTTCATTTCAAATAAAAACTATCAATTAACCATAAAAACTCAATTACGTTTGTATTTTATTAAGATGGAATGGAATTCTGCATTTGTGAGTAGCATGCCAAATTATCAGTAAATACAGAATCGATTCTATAATGTTTACTGACATCACACTTCATGCATATTAGCACATGGAGTTTTTATGTCCAGTTAAGGCTGATGAATCGTGTTACATAGGAATTCCCTCCTGAAATGCCAGGAGAGAACATTTCTGCAAAACAGCTTTATTGGGTATGTCATCAGACCTTAGTACAGTGCACAAGGCTCATTTCTGAATCTAGAAGCCTTGATAATAAAGGTAAAAAGTAGAGAACAGAAATACTTAAAATTGCATTTCATTTTCAGGCTTAAGCTGGTTATATTATGTTGTAATTGGTTTCTAGGACAAAGGAAAAAAATGAAGAACATCAATTTGTGAGGAAAAGTGATGACTTTCTTCTCTCCCAGAAGGGTGTGTATATAGAGGATTTTGATTGTTAAAGTTGTCAAAAGCCTTTGCTTTTAACAGCCTTAAATAAAGCCAAAGGCATAACACTGGAACTGAACTTAGAGAAAGTGATTCTGTGAGAGGCTAAATTGATATGATATGATCATATATATATAGATTGTGGCTATTTGGTTTTATACTATAATAAGATTTAGCCTGTCCTTTAAATGAACATTTTAAGATACACTTTCTTTTCGAATAGCATTCAGTAGGAGCCCATAGCAGACTGAGAATGATTCTTTAACCAGACCTGGAAAGCTCACTCCATTATTTGTTAAGATCAAATCCATGAGCATTGGATGCCAGATAAGAAGAGTAAGGTAGAAAATAAATTGATTTAGTGGAGGACAAAGGTAAACAGAAGTAAGAAGGAAACAGGAAAAAGATGAAGTTATTTTAAATACAGAAAATAGGATAACTTGATCAGAGAGAAAGAATGAGCCCCCCACACATGCACACACACAAAAAAAACAAAAAAACAGATGGAGAGTTAAGGAAAGAACATGAAATAGTCCTGTGTTTTAGGTAAGTTACTTTGTGGTAACTGCCTTTTTAAAGTTAACAGCAAGAAACTGGAGGTGCAGACTAATATGGTAGCCAAGATAATGCTGATTAATCATTTTTTATGAAAATCTCCTCCTGATGTGGCAGGAGAGAGTAACTAAATTGGACATTTCAGAAGACAGCTCTGTTTAGTGATCAGTTCATTCTTAGAACTGCCCATGGATATTTCATTAAGTCTCAAAATAGTTGCTTTCTATTGGGTCTTATTGTTAGAAGTCATAAATGCTATTTTGATGCTATTATATTATCTTTCCAATTACCAAGGAGAAATAAAAACAAATGAAAAATGATAATTTGTCACTTGTGGACCATTTAAACACAGACTATACAAGTATTTCCGCAGTTCATGACAGTAGCTAGGGCCGTTGTGGACTAGTTTTCTTTTATAAAATTGCCTTTTCTTTTTCACAGACTTTGTGAAACAGGTCATTCTACTTTTCTTGATCTTGGTTCTCAATAAACCTGCCTGTGATTTATTAATATGCCTTATGTTTCTCATAGTCATTTATTTTCCCCTTTCCTCAGAAAGTAAAATTTTTAAAAGGATAATGTTAAACTTCTTTAATAGCTGCATAGATGTTTACTTTGGAAAAAAAAAAGTCATTTACATAGCTTTTACAGTTTAAGCCTGTTGATTTGTTTTTACCTTTTTCAATGTGATCATTCAGAAAATGTGTATTCGAGTCCTATCTTCTTGCAGGAAAACTGTGACTCTAAGAAGCAAGCACATCACAATTGCTTCCACTGGGCAATTGAATTAGCCGGCAACGTGAATAAGTGCGACGTGATTCCTGAGACACAGGGCTGGCCCCTGGGTCAGACAGTGGGAGTATGACACAGACACACGGGACCTGGGGCTGAAAGAAGGTGTGGGAATCATCTCCTTTCCACGCTGTAAATGAGAAATCTGAGGAGCACAGAAGTTAAGTGATTTGCCCCAAACCATATTGGATATTTGTAAGTTGTCACTTGATAGAAAAATAATTTTTGACCACAGAACCAGTGTGCTCTCTCCTATAACACACAACAATTTGATTAAATATTGGCAAATCAATTCAACTTTTAGGGTTCAAGTTCACGCTTGGTTTCTTCACTTCCCTGTCCTGTTTTCCCCACTTCCCATCTCTGTTACTTTTCTCTTTTTAGATGTTATCTTATTTTTTAGTTAGTTGGTTATTAATATGTACAAGAAGCTATAAGCAGGGGGAGGAATTTCAAAAATCTGTAAAATGCTGGAGTTATCTTTAAAAAATCAACTGATCCTTAAGAGTTACATCCTGATGATTTAAGTTTAAACTAATCAGAAAAGCAAAGGTGAAGGGACAGATTGGCATTCCCCACTGCAACCTCACTTTATCAGTGTGCAGGGCTCCAATTCTAATTGCAAATGGAACTCCATATACAGAAACAATGGATAAGGTGCAGGATGCATATTAATTTTGTACAGCATTTCCCCCAGTTATACGTGGTGTTTACATATTTATTTTAAATTGAAGAAGGAAGTGCTCAGTTAGCTAGTTCAAGACATCCGAAGAACACCAAATGGAGCTGAGGTCCCTAATTAATATGTGTTTTACAGAGAGGAATGCTTGTAAGTTTGAAAGCATTGGGGAGTTTGATGTTATTTTTAAAATAAAATTTAATTAAATTATTCTTAATTGAGCATGCTGAAATTCCAGGAAAGGATGCCTATAAAGTACCCTTTGAGGTGTGGAAGAGATCCACGGAGGTGTGGAGAAATATATGAACTGAGCCGAGTATCTCATTAATTCTCACAACACCCTGTGAAGAAGATACGAAGCATAATGTGTGCTCCACAACTCATTGAAGTAAAATGACCTTGGAGGGAATGTGAAAACCTTTGATGTCTGGGTACTAAAAGAAGCTTAACATGATCCTTCCCACCAACATACTTCCTCCCCACACGTTCTGCTGTGTGAATTAGGCAGAAAGAACTGTACGGTGAGTTCCTATACCCTGGGCTTATACAGCAGAAGCAGATTTTTTAATAAAGACAGGTAAGATAGAGCTTTACTGTTCCTATCAGAGTAAATAATTCAACTTAGCATTTATCACTGGGTACAGACACTAAGTGTGTTCCACTGGAGGCAAGAAAATGAGTAAGTACACATTTCCTCTATGCCTCTATCAACATGTCACACTTTCATCATAATTCCAAAAATATATATAGCACCGAGCATTTTTCAATCTCTTCTTACTTAATGTATTACATTAAGAAATGAATGGGTGAGGATATCATGAATGGGTGAGTTTTCACATAAGCGCAAGGGCCAATCACCACCATGCTGGATGTCCAGGTGAAGATGGGAAACACAGGGAATTACTTTGCCTGCAAGGCACCTACAAGTTGATTGATAAGAATGAAAACAGATAAGAGATTACATGAATAATTACAGCCTAGATGAATTTAGAGAAAAGATCAGTCTGTGATATGTGTTCATCATGTAAACTTCATGGACAAGATAGCATCGATCTATAGATTCTTAAATCAATCTCAACTGTCATTCCACCGTTATGAGCCCTCAACCTAATCTTGTTAACATTTGTTCTTAGGTTTTCACCCACGTAACAGTCACAAAATCTGACATCCATTTCAGATGTCAAATCAAAATGAAATCACTGGGAAAAGGTTTAGTGGTCATTTGCTGATGAAAATGTGAAGAGTCCATTTTGCCTCCCATACATATAGGATATTTGTTTGAGGCTCAGGATACCTGTAAACGTAAAACAGAAAGTTTAAAAAAATCATGACTCCATTGCTATAATTAATTAATACGATGAAAATGAATTAATAGTAATCTATATAGTCTCAAATATATATAATGAAAGTGTTTCCCTTTTTCCTGAACTCTAAACTTCTTGAGGATAGCTTCAACCTCATTTACGATTCTGTCTAAGAATCTTTCATGCTTAAAAATAACAAATATTGTTGAGTGGGTAAGTGAATATATTTTGTTGAATCTGTCTATAATAGTGATTATAATACTGACTATATAATTGATTATAATAAAACCGTCATAATAATGTTTGTGAACTATTTAAGTCAACCTATATAAAGAAATACAAGAATATTTTCATTTGTAAAATGAGTTTTAATCATTTATCAGAATCCTTATTTTAAAGCCTAGAGTTTTACGTAATATATTCAAAAGTAAAATTTGATTTACTCAGTGTAATATGCATGTAGTTTTCTGTTAATGTCCGTTGCATAGACTAAGGTGTCTGTACTGAACTGATATATAATAACAATTTAATTTGCTATTAATACTGTAATTCTATACAGATTATGGCAGCAGTGTTTTTTTTTTTTAAAGACATTCATTTAAATATTTTAATTTAGGATGCAATAAAAATTATTTTATGTTGGAACTTAGCCCCATACTTCCACGAAATTCAGTACTACTTTCTTTACTAATTTTCACCCTATTTATCTTTTCTTAGTCCCAACTTTATTCTATCTGACACATAGGTTATGATTATCCTATTCAAGGAAATCTCTAAAACTCGTGCCTAAGTTCATGGGTATTATATCATCCTGAGATTTAGGAACCAATTCTTTCTTCTTTGTATTACGTTTTACTAAACAGCTTCTAGACCTAGTGCTTAGATACTATGTGTTGGAAATGTTTATGAATAGATATGGATAGATATCCTTTTTCCAAATTTGAAAAGTAAAACTATCGATCTAAAATAATAATGATCGTCATAACAATAACAGTAATACAACTTTTTGTTTGTAAAATACCATACCAAGAAAGCTATTTATGAAGCCATTTCAAAACCAAGGTCACAGAGGATAGGAAAGTCCAAAGAAGATGGTTGAGAGAAAAGGAAAATTAGATTTTGCAAGATATCCCATGAAATAAAATTTTAAGTGCCCCAGAATACACTATATGGCTCCTCAGACTGGTATTTCTGGTTTTCTTACCTCATGGAAATTTTATGGGAATAATGCAACTTTAACATGTTTAAAATTTATGAGATATCAAAGAGTTGTGACATTCACTGCCTTTTATATTAAAGCAGATAACAATGGACTATAGGTTATGACATTTCCTTTCAATGAAGTTTCTAAAAATCACTCTTAAGTGTGCAGATAACCTTCAATATCATATCAGACTTCTTCTTTGGAGAGAATGATCTCCCTTTTTTTCTGTACTTTCTCATATAACGCATTTGTCAAGATGTCTAGGGAATAAATGTTACAACATTGTATTGACAGATGTAGCTAGGTGTATATTCTTTGATTTTAGAATAATAAAATTCAAACTAAAATGAGGATAAGTACCATAATAATCAAAATCTTTCTGGTTTTGGTTTGTAATAGCTAACTTCTTTTGAGATATTCAAGACAGACATAGAACCAGAATCTTTGTCACTAAAAGCTTTTTTATGATTTCAAAATCTTGATGAAGGAGATAAAATTAAAGGTGTATTTGAAATGCAAAAGAGATATTTTGAATCACAAAAAAGATATTGTTATATTATTATTGTAGATGGGAACGAGTAAAGCTAAGAAAGAAGAACAAATTGTATCATAAAATGAGTGATGAAGGATAAACATAGAGAAATAAAAGAGCATGAGACTCCTGTGAATGTAAGAATGAAATTTTTAGGCATTATTATTAATGATAGCAACTGTGAGTGACGTCTTTGTGTCTAGAAATAAAGAAGTAACTGGCCAAGCAAAATATATATATATATATATTCAGTTATCTCCTGATAACATATACAGTAACTAATTTGGCAGAGCCAAGAATAAAAGTATGTAAATGAACCAGGAATCTTCTCGATCATTTATAAGAAGATATGTTAAAATAATTGAAGTTATATCTAAGAAAATTATTATTCTTCCATTGTTTGGAGTTAGTATAAAGAAAATAAGTTATAAATGTAAATATTTTATTTGTGCAAAATAAGAATGCCCTATATCAGAGAAGTCAATGGAATGAGATAGTAATATCTAGAAGAGATATTAAAAAAGGGGAAAGTAAAGGATTAGGAGAGCTTTTTTTTTTTTGCATTATAGCTGGTTTACAGATTTCTGTCAGATTTTCCAACTGCACCATGTGGTGACCCGATTACATGTACATATATGGATTTGTCACATGTAATTAGATATAGTTCCCCGTGCAATACAGTTGGAGCTCCTTGCTATTCCATCATTAAAGCACTAGTTATCCCCATTCCCTCCCACCCATCCTCGACCCCTCC
>PVHT020004944.1:14992123-15072251 GCA_004024745.2 Catagonus wagneri
ACTTTCACTGCTTGTTACATATTTTTCTGGCACTTCCTTTCACTAACTTTGATACTCTGAAAATCATATTCACATATTTTTCTCCTTATGAAATGTATTTCTCTCTTCAAATCGGAGTTAATATATTTATCATAATTTTGTTCAAATATTTACTGCAATGCTTATAGCCTTTACTGCATTTATTGACATCATTCTTTTCTCCATACATCCGTGTTCTCATTTTGCAATTAGACTATGCTATTTTTCAAAAAAGCAGCAAATTCTATAGGCTTATGTTTTCCCCCCAGTTGGGGGAAATTTCAGCTATTTTTTTTCTTCAAGTACTTCTCCCTTATCCCCAGTACACCCTCACTTATCCTCTCCTTTTGGGACTTTGATAACAAAACATTTTAAATATTTAATGATATTCTGACATGTCTCTGAGACTCTGCTAATTATTTTTTTAGTCTATTTTCTGTTTGGTAGTTTAAACTGGGTCATTTCTATTGTGCTGTTCAAGTTCACTCGTTTTTCCTCTGTCCTCTCCATTCTGCTGTTGAACACATCCATTGAGTTGTTTTAATTTCAGCTATCATGAGTTTTAGTTCTAAAGTGGACATTGAGTTCACTGTTACCTATTCTATTTCTTTGCTGAGGTTTTCTATTTTCCTACTTGTTTCAAAAATGCTGTTAGTATTTGTTTATGCATTTGTTATGAGTGCTTTAGAAACCTTGTCATATAAGTCTAATACCTGTAGCACCTGGGTCTGTTGGTTGTCTTTTTTCATTCAGTTTGAGATCTTCCTGATTCATGGTAACGTACATTATAGTCAACGGAAACCTGAACATTTTCAGTCTATAAAACTCTGGATCACATTTAAATGCTGTGTTTTTGCTGGCTTTCTGATATTGCCTTATGAGTAAAAGGTGGGGATTGCTACCTTGTTGCTGCAGGATGGGGTGGAAGTGTGGGTACTCCATTCAGCCTCTTTGACACTTAGAAATGAGGGACCCTTCGTGACAGCTGGACTAGAGTATGAACTCAGGCCCTCCCACTAAGCATCTACTAATACTATTCTTAGCTGGTGGGGAGAGGGCACTTCCTCACTAGTCTTCTCTGGGGAATGTGGGCTTTCTACCCTAAGCTGGGCTAAAAGTTCTAGCTCCCCACTCAGACTTCTCAGGCAAGTCAGGTCATCTTGTTACATCCTGTCAAAGGCCAAGCCTCCCCCACAGGCCCACAGCTTGGCCTTTCCTGGGGTGGAGGCGCAATTTGGTCTATGGTATTCGGCTGAAGTAAACTGATTATCATCTAAAAAAAAAAAAGGAATTTATCTCCCTAGGTTTCCTTTCCTGGACTTTTGCCATAGAGAGCCAGCTTTCCTTTTATTGGCATCTGTTGGCATTTCCAGGTTGCTAGCTTCTTCATGATTTATTGAGATACATGCAGTTACACAAAAGTCTAAGGACTCTAACCACCCTCCCTTGGGTCTGAACTTCTAGGTTGGTTTGGCTTATTTTCTCCAGCTTTCAGGGTCACCTTTAGTTTGTTTTATATATATCGTTCAGGACTTTCAGTTTTTCTTGGTGGGACTTATAGAGAAAAGTAGATCTGATCAATCACCCTGATATGGAATTTTTTTCAAAATTTGTCCATCAATATCTTTTTTAAATATTTTTTTACTGACTCCCAGGTAATAAATATTTGACAAATAGTTGTTAAATGAATGACTTAATAGCAGAGATTAATGGGTGTTATTTGGAAATCCCTGGACTAACTGTGACTCAAATCAGTTTCAGAAACACTTGACATTTTCAGAAAACAGAATTCCAGATGCACGGAGTTATCACTGAAGTTTAAAAACTTTTAAAGTTGCTGTCATAATATTTTATTCAAATAAAATATTTGATTTGGGAAAAAAACATTTTTTTTGCTGTTGTTTCCAACAGTTGCACTTGAAAATCCCCTAAAATGCTTTACTCCTTAAACTTATTATTCTTTGTTGTGCTGATTTACAGCTTCTAAATAATTTAGAGAACGTAATTTGTAATTAAGAATATTCTCACTCATATATGCAAATTCTAATGACTACTTGTTATGATCTTGCTATTTTTAATAACATTAGTACTGCTGGACTGAAATTTTTTAAAGATCACACTAATTTTAATAGCTCAGTGTTCTTTTTATAATTGTCTGAATCATTAATTTTGTTTTCCATTGCATGGGTGTTGGTTATTTTGTTTAACATTGTGGTACTTATAGGATATGACATAAATACTTTGGCTCTCATGATGAAATGAACAGTTGTCATTTAGAGGATCTGTAGTCCTGAGAATTAAAAATGGAATTAATATAAAAATTTTCCAGTGGAAATACTTTCACAACTACGGCCTTGATTATGGCATTATTTTATCCCTCAGCTCCTGTAACTAGTTTTAGACCAGTTTAAACTTTTCAAATGCTATTCTAATGTTTCCATTGAATAAATCAGTTACACCAAATTCAGTTCAGGTAACCTTGCTTCCGACAGAACTCATTTGCCAGAAAATCATGTGGTTACAGTGGCTATAGAATCAAGGTGACAAATGAATAAATTCAGGTGATTTGAAGACCAAATAAACTATGAGGCATCATGAATGATGCAGTGAAGAGTAACCTGCAAAATGGAACCACAGCCATTTTTACTCCATAAATACAAAAATAGTACAAACACTAACATTGCTTTTCTAACAATCTTAAAAGAGTGACATAATTATTTGAAATTTTTAAAAGATTCACAGACTTGGCTCATATATCCAGAGCTCCCAGTAGCCCTACAGATTATCTCAATTTATGGAATAAGAAGTGAAACTCAGAAAAGTTAACTTTCTCCTGTCATATTGATAATAAGTGTTTCAATTTAGGCCATATGGTTTTAGGCCTCTCTAATCCCAGAGTTGGTGTTCCTTTCATTATTCATTTTTGTTTGTCACATTTTAAAATTCAGAAGTCCTCGTTGTTGATAATCAGTCTACTTTTCTCAGATTCTGGGTCATGATCTTCTGTAAGTGATCTTAGAGCTTGAATGCCTCCCTTTGCTTGCCAAAGGGTGTGCTATATTTCATCAAATCTGAGATGCCATCTGCTGCAATATATAAAATTTTTAATGTGCCCTCAAGAAAGAAAATGCCCTGTCATTGAATTTATGTACACCATCTATTGTGGGATACAGTCAGATTTCATAAATATTAACATGTAAAAATATGTCTTGGAGTCAATAAAATGTGGTTGTTTCCTGCTCGGTGTCTGGCCTTATCACAGCACTGTTTATTGATGCAACCCTGTGGAGAGTAGAAGGGAGAGAGGAGGAAGGAGGTGCCAGCAGATCATTTACTTTGAGGAAATTATCCAACAGAAGCAGATACTCAAATTATTATTTTGACATGTTTGTCATGAAGATTGTAATAAAATAGTTTATAGGAGGCAGTGCTGCCTTAAGACTGTATATAAGACTTGTCTCCCTGAATCTTTCCTCTAATGTTAGGTTACCATTAAACCTCAGACCCTTTTCACTAATTCCTATCTTTTGGGGTGTTAACACTCCTATTGATTTAAATTAAAACATATACTCTTTCAATAAAATTTCCCATTTGAGTAGAATCCTATAAATTCCTTCACTACATCTGAATTTTAATTTGACAAGAGTGAATCACTGAGATTTTTTTCTACTTTGAAAATCAAAGTAGTATAATGTTACAAGAAGAGCATTTTTTTATGGTGCTTTCTTGGGCCAGCTGCAATATACATGGACAGTGCAGAGTGAGCCAAACAGAACTGCAATAGGTAAAATTGCAGTGTTGCTTGTTGGCAAAACCCAGACTATGAATTGTAAATATTTAATCATTGTTTTATCTTGTTGTTGATGGAAATAGAGAGTTTTCTATATTTTTTAAGACCGGAGTATTCTTAGTATGTTCAGTTATCATATAGTTAGCATGAATGATGCTTTTGAGGATGTAGAGTTAGGAAGATTCAGAAGACAGGGATTTCTCTGACTCCATATTCGTCACTCTTAAAGGTGACACTATCTGTTTTCCTCAGAACACTTTGTTGTCAAGATCTCCAACTCTGTTATGCAGGAATTCATGAATCCTAGGACACTGGGAAGACAAGGCTGTTGACATAAAGCAGTATAGGTTGGAACTCAGCATTTTTGAGGCAGGAGCAAGCTGCATCCTTACTTAGATCCTAAAATCCATTTCGGATGGCAACAGATGGAACTCTATCTTCCAACGGTGATAAGAAGAGTAAATAATATGATTGCTCAGTGTAGGCTCTGTGATATGCTTATTAAATGTCAAATGATAGTATAAAGATTTTTTCTGGGATCCTCTGGTCTCCCTGGCTCTGGGGAAGGAAGTATCGGATGGAAGTGTCTCTCATGCTTCTCAGACCCATCACCACCTCCCCTGGGAATTTTGTAACTTTCTAAGCCTCAGCATTTTCTGAGAGCAACCCCCCAACCCTTCTCCTTCCCGCCTGAGTCAATGTAGTCTTGATTTCCCTCAATTATCTTCTGGGTTCTTCCTCTGACACTGCCTTAATTCCAGCTTCTTTTGACTCCCAAGAGACTGTTGTAAAGAAGGTCTAAAAGCTGGGCATTACCTGTCTTACTTTTGAAATGGTAACGATCTTAATTCTACAAGATCCAATATGGATACACTTGTGTAATATGAAAAGGCTCATAAGTAGGGAAGAATGACAAATTTAAAAAGATGCAAAGTATTCTTTTAATAATTATCTTTCTACCTTCTCACTAGTGATAGTTGAGTTTCCAAAATCATCTTTGATCCCATCGAGAACATTGTACACTAATCCCTTTCAAAATGAAAGATATAAATAAAACCTCTCCCCTGATTATGGTTGGGGATATGTGATTCTATTTTTCCTGAATCATAGCAGTGATCAAAGGTATTACCTCTTTGGAGATATTCAAATTCTTGGCTTTCTTTGGGCCTATCCTCTGTTTCAGAAGTTTCAGAAAAATATTTCTAGGCCCAAGGTGAATATTCTACCCACCATTCCAAGTTATTATAATCCCTTCATTCTCACTATGGCTTGACTTTCCATTTTCCTCCTCAAGAGTAAGGGTCATTGGCTTTCATCAATGATAAAAGATAGCACTGACCATGTGCTTGAAAGACCTTAGCAAAGCAGAATGCAGGGTAGATACATGTTATAGTGTCCTCCAATTGTTTTTGAATAAAGACCACAGCATTAGAGTCACCTCATTATCTGCTTTCATCTGTGAGTTTATATTCATAGAATTGCTAAAATGAAACTCAAAATGTAATTAGGAAAGACAATGTCCAAAGGATAAAATAAAGAGGAAAAGTCTAATTCAAGGACAATATGTATTTTTTCTCCCTCCACATGGTCACAGTAGAACCAAATGAACTGAAAGTTTTCCAGGAAATATTTTGATAAAGTTAATAACGTGATATTTAAAAAAAATGTGAGAGGTGAGGGAAATGGATTAGTTAGCAAAATGTACAAACTTCTTGTTATAAAATTAAGTAATTCCTGGGAATGTAATGTACATCATGGTGACTGCAGGTAATAATAAATTATTGTATATTTGAAAGTTGCTGAGAGAGTAAATCTTAAAAGTTCTTGTCATAAGAAAAATAAATTTGTAAGGTGTGGTGATAAATGTTAATTAATTGGACTTATTTTGGATACCGTTAGCAATTCATACAAATATCAAGCCATTATTTTGCACACCTGAAACTAATATAATGTTTTATGCTAGTTATACCTCACTTGAAAAAGTAGTACATTATTATCATATGAGATAGTTCATTATTAATTAATACTATTATATCCAAGTCTCAGCGTTGTATTGCATCCTTCATGAGACTGATTTGGAGGAAAAAAAAATGCTCAAACTATGCAAAATATGGAAATTATATTATAGATATACCTAATGACATGTATCTGTATACTACTCTAAATTCTAGATTTCTTTTATATGGAGCCGATAGTTCCCTATGTTAGGCCGGAGGACTGAATATTATCAAATGTTGTTGGGTTTCAAAAAAAGTTTTAAAAAGTCTTTCTTATAATTTAAATTTATTGAATTTTATCAATTGAAATATCACAAGTATTTCAGAAAATATTTCTTTCCAGGAATAACTTTAAAAAAAGGAAACTATAATGAAACATAAAAATATTTAGGCTTTTTTTTTGCAAAACATAAACTAACCCTTTAATGCACTAGACCCCCTAAAAGGGCAATGATTAACATATTTGTGTGTGTGTGTGAAGACAGCCTTACCATTCCCCGCAGTTTAACTAAACTTTAAACAGCCTTCATCCTGACTTTAAGTCCCTGATTGCCCTCTTTTTAGTATATTTACTTTAGAGACTTTATAATTGTAAATTTTTTCTGTGATCTGTAAATATTTCTCAAAAATATTTTTGAGATATCTTTAATACTTCTTGTTAGTTTTACATCACAAGAATATTTTTCTTAAGGACCTGAGGCTCATTCTTTGAAATATAATCATCAAAAAAGACATCTTCCCTACTTTTGATTCTGTGGTTGTGGAGGGAGCCAATATGTAAAACTACATTCTCTCCTGAAGATACAAGACAGTTTGTTTACCTTTTGGATTGTGTTGATTAGCAAACAAAGATGGCCTACAACCCCACTTCCCACCTCAGTTCTTGAAAAAACTCTCCCATATTTTGTTTCAGCAGAGTAGATCTCAGACTGATTTCTGGTCTTTCTACTGTCACAGTGGCATTGAATAAAATCTTCCTTGACTGCATAATTAAATTTACCTGTTACAATTTTTACTTTGACATCTTTAAATAAGTTCTGATTTTTCCAAAGGTGCATGAAATGAATTTGACATGTAGTGGTACATCATAGCATGGTCATTGCCCTAAAAGAAACTAAAAATAAATTAATTCCAGGTGGTTTATAGATCTAAATGTAAAATGCAAACTGTGAAACTCCTAGAAGAAAATAGTTCATAGAAATAGTACAAATCTTTGTAAACTTGATTTTGGAGATAGTTTTGTGGGGTTTTACTTTGGTTTGTCTGTTTTAGATCAAACCAAAAACAGGATTCATTAAAAAAGAAATACGTACGTTTTTATGAAATTACATGAGAAGAAATATTATTAGTTAGGTCATTTTAAATAATCTATTCCAAGTTTAGTTTTTCTAAAATACCTCTGATGGTTAGACTTGCCCTCCCCTCCTATATCTATGTTTGTTATTGTGTTCTGCTTTGTTCTGAGGCAGGAGTGATCATTTCCTTTTTGCTATTTACTACTGTGATAAACAGACCATTAGCACTCCATAAATTAAAATAATAATGATACAGCTCATTGTCATAATTATCTTTATGCCCTTAGGCAGATCCAGCAGGGAATGAGAAATTTCCAGGGATTCTCCGTTTTCTATGTTGCACTCTAGAATCTCCAATGTCATTCTATAAAATTCTTCTAGAAAGTCTCTCATTTTACTCATTTTGCATCTAAACAATAACAAAGTGGTGATCATTGAGAAAGCACTCTTTGAGGCTTACAGGAAAATGAGATAACATGGTCTGGTTTCCCTTTGCAAACTCCCAAAATGTGTTTATTATTTTTGTGACATGTTATATTACTTTTTTATTTTACTTGTAGATAAGTTATTATCCTCTTTAGAGAAGGAATAAGGTTTGACCCAGCTTCATATACTAATGACTGCCATTAATTGTACTAAGTAACAATTACTGCAAATTATGGATTAAAATAATACTAGGTTTTATGTTTATTAAATCACTTATATGGAAAAAGTTTTCCATTTATGAGATCTAATAAATTGTGAGTTACTAGCAGTTTGTGAGCTCCTCAATTATGCAGATATTTCCTTAAACACCTAGGCATCCACAGTAATAAATAACCCATAGACTGATACAAAATGAACAAAACAGAATTTTGAAATAAAAAATAATGAAACGCAAATGGAAGTTTTAATTGTAATATTGAAGTTGCATTTACTTTTTGTGTAATTTTTTTTATCCTCAAGTCAAAATGATCCCATTAATCCCAAATAACTCTAAACAAAGCCTTTCTTTTTAATATCTCTCGGGATCTATTCTGATGTATAAAACACTCTTACTTTGAATCTCAGGCCACTGTATTACACTCCCAGCAACGCTTTCTGAATGAATTTATCACTATTGATAACTACTCTAGCCTTCCATGAGTATTTTGCAACCTGCTTATTGACTTGTCTATTTCAAGCCATCATTTTGAGCCTTTTTAATACCCATGTGGATAATCTCTTTTCCATCTTTAGGTTAAAAAATAGTTTGATTCTAAAAAATAAGAATTTACTGTATAGCACAGTGAATTGCATTCAATATATATAATAACCCATAATGGAAAAGAATCAGAAAAAATATAAATGTGTATAACTGTATCACTTTACTGCACATCTGAAACTAACACAATATTGAAATCAGTTACACTTCAATTAAAAAGTGGTTTGGTCCATTCAATTCCAGTAAATTTCATCCTTGTATATTTAGCCACTGACTTTCCATAGCTTTATCCTGAGGGTTAACATCTTTCTTCATTTCAGACATATGAAATGCTAATATCTCACTTCCTGATCAAATTACTTATCACTTCTACCTCATATTCTCAGTTTATTAATACTTACCCTTGAACCTCCTAAAACTCTGTAAGTTCTTGATCTTCCCCTTATCACAAGGCAAAAGACCCTCTGGCTTTATTTTCCTATTTTAAGCTTCACAGAAAATAGTCATCACAACTGCTCAATTGTTTAAGTTCTTGTTTTTGTTTTTCCACCTAAAATATTTAATCCTAGAATTATTTATCTTCAATCAGTCTTGTCTGTCATGACTCATCCTTGAAATTGCTTAGTTTGGTAAATGGTTGAAATTATAAATTAATATTTTTAACTTTAGATTGAACGTTAGTGATGCTTATCAATTGTTTTTGTTGCCTGTTATCTAAAATCTCCCCTTTCAGACATTTCATAACTTTTCTTATAATTTTTAGCCCACCTCCTGATCATCGCCCTCATAAAATTACTTTGCATTCTTCTGTATTCAGAAATATAAAATCTATGTTATACTTATAATAGACTTTGGAAACTTCCTACCTGCACACTTACCTGTGGACATTTAACCACATTTCTTTCCCTACAGAGATAGGGGATAAGACTTCCATACTTACACTCCTGATACTATGCTCTCTCAGTGTCTTAGATAATGTTTCATAATTTAGCTCTCCACAAATTCTTTTTTTTTTTTTTTTTTTTTTGCCTTTTCTAGGGCCGCATTTGCGGCATGTGGACGTTCCTAGGCTAGGGGTCTAATCGGAGCTGTATCCGCCAGCCTGCACCACAGCTACAGCAACATGGGATCCGAGCTTCATCTGCAACTCACAGCACAGCTCACGGCAACGCCGGATCCTTAACCCACTGAGCAAGGCCAGGGATGGAACCCGCAACCTCATGGTTCCTAGTCGGATTTGTTAACCACTGAGCCACGACGGGAACTCCCTCCACCAATTCTTATATACTCAAATCATCTCCTAATGCTAACTCCTTTTACTTTCTATATGTAAATACAGGAAAGCAAAGGTCCTAAATACTGCATTTTCCCGTGTCCTGTAAAGTTATTTTCTTCCCCTTTCAGTTACACTCCTGGAAAAAATGGTCAGTCCATCTCTGTCTGTTAACATACTATTACAGAAAACCTTTCTTAGGTCAGGCTCTGGGCTACACATGGGGATACTATGAAAAACAAGATAGAGTTGGTCCTGCTTTCACAGCACTTCAAGCTCTATTTGCTCACCTCCTATTCACTCTTCAACCTAATGTAATTATGATTCTACCCCAACAACTTCACTGAATCAACTTTGCTCTTGATTTCTTTATTACCAAAGCAAGTAGACTTTCAGTACTTGTTTTTTTTTTTTATCTATTTCCTCTGTACTTTAAGATATTAACCTTTACTTTTTGAGTTTCTCCACTTTTTAAAATGTTGTAATTTTTTTAATTGAAGTATAGTGATTTACAATCTGGGTTAGTTACAGGTGTACAGTAGAGTGATTCAATTATATATAATATGTATATATATTATGTGTATAATATGTGTATATGTATATATAAACATATATATATATTCTTTTCCAGTTTCTTTTTTCTTTTTCCTTATGGTTTATGACAAAACGTTGAGTACAGTTTCCTGTGCTATACAGTAGGTCCTTGCTGGTTACTATAGATAGTAATATGCATGTGTTAATACAAAACTAGTAATTTATCCCTCCCCTCCCTTTCCGCTTTTATAGCCATACATTTATTTTTCTCTATCTGTAGGTCTGTTTCTATTTTGAAAATAACTTCATTTGTATCCTTTTTCATATTCCACAAATAATCAATATCCTATGATTATTTGTCTTTGGCTCACTTCACTTAACATGATAATCTCCAGGTCCATTCATATTGCTACAAATGGCGTTATGTCATTTTTTATGGCTAAATCATATTATGTATTATATATATAATATATCACATTATACATTTCATTTTCTTTAACCATTCATCTCCTGATTGACAACTAGCTTGCCTCCATATCTTAGCCAGTGTAATTAGTGTCAAAATGAACATTGGGGTACATGTATCTTCAAATTATGGTTTTTCTCTGGATATATGCCCAAGAGTGGGAATACAGGATCATATTATAACTCTATTTTTAGCTTTTTATTGAACTTCTATATTATTCTCCATAGTGGGTACACCAATTTACTTTCCCACCAGCATTGTAGGAGGGCTCTTTTTTCTCCAGACCCTTTCCAGCATTCATTATTTTTGGACTTTTTGATGATGGCCATTCTGACTGGTTTGCAAATAACACAAAACTTACCTTGTTCTATTCTGACTCTTTCTTTTCAGTGTCTTTCATATGCTCTTTTTATTTTCAGTCTCAACTTACAAAATGGCATTCTTCATGTTTCTAGTAACTATCCTCATTCTATCTCTTCTCCTAATTTTATGGCCTCGACTATTAACTAACATTAAACTGCATTACTAAACACGATAAGCAAAAATACCCTTGGGTATCTTACTTCAAATTCCTAATGCCTTCAAATAAACTCATTATATTTTTTTCATCCACTTGATCTCAGTTCGTTGTACCTCATTACTATTTAGCAAACCTTGTTAATTTTAATTTCTAATTATGATTTGTGTATTGCATCTTCTTGCACTTAGTGCAGATAGCCTCAGCTAAGAGGTATTTGGGTTGTTTCCTGTCAACCCTGTTTGGGTTGTTGCTCTGTCAACACAATATTCTGGCTAAAACTCATATTTGACACCTTGTTTATTGTTTTTATAACATAAATGAGTATAGATATATATCATTAATCAATCAATCCTTGTCATAGTTTTATTTCTTTTTATCATTTCTCCTAACAAATGTCTAAGAGCAATCTATGAAAAAAGTAGGGAATGGAATAGAGCTTGATATTGAATAGTAAGTAATATACAAACACAATATACACTTTTTTGTCATTTCTCTGAATTCAAAGGGAAATCAGATTAGACACACTATGACATTTGTTTTTTTTAATTACTTAATGAATTTCATTACATTTATAGGTGTACAACAATCATCACAACCAAATTTTATAGCATTTCCATCCCCAAATCTCAGTGCAACCCCAACCTCCCAACCTGTCTCATTTGGAAACCATAAGTTTTTTAAAGTCTGTGAGTCAGTATCTGTTCTGCAAAGATGTTCATTGTGTCCTTTTTCTAGATTCCACATGTAAGTGATAAGCATTTGATGTTGGTGTCTCATTGTCTGACTCACTTCACTTGGCATGATAATTTCTAGGTCCATCCATGTTGCTGCAAATGCTATTATTTCTTTCTTTTTAATAGCTGGGTAATATTCCATTGTGTATATGTACCACATCTTCCTTATCCACTCCTCTGTCAATGGACATTTAGATTATTTCCCTGTCTTGGCTATTGTATAGAGTGCTGCAATGAACACTGGAGTACATGTGTCTTTTTGAGTCATGGATTTCTCTGGATAGATGCCCAGGAGTGGGATTGCTGGATCAAAGGGTAGTTCTATTTTTAGTTTTCTGAGGAATCTCCATACTGTTTTCCACACTATAACATTTGAACTTACCCTAAGGGAAACAATGATTTTGGTTTATTGTTTTTGGACAAAAACATAATTTTATCAGAAACAAAATTTAAGAAAAAAACTTTATAACTAAGTTGCATAGTATGTCCATATACTTTACTTATTGCTTGGAGTAATTATTATATCCTTGCCAAATTAAGTGGCTGTTAAGTTCTTTACTACTCTAAAGTAATGATTTCAGTGATTCTGTGGAGCCAAAAATAGCTTCTGCAACTTCCTTCTGATTGCATGATTTATGCACCCTGTCTAATAAATTGAAATCACTCTTTTTTACTTCCTGAAAGCATGAATGTTATAAACATGAAATTACTGATTCAGAAAACAGTATTACATCATTTAAACTTTAATTTTATTTTCAGGAAAAGAACTCTGAATTAGGAAAGCATTAACAATTCTATATAACTAGAACATTTAAACAAGTTATATAGTCCTATTAACTCACAAATGGACACATGAGAAATGTTAATAGCCTAGAAAATTCACCACAAGAATAATATCTTGAATTTAAAATTTCTATCAGTAGTGAATTTTGTGGCCACCTTACAAAACACTCAATCTACGGGCTTTTAATGGAAATGCAAAAAGACCTTTCCATATAAGAGCAAGAGAAGATACTGCTGTAATATAAAAATGAATCTTTTTCCAAAAAAGGTCAGAATATGTAAGTCATTGTTATGAAAAATACTTTTTTCCTTAGTTATATTCAATCTGAAAATCATAAACTCACTCTTGCTCACAAAAAGGAGCAAGGATTTGATTTTAATATTGATTTTTTTTATGCTTCTTCTCACTCTACATATGTTCTGACTCTTCCTTTCAATCATATACTTTGTGATTGCTTGGCTTCATGCTTCCTATATTTTGTTAGACTAAAATGTAATGGACTCAAGGTTTGTATTGGCAGGTCCAGGCAGGTAGTCAGCTCTGAAGATAGCTTTAATCTTAAATAGGCAAGGAAGGGGAGGGTTAATAGAGGGGAAAGGCAGGCAGCAGAAAATGGAGGCAGAGGGCAAGAAAAACCCTATTTATATTTCTGAAATGACTAATGTTCCTTCTTTCACAAGTTATTCCAGAAGAGAATACCGCACTTCTGATAAGCACTAGCAGCTTGCCATCTTCAGAGCAAGATACCTGTTATAAAACACGTAACCTGGATTATTTTTAATGATGTGATTTGTGTCATCTGTTTACTTATATTCAGTCAAGTATTCTCTGGTCTGCTGGTTTCATTAGCTCCCATCTCCTCTGTTTTTGGCTCACCTTGTGTTCTGCTGTTCACAACTAACGAATGGGCTTTGAGGAGGCATCTGGTCAGAAATATCTCTTCTACTGGAGCCTTTTATGATGTGCCAAGTTATTTGGTCATCATATTAGCCAATAGGAAAAAAAAATGGATTAGGTTTTACTCTACATTTTTTTTTAATATAATAAGTCTATAATAATTATACAATAAATGACTCTATGGACAGACAGAAAAAGACTTTATTTTTATTCCTCTCATTAAGAACCTTCTTGAATTTCCAAGGATTGCCTGAGCAATAGAATACCAAATTCTGCCTGTTTATGTGAGCAGTAATTATATATTCTAGGTGGCAAAAAATGCACTCGGCAGGGCTCTGGGAAGTCTGTTAGTCATTTCATCATTTTATGCAGCGTTGGTCTTGCTGACTGCACAGAGCACTAATAGAACAAGCTAATGGAGTTTATTCTGCCACAAATGCTGCCAGTTAAAAGATGATTGCCATGTATGGAAAACCAGGCTCTCTAACTTCTTCTTAAAGATATATAGAAATATTAAATCTGTTATCTGCCATAGAGGTAATACATAAATATTGCCTTCCTAATATGAGTACAGGTGGACTTTAGTATTTCAAAATACAAAATGCAGAAGTTTCTGGAAATTTATAATTGCAAAACCTTATAGTAAAATATAGCTGCTTGATTTTTTGTTAATGACGCATACATCAACATAATAGTTTTTTTTTCTCCAGAAAGCCAAATTATCTCAAACAGAGATAAAGGAAACTCATATTTGATGAGCTGAATTTAAGCCAAGTTGTACTGTTTAATAAGTAACTTGTAGCCTTGGATTGATGTTGATAAAGATATAAAAACCAAATATTGTATCCCAAGCTACAAAATTGCATGTTATTTATTCTAAAATATGAAGCTGATCATAAGTTTCAATGGTAATCAGACTGAATTAATAGGAGTCCTTTAATAAACTCCTGTTAAATTGTCTTAACAATTCAAATAAATAAGAATTGAGAGGATATACTAGTTCAGAAAATGAATTTAGCATCTTACTTAGTGCCTAAAATATTTCTCCAACTGATCAATAAAACTACCTAATTAAAATATTCTTTTACGGGCTTCAAGGTTTCTGAAAGAATATGGATTCCCACTTGAATCTAATTATTGAATTATTATTATTATTATTTTTGAATCTAATTATTAGCTGAAGTTAATAAAGAATGAAAAACATGTGTGGTTGTTGTCAGTGTAGAATAAAAATCCTAACAATGATTTTTAACAATATATCGTATCTTAATGTACCATTTCCCTAAGTAACACTAGAACCTCTGGCTTTCTTCCTGGTAGATAAAAACTAGTAGAAATTAGTTCCTGAAGTCTCGAGTTCACAAAAATTTTTAAGTGTGTGTTTTCTATTACAGCATTTTCTAAATGTTTTTCTGGTCAGATACATACTATTAAAAAAAAGTGAACATTCCCTAAATATGATTTTTTTTAGTTTATAAAATATATACATGCATTCCATTACAAATAAAGTTTATACATTATGATAAATGTGAAAGCTTAAAGAATGAAATGGATTCATTATGAATTTTTTGCTGAAATTGTAGCTTTAATGCTGGACCTATTAAGATTTTAGAAGCAGCAATAATCATTTAAGAGAAGAAGGTAATTTCATGACCATGGTTTTAGTGTTTTCTCATAACATCCTCCACCATTCTCATTTGTGGGTCATTCTTCTGTCTCCAACTCAATATATATTAAATTTTAAATTTATCAATTTGGAACCCAACATTTTAATAATTCATCTTTTAAATGAGGAATACATTAAGGACAATGATAATGGATTCGCATTTGGAGAATATGTAACCTATTAATACAGTTCAAAGGTAAACAGCTCACTTCCGCTTCCGGATATGAGAGAGCAGTCCATCAGAATAATCATCCTAGCAAAAACGACTGTAAATGTCAGATATATTATAAAGTTATTCTTCACAAAACATTGAGAAGCAGCTGAGATTTGTAGGAATTAAGGAAAAAAGAATTAAAGGTCCCAGAGGGAAAGAGAGCAAGAGAGCATATTGAACTGAGTTTTCTATTATTTTCTTCTGAAGGCATTTGTTGACTCCTATTTTTTTTTCTTTTTTCCCTTTCTAGAGATGAACCCATGGCATATGGATGTTCCCAGGCTAGGGACCAAATCAGAACTATAACTGCTGGTCTATGCTACAAACCATGGCAACTCCAAATCTAAGCCAATTCTGTGACCTGCACCACTGCTCACAGCAAAACCAGATCCTTAACCCACTGATCAAAGCCAGGGAATTGGACCTGCATCCTCTTGGATATGAATCAGATTCATTTCTGCTGAGCCAGAATGGGAATTCCTGATTCCTATGTTTAAATAGTATGAGAGTATAAGAAAGTAAGTGCAGAGAAAAAAACTAAAAAACTCCAAAAATGAAGAAGTGAACAGAGCTCTCATCAGTGTCACAGAGAAGGGTGTTAAAATTTGGAATTCAGAAGGAGCTGTGGCAAGATGGTGAAGTAGCTAAGAGGTAGTGCTCACCCTCTCCCACAAACACTTCAAAAAACGCATCTACATGTAAAATGACTTGTACAAAACATCAACTGAATGCTGGCAGAAGAACTTAAACCTCCAAAAAGGGCAAGAACTCTTGACATAACTGGGTAGAACAACAGAAAAATAAAAAGAGAGAGAGTGAGAGACAAAAGGGATCAGGATGACACCAGCACTCCAGGGAGGGAGCTGTGAAGGAGAAAAGGAACCCACACCTTGGGAAGCCACCTAACCAATGGAAAGATCAGCCGAGCTGGAGAGATTTCAAAGCAGGAGAAAAGTGCAGTAGCTGGACTGATAAAGGCAAAGTGGAGTGAGAGCCTTACCAATCATCTGAACACCATACAGATACCACAGCCTGAGATGCTCAGGCAGAGGCTGGGAGCTGAGACTTAGGCTCCAGAGGTCAGTCCCCAGGAGAGGGCTGGGGTTGGCTCCGTGGAGACAGCCTAGGGGGCTATGAAGCAGTGAGCCATGGTGGGGGAGTGATACTCAATGGGCTGGGGAGTGGAACACCAGGTCAGAGGGAACCTGGGAAGTCTATGCCCACAGGAGAGGAAAGGCTCCATTGTTGGGGAGGAGGATAGGAGGAGGGGTTGATCTCCATACAAAGCACCTTGCACCAGTGCAGAGGGCAGGGTGGATTGAGCGCAAACCTCCAGCAGCTGGAGGAGATTTCAAAGGGCAGTGTGACTCAAGTGCAAACCGCCAGAGCAGGAGGCTGCTTGCTAGACAGCTGTGGTCCCAGCATCTTCCAGACACACCCTGCCTGTGCCATGCGACCAGAACCCCCTTGCTAGTCTGCTGTAGATCAGACATCTCTGGGCACAGCTCACCCATGACAGGAAGCACCTTGCTAGACCGCGGCAGACCAGGGTTCCTGGGCCACAGAATGCCCACAACATGGAGGCCTCTTGCTTGCCCTCAGTGGTCTGGCATCTCTTGTGCAGCCATCCACAAGACCTTTGATCCTATACCGGAGACTGGGCACTTCACGTGTAGGCTACTGGTGCCCAGGCACCTCTAGTGTGGGCTAAGGGCATCAGGGGCTACGTGTGACATGGGGCCTACCAAGCACCAGACACCATTGCTATCACTCTCCTGCGAACATACCACCCTGCAGCTGCCACTGCCAAACACTCATGGCAGCACCTAGACACTTGTTCACTGTCCCCTCCCAAGTCCACACAACTAGGTGCAGCTGAAGTAGCATCTCCTGTATGGTCTATGTGGGACAGGGTGCTTCCTGGTAGCCTGCAGGGGGCAGGAGCAAACCACTGCAGTTATCCCTGATTCCAGAGGTAGGCATGGCCCACTGCTACAGGAGACACCTGAACAAAAATCACTTGCAGCCCCAACCACCTCAGAGGGCACCACAGAAAGGACATTATGACGGAACACCATCTGCTGTTGCTCTCACTTTCCTGGGATGACAGCTGCCCTGCAGATGCCAATGCCAAACTTTATGGGCAGTGCCCAGATGCTTGTCCCTTCCCAGGAACCTGTAACCAAGAGCACCTTGTGCAGCACATCCTGTAGGGGCTAGGCAGGATGGGGTACTTCCTGGATGGTCTACATGAGGCAGAGGCAAACCACCACAGTTATCTCTGACTCCAGAGATGGGAATGGCATGTTACCACTAGGGGTCCATGAATAGGCACCACCTGCAGCCCCAGTCACCTCAAGGGCACCACAGAGGAGAGCAAGGGACTGGACACCACGTGTGGGTGCTCTTGCACTCTGGGGAACATACCAACCCTGCGGCTCCTAAGTGCTCTGGGCAGTACCCATATGCCTGATCTCTATCACTTCCAAGGACCCTGCAACTAGGAACAACCTGTACAGCACCTCCTATGTGGGCTAAGTGAGATGGGTTGCTTCATGCGTGCTCTACAGGTAGAGGGGGCAAACCATCACTGGCTCTAGAGATGATCATGGCCTGCAACCACTAGGAGTCCCTGAACAGATACCACCTGCGGTGCCAATCACCTCAGAGTAGGGCACTGCAATTGAACACTAGCTGCTGTGGCTCTCACTCCCCTGGGAACTCACACATCCTGCTGCCGCTACTGCCAAATGCTCTGGACACCTGGTATATCTGCCTAGAGCTCATTACCACTTCCCGGGGCCCTGCAACTAGGACTAGCCAGTGCCACCTTCCTGCAGGTCCTTGCTGCTGTTGAGTGCCCAGTGACCAGGCACCAACTGCTGGCCCTACCCATTGCTTCCTTCTCCCTGAAAACACATGGAGCACCAGAGAGAAAACAGCCTGCTCACACCAAAGAAAGAGACACCAAACTTCCAAACTCCCACACCAAAAATAAATAATAACCCCATCAAAAAATACAAAGGGGTGCTGTTGCCTAGAAGTAGCCTTACATGACCACAGTTTGGCTTCCTGAAACTCACAGAAGAAGAAAAGCATAAGCAAGATGAAGAAGCTCAGAAACCATTCCTGGTAAAAGGAACAGGAAAATTCATCTAAAGCAGTCAACAAAGAAACAGACCTCTGCAGTCTGACAGAAATGGAGTTCAGAAGACAGGCAGTGAAAATACCTGAGGAATTAAGGCTGAATACCAAGGAGCTGAGAATGCACAAACAGCAATGCAGATTCCCCTAGAAAGGAAATAGAAAATTTAAGGAGGTGCCAAGAAAAGCTAGAAAATTCTTCTGCAGAGATAGAAACTGAGTTTCAAAAAAGAAGAAAAATCTCAAATCAACAACTTAACCCAGCACCTAAATTAATTAGAAAAAGAAGAACCAAAAAAAAACCCTAAAGTCAGCAGAAGGATATCATAAAGATCAGTGAGCAAATCAATAAAATAATGATTCAAAAAACAATTGAAAAAATCAATAAAACCAAGAGCTGGTTCTTTGAAAAGGTAAACAAAATGGACAAACCTCTGGCTACACTCACTAAGAAGAGGAGAGAAAAACCCAAATAAACAAAATAAGAAATGAAATGGGAGAAGTCACAACGGACATTACAGAAATACAAGAAAAAAAAACATGAGAGAATACTACGAACAATTGTACGCCAACTAATTTGACAACCTAGAAGAAATGTAAAACTTTCTAGAGACTTACACCCTGCCAAAAGTGAATCAAGAAGAAATGGATCAACTGAATAGACCGATCACTAGAAATGAAATTCAGTATGTCATAAAAATACTCCCTACAAATAAAAGTCCAGGACCAGATGGATTCACAGCTGAATTCTACCAAACATACAAAGAGGAACACATACCCATCCTCCTTAAACTTTTCCAAAAGGCTGAAGAAGAAGGAACACTCCCAGAGACATTCTATGATGCCCAAATCACCTTAATTCCAAAACCAGACAAAGACACCACAAAAAAAGAGAACTATAGGCCAATATCTTTGATGAATAGAGATGCAAAAATTCTCAAAAACATTTTAGCCAACTGAATCCAACAACATATAAAAAAGATCATACACCACAACCAGGTGGGATTCACCCGAGGTGCACAAGATGGTTCAACCTATGGAAATCAACCAATGTCATACACCACATTAATGAAAAAAAAAGCCCCAAACCACATGATCATCTCAATGGATGCAGACAAAGCATTTGAAAAAGTTGGCATCCATTCATGATCAAAACTCTTACCAAATTGGGAATACAGGGAAGGTATCTTAACATAATAAAAGCCATATATGAAAAACCCACAGCAAGCATAATACTCAGTGGAGAAAAGCTGAAAGCCTTCCCACTAAAACCTGGAACAAGACAAGGATGTCTACTCTCTCCACTGTTATTCAACATAGTATTGGAAGTCCTAGCTACAGCAATCAGACAAACAAAAGAAACAAAAGGCATCCAAATAGGAAGAGAAAAGGTAAAACTGTTACTCTATACAGATGACATGACACTATATTTAGAAAACCCCAAGGACTCAACCCAAAAATGACTTGAACTCATAGACAAATTCAGCAAAGTAGGAGGACATAAGGTTAGCCTTCTGAAATCAATCACATTTCTGTATACTAACAATGAAACATTAGAAAAAGAAAGCCAAAATACTATACCTTTTAAAATAGCACCCCAAAAAATCAAGTACCCAGGAATAAACCTGACTAAGGAGGTGAAAGACTTATATGCTGAGAACTACAAAATGTTAATCAAAGAGATCAAAGAAGATACAAAGAAATGGAAATATATTCCATGCTCATGGGCTGGAAAAATTAATATCGTAAAAATGGTCATACTACCCAAAGCAATCTACAGATTCAATGCAATTCCTATCAAATTACCCATGACATTCTTCACAGAACTAGAACAAACACTTCAAAAAGTTATATGGAACAACAAAAGACCCAGAATCGCCAAAGCAATTCTGAGGAACAAAAACCAAGCAGGAGGCATAACTCTCCCAGACTTCAGGCAATATTACATATAAATAACATGGGCCACAATAATAAGGACAGTGTGGTACTGGTACCAAAACAGACATACAGACCAATAGAACAGAATAGAAGAAGCCATAAATAAACCCAGACACCTATGGTCAATTAATCTTTGACAAAGAAGGCAAGAATATAAAATGGGAAAAAGACAGTCTTTTCAGAAGGTACTGCTGGGAAACCTGAACAGCCGCATGCAAATCAATGAAACTAGAACACACTCTCACACCATGCACAAAAATAAACTCAAAATGGCTTAAAGACTTAAAGATAAGACAAGACACCATTAAACTCCTGGAAGAAAACACTGGCAAAACATTCTCTGACATCAACCTTATAAATGTTTTCTCAGGTTAGTCTCCCAAAGCAACAGAAATAAAAGCAAAGATAAACCAATGGGACCTAATCAAGCTGACAAACTTTTGCACATCAAAGGAAACCAAAAAGAAAACTAAAAGACAACTTACAGAATGTGAGAAAATAGTGTCAAATGATGCAACTGACAAGGGCTTAATCTCTAAAATATACAAACAACTTACACAACTCAACAGCAAAAAAGCCAACAATCCCTTTGAAAATGGGCAAAGGACCTGAATCGACATTTCTCCAAAGAAGATATCCAGATGGCTAACAAGCACATGAAAAAATGTTCAACATCACTGATGACTGGAGAAATGCAAATGAAAATTATCACGAGATACCACCTCACACCAGTCAGAATGGCCATCAATAACAAGTCCACAAACAACAAATGCTGGAAGGGGTGTGGAGAAAAGGGAATCCTCTTGCACTGTTGGTGGGAATGCAAGATGGTACAACCACTATGGAAAATAGTATGTAGGTACCTTAGAAATCTTTACATACAACTACCATATGACCCAGCAATCCCACTCTTGGGCATATATCCAGACAAAAATTTCCTTGAAAAAGACACTTGCACACAGCTGTTCATTGCAGCACTGTTCACAATAGCCAAGACATGGAAACAACCCAAATGTCCATCAACAGATGATTGGATTAGGAAGAAGTGGTATATATGCACGATGGAATACTACTCATCCATAAAAAAGAGTAAAGTAATGCCATTTGCAGCAACACGGATGGAATTAGAGACCCTCATACTGAGTGAATTAAGTCACAAGGAGAAAGACAAATACCATATACCACTTATATCTGGAATCTAATATACTGCACAAATGAATCTTTCTACAGAAAAGAAAATCACAGACTTGGAGAACAGACTTGTGATTGTGAGGAAGGGAGTGGGATGGTATGGGAGTCTGGCATTAATAGTTGTAGACTATTGCCTTTAGGATGGAAAAGCAAGGAAATCCTGCTGTATAGCACTAGGCACTATGTCTAATAACTTGTGACAAATCTATATTTGTATGCAAACCTGGGTCACCATGCTGTACAGTTGAGAAATTGACAGAAAACTGTAAACCAGCTATAATGGAAAAATCAAAAAAAAAAATTAATAAAATAAATTAAGATAGCGACCCTCAAAAAAATTGGAATTCATGGCTCACCAAAAAAGGAAATGCTTAAAATTTTCAGGTGACTTCCCTGAAAATGTATGCCCTACAAATAGACATAGAAATAGAGCAAGGAAATAGAATATTATTTACAAAAACTCAATCCTAGTGTTACATAATTTCTTCTATTTTATTAAGGTAATGAGACACCTTCCTGACTGCTTCTCAGAAAGTAAATCCTCTATGAAGCAAAAATGACATCATTGTATTCAAAAATTACTTTAGTAAATAATATCTAAATTTAAATCAGATACTAAAACATGCCACGAATGCCAGGAAACAAGAGAAAATGATATAAAATTCATAAAAAAAGACTAAGAAAATTGAAACAAAGGTGTTTATGATGTTGAAATTATAGGCTATAGATTGAGAAGTAACGTATTAATTTTAGAAAAATAAATTAAATGGCAAAGAATTTTACTAAAGATTCAAAATCTATGAAAAACAGTAAATGGAAATTGAAAAGGTATTGTAACTGAATTTAAATACCAAAATTATTCTAGACTATATTAGGGTAAATATATTAGAAAGAAAGATTATTGAATGCAAAGATAGAATACTTCATAATGCAACATATGCATTGTGGTGAAAAGAGAACATGAGAGACTTAGAAATTTTTGCAATGAGGGTAGGTAATAGAGAAAAGAAGGAAGTAATTTTTCAGGAAGTATCAGACAATAGTTTCTGAAAATTAATGGAAAGCCATTGATCCTCAGGTGAAGATACCTGGAAAACCTCAAGGCATTTACATTCAAAGAAAATCAAAGAGAGGGAGAAAATCTCATAGCAGGCAGAAGAAAAAAGAAAACAAACACAGTACCTTCGAAGGATAATAATAAAACTGGCAGCTGGCTTTTCACAGTAGATATTAAACTGAAAAAAACTAAATGCCATATTTAGAATTCTGTGTAAAAATAAATGCTAATCCCATAATTCAATACCCAGATGCAGTGTGTCTTCAAAATGTATAGGGAATAAACATAATTATCAAGGAACAAAAACTGGGTAAACCCTTCATCATACGATTTTCACAAACAAGACTTAAAAATTGCCTAACACATAAGAAAAATTATTTAAGATGAAAGCACAGAATGCAAGAGAAACAACAAAGACAACATAAAAGATTAATATCTCCTTAAAAAATCTTTCTGCTACATAAAACAATAATAATATACAATGGAATTTCTATCATATGCAAAATCAAAATACATGATAATCATGCAAAATGTGGACACATGTAAAATGGAGACAGAATATTCTATGTTCTTTGCATTACATGGGAAGTTTTGGAATAAACCGATTGAATAGACTCCAAATATCATTGACACTTGCTTTCATCTTTAAGGTAGCTAACAAAATGATAAATAAAATAAACAACCAAACAATGGAGAAATACAGTAATACAATATACTTGATGTATTTCTCTTCTATTATATAAAAACCCCATCAGATTAATCCTCTAGGCATAAACAACTAGAAAATTGAACAAGATGTATGAAATAACTATTTCTGTTGTTGGAAAAACACAATATTACAGTGTAATAGTTGAGAGAGGGAAATGAATGACATGAATATCACAGTTGTTTTGCTTTCTTCCTGGATGAACTTTCTAGAGCACAGCTCAGAGAAAAGAATGCATGTCACAAAAGCAATCCCAGTAAACAGAGTGTAATGAAAAAATATTTAAAATATCCAGAGAAAAAAAAGATTTATCACACTGAAGAAAATGAGAGTAAAAAATTATTATTGATTTCTCATCAAAAATAATGTGCATTGGGAGACAATGAAATGACACTTTAAAATGCTAAAGAAAAACAACCTAGAATTGTATATAAAGAAAATTATCTTGTACTTCTCTTGTGATGCAGTGGGGTAAGGATCCTATCAGGCATTGTCACTGCAATTACTGGGGGTTGCTGCTGTGGTGTAGGTTCATTCCCTGGCCCTGGGAACTTCCACATGTGGTGGGCATGGCCAAGGGGAAAAAAAAAACAAGCAAACTTTTTTAAAAGAAAAGAAAAGAACTTTTAAATCAATAAAAACATTTGTAATAAAAATCATGAAAAATGCAGGCAAATCAAAGATATATTCACATATTAACAGAGTCAGAAATTGAAGGTGTTCCTGTTGTGGTTCAGCAGTAATGAACCCTGCTAGTATCCTTGAGGATGTGGGTTCAATACCTGGCCCCACTTAGTGGGTTAAGGATCCTCACTGCCATGAGCTGTGGTGTGGTTTGCAGACGTGTCTGGAATCTGGCCTTGGTGTGGCTATATTATAGGACAGAAGCTGCAGCTCTTATTCAATTCCTAGGCTGGGAACTTCCATGTGCCATGAGTGTAGCCCTAAAAAGAAGAAAAAAAAAGGGTAAACTGAAAAAATCATCACAATAAAATTTTCACAAGAGATGAAAAATTCCTCAAGACTTTAAAAAAAATTGTACCAAAACAAAAACAACAATAAAAAACTCAAAAAAAATCTATTCAAGGATAAAGTATGTGAGGTTGGCAAATTGTGGGGACTTTTAAAAAGACTTTTAACCTAATTCTGAAGTAAAAATAATAACTGACTTTGAAGTAAAAATAACAGGAATATATTTTGGAATCTATAGCATAAGAATTTTATAGCATAAAAATCTAAAGTAATAGCATAAAGGATGAATAGTGAAATTAGTATATTTTTTAAGGCACTTGCACAAAAGTGTATAATACCTTTTGAAGGTTGACTATGATAAATTAAAAATTCATAAATTAGAAATATTAGAGAAACCCACTAAAAATAAAGCAAAATAAACAGTGATTAAAGCAAAAGATTAGAAAAAATAGAATATCAATATAATCTAATCAAAAATAGGAAAGCAGAAAAAAGAAACAGCTGAAAGAAACAGAAAATTTAAAAAAAAACAGATATTTGATGGAAAAATAACTTTTTGTGTTAAGCTTTCCAATTAAAATATGTGTGTAAAACACAATTAAGGGAGTTCCCACTGTGGCAGCAAGGGTTAAGAATATGGCATTGCCAGTTCTGTGGTATAGTCACAGCTAAGGCTCAGATTGGATCCCAGGCTCAAGAACTTCAACATGCCATTAGTGCTGCCAAAATACAAACAATCAAAAACACACACACACACACACACACACACACACATCAACTAAGGGCCAATGTTGTCAGACTAGATTTTTAAAAGAGACACTACTCTATTTTCTCTTCATGAAATTAGCCTTTTATGGAGTGTCAGTGGTGGCTCTGCAGAAACAAATCTATCACGCATAAGGACACAGGTTCGATCCCTGGTCTTGCTCAGTGGGTTAAGGCTCTGGCATTACCATGAGCTGTGCTGTAGATTGCAGATGTGGATCAGATCCCATACTGTTGTGGCTGTGGTGTAGGCCAGCAGCTACAGCTCCAACTCATCTCCTAGCCCAGGGACCTCCATATGCTGCAGGTGTGCCCCTAAAAATATTTAAAAAAAAGAAATTAAGCTTTTGTAATTCTACATGGTGATGGATATTAACTGGATTTACGGTGATCATTTTGCAATATATACAAATATCAAATCATAACATTGTACATATAAAGCTAATTTAATGTCATGTCAATTATACCTAAATTTCTAAAAAGAAGAGGAATGAGAAGAAATTAACTTTAAATACAAAGAGAGATACAAAGTAACCAGTTGGGGAAAGTATAAAGCACAAATAATATTTACAAGAAAACTGGTGTATAAGAAAACTGGTGTTGTGACATTTAATAGAAAACAAATCGTGAGACATTTTTAAATTATAAGTCCTTTTCTTATAAAGATACACAATACTCTATGTGTATGTTAGGAGCACAGCTTCAAAATACAAGAAGCAGGAGTCCCCATCATGGCGTAGTGGAAATGAATCTGACTAGGTACTATGAGGTTGTGGGTTCGATCCCTGGCCTCACTCAGTGGGTTAAGCATCCAGTGTTGCCATGAGCTGTGGTGTAGGTCGCAGATGTGGCTCGGATCTGGCATTGCTGTGGCTGGGGAGTAAGTAGGTCAGCAGCTGCAGCTCCAATTAGACTCCTAGCCTGGGAACCTCCATATATATTGAAATTTGTCAGAAACAGACAAGCTGGCTTGGGGGTTAAATATTAAAATTAAAACAAAAAATAAGGAAACTCTAAAATTGTAAGATGTAAAAGAAGAGAAATAAAAGTCATATAGTAGAAAAAAGGGAGTAAGAAAAATAACAGCAGAAACCAATTTTATGTAAGATGTTGAAATCAATATACTGGACAACTTGAAAAAAATGTATGATTTTTTCTTCTAATCCAAATTACCAAAACTGCCACAAAAAAGAAATAGAAAAATTAAAAACATGTCTATTAAAGAAACTGAATTTGTAATTATCAGCCTTACCTCAAGGAAACTCCAGAAGCAGTTTACTTTATTATTGAATTTTACTAAAACTTATAAAGGAGGAATAATCTCAGTATAATCCAACTCATTCTGAAAATAAAGAATAAGGAAAGAAATACCCATTCATTTTTTGAATTCGAGGTTTGCCCCAAAATTAAATATAACAAAGAAATACAAATTTTTTAAAAAGAAAATAGAACTGAAAAATAAAAGAATATCATGTGACTATATTCATCATGAACATAAACATATATGTAAAAACTCTTACTAAAATATTATCAAATCAAATCTATCTCAGCTTCCTATAAAAAGGACAGTACATCAACATTTAGTAACATATATCCTAGGTATTCAAATTTTTGAAGATTAATAAGTGTAATTCACTGCATCAAGACAAAGGAAGTGTTTTTTAAAAATATTATCTCAAGTAAATGCAGAAGCCATTTAACAAGTTCAAAAGTCATTCACAAAAGAAGTCTCAGCAAACTTGGGATCAGTAGGATTTTCTTCAAACTGATGAAAAGTAGTTATGAAACTATCTTCAGTAAACATAATATCTAATAGTGAAATACTAAATATTTACTCCTTAAAATCAAGAAAATGGCAAGGATATCTATTACTATTTTCAACTATTCTCCTGATAAGTTCAATAAGAAAAAGAATAAAAATGACTTTTAAAAACTGAAAATAAAAATATTTTATTTATTTTAGAATGACAGTATTGTGTAATTAAAATTCTTTTTTTAAATTGGAAGAAAAAACAGAACTGCTGTTATTATGTCAACTCCCCCAAGTTGATATCCATAGAGTCAAAGCAATTTCCATAAAATTCTGCTAGGCTTCCTCATAAATCTGAGAAACTGCTTAGCCAAAATTATATGAAATATTAAATTACTGAAAATATAAAAAAGCTATTTTTATAATCAGAATATTTTTATTAGTTAGTTTTAATATTTATCATATTATTACAATAATTGAGATAATGAAACAATTAGCAAAAGGACAAACTTATAAGTTGATGAAACAGAAAAAAAAAAATTCCCAGATACAGCCTCTCTCACATGTAGAAAAATATTTATGATTTTGTTGCATCTGACTATGTTATTATACATAGCTATATAAATATGTGTTTATGTAATTATATATATATATAGTTTAATTGTTGGAAGTTTTTTAATTACAGTATCAATTTCAGCACTCGTGATTGGTCTATTCATATTTTCTATTTAATCTTGGTTTAGTCTTGGGAGATTGTACTTTTCTAAGAATGTGTCCATTTCTTCTAGGTTTTCCATTTTATTGCCATAGAGTTGCATATAGTAGTCTCTTGTGATCCTTTGTATTTCTGTGATGTCTGTTGTGACTTCTCCTTTTTCATTTCTAATTTTATTGATTTGTGTCCTCTCTCTTTTTTTCTTGATAAGTCTGGCTAAGGGTTTATCGATTTTGTTGATCTTTTCAAAGAACCAGCTTTTAGTTTCATTGATCTTTACTATGGTTTTCTTCATTTCTATTTCATTGATTTCTGCTCTGATCTTTATGATTTCTTTTCTTCTACTAACTTTAGGTCTTATCAGTTCTTCCCTCTCTAGGTGCTTTAAATGTAAAGTTAGGTTCTTTATTTGAGCTTTTTCTTGTTTCCTGAAGTAGGCTTGTATTGCTATAAACTTTCCTCAAGAACTGCTTTTGCTGCATCCCAGAGGTTTTGGAGTGTCCTATTTTTGTTGGCATTTGCTTCTAGGTATTTTTTAATTTCCTCCTTGATTTCTTCAGTAATCCATTGGTTATTTAGTGGCATGTTGTTTAGTCTCCATGTTTTTGTATTTCTGGCCATTTTTTCTTGTTGTTGATTTCCAGTCATATAGCATTGTGGTCAGAGAAGATGCTTGAAATGATTTCAATTTTCTTAGTTACTGAGGCTTGATTTGTAACCCAGGATGTGATCAATCTTAGAGAATGTTCCATGCGCACTTGAGAAGAATATGTATTCTGTTGCTTTTGGGTGGAATGTCCTATAAATATCTATTAAGTCCATCTGATCTAATGCTTCATTCAGGGCCTGTGTTTCCTTATTGATTTTCTGCCTGGATGACCTGTCCATTGCTGTAAGTGGAGTTTTAAAGTCCCTCACTGCGATGGTGTTATTGTTGATTTCTCCTTTTAAGGTTGTTAGCAGTTGCCTTATATATTGTGGTGATCCTATGTTGGGTGCATAGATATTTAAAATAGTTATATCTTCTCCTTGGATTGATCCTTTGATCATTATGTAGTGCCCTTCCTTGTCTCTTAAAATGTTCTTCATTTTAAAGTCTATTTGTCTGATAGGAGTATTGCTACTCCAGCTTTCTTTTGATGCCTGTTTGCATGTAATATTTTCTTCCATCCTCTCACTTTCAATTTGTATGTGCCTCTAGAAGTGAAGTGGGTCTCTTGAAGACAGCATATATATGTGTCTTGTTTTTGTATCCATTCAGGTAGTCTATGTCTTTTGGCTGGGGCATTCAGCCCATTAACATTTAAGGTAATTTCTGATAGATATGTTCTTATTGCCATTGTATTAACTGTTTGGGGTTTTTGTTGCTTTTTTTCTTCCCTTATTCTCTTGTTGTCTCCTCTCACAGGATGGCTATGTTTAATGTTGTATTTGAGTTGATTTTTCTTATTTGCTTGTGTATCAGTTGTAGATTTTTGATTTACGGTTACCCTGAAGTTTTGATATAGGAGTCTATATATAAATGAGATTGTATTAAGTTGTTGGTTTCTTAATCGCACCTGCTTCTCCAGTGACCTGAATTTGTGCTCTCTTCTCATGATTTCTGATTTCAGTAGCATAATTGTGCATGGATGATTTAATATCTTTACTGTATATATGCCTTTATTGGTGGGCCTTATTATTTGTGGTGTTTTTGTTTCAGGTTTTGGCCTTTTCTTTTCTGCCTAGAGAAGTTCCTTTAAGATTTGTTGTAAAGCTGGTTTAGTGTTTCACAAATCTCTTAGCTTTTGCTTATCTGTAGAGGTTTTGATCTCTCCTTCAAATCTAATGAGAGCCTTTCTGGATAAAGTAATCTTGGTTGGAAGTTTTTCCCTTTCATCACATTTAGTATATCATGCCACTCCCTTCTGGCCTGCAGTTTCAGTTGAAAAATCTGCTGATAACCTTATTGGGGTTCCCTTGTTATGTCATTTGTTTCTTTTCCCTAGCTGCTTTCAATATTTTCTCTTTGTCTTTAATTTTGGTCATTTTGATTAATATGTGTATCAGGATGTTCCTCCTCGGGTTTATTTTATATGGTACTCATTGTGCTTCCTGGATTTATAGTGAGTGTTTCCTTTCCCATATTAGGGAAGTTTTCAGATATAATCTCCTCGAATATTTTTTATGTAACTTCCTATCTCTCTTCTCCCTCTGGCACCCCTATATTGCGGATGTTGGTGCCTTTAACATTATCCCAGAGTTCTCTGAGACTCTGCTCATTTCCTTTCAATCTTTTATCTCTTTTCTCTTCCGCATTAGTGATTTCCACTAATCTGTCCTGCACCTCTCTGATTCGTTCTTCTGCCTCCTGTATTCTACTGTTGGCTGCTTCTAATGTATGTTTTATTCCGCTATTGTATTTTGCATCTCTTCTTGTTTAATTTTTACAGCTTGTATTTCTTTGCTCAGTGTTTCCTGTAAATTGTCAATCTTTGCCTCTGGTTTGTTTCCAATGCCTTGCATCATTTTCAGCATCAACAGTCTAAAGTCTCTTTCTGGGAGGCTGATAATCTCCTCATCACTGAGCTGTTTTTCTGGGCTTTTCTCTTTCTCCCTTATCTGAATTACATTTTTCTGTCTTTTCATTTTTATAGGTTTTTGGTGTGGTGACCTTTTTGCCAACAATAGAGTTGAAGCCTCTCTTAGTTCTGGTGTTTGCCATCCCTGTGGCTAAAGTTGGTATGGAGGGGGCTTGCTGTAGGCTTCCAGATGGGAGGGAGTGACGCCTGCTCACTGGTAGGTGGGGTTTATTCCTATTCCTCTAATGGGTGGGGCTTTGTCTCTGGGTGAGATTAGAGGCTGGCTGTGCACCTGAGGTGCCTTTAGGCAGGCTGTTTACTGGTGGGTGGGGCTGTGATCCACCCTGGGTTATTGTTTGTCCTGGGGCTTCTCAGTGCTGATGGGACGGACCAGATTTTCCCAGAAATGGTCACCTCCAGAGAAATGCAGGCTGATGAATGTTCCAGATAGCATCACCTCCAGTGCCCTTCCCCCCAACAAGCCACAGTCACCACTGTTTTCCCAGGAGATCCTCCAAGAATTGCAGTCAGGTTCCACCTGGATTCCTATGGAGATTTTACTTTGCCCTAAGACCAATTGCATGTGAAAGTCTGTGTGCGCCTTTCAAGAATGGGGTCTCCTCTTTCCCCCAGTCCTGTGGAGCTCCTGCACACAAGCCCCACTGGCCTTCAATACCAGATCCTCCAGGGACTCTTTCTCCCTGTGCCAGTTCCTCAGGGATGGGGATTTGACATGGGGCTAAGAACTCTCAGTCTTATAGATGAGTCTCTGTGATATAGTTACTTTCCAGTCTGTGCGGCTTCCCACCCGGGAGGTATGGGGTTCCTTCTATCGTGTAATCGCCCCTCCTACCTCTTGATGTGGTCTCCTCTTTGTCTTCTGGAGCAGAATATCTTTTTTGGAAGTTTACAGTCCATTTGGATGAAGGTTGCTCAGCATTTAGTTGTAGTTTTGTTGTTTTTTGGGAGAGAAGTTGAGCTCCAGTCCCTCTATTCTGCCATCTTAATCTCCACCCTCCATATATAGTTTAATTGATTTTCAGTAGAGGTGCCATGTAAATTATTTGCAAAATAGTCATTGTATAAAAATGGAATGTATGTATTAAAAAATCCTAAAATCCCACTTCTTACTACATAAAAATTTTAACTTGATATGAGTCTTAGGCATACATAGAAAAGCCAAAATAATAAGCTTCCTAGAAAAAAATGTATCAAATTTCTTTTAAAATTGGGGTTCACAAAGGTCTCTCATATAAGACAAAAATATAAATAACAATATACATCAGAAAAACTTATATATACACATTTATATACACGTGTATGTATTTGTAAGCTTCATTTTTAAGCATTTTAAACCTCAGTTATTTCACCTGATTCAGGGAAGAGATCTGAATTTTTACCAGCACAAAAAAACACAAGCTTAGTATGGCTTGTACTGACCATTGTGCCATATTTTTGGGGATGAACCATAGCACCAGAATCCATTCTTCCTTATTAGTCTTGATCCAAAAACATCACTATATGTAACTGGTGTTACTTGGCAATTTTTTTAAAATAAAGCAAATTGCCTAGTTGTGTTTTTGCATTTAACATGATAATAACATAAAGAATTGGAATATATGTATAAAACCTGAAAGGGCAGTACCTTTATGGTAAATTTTCATATTGACCAATGACATTGAGTATATTTTCATTTATGTGTAATTTCTATATCTTCTTTGGTGACCTGTTTAAATATTTTGTTCAATTTTTATTATGCTGTTAATCCTTCTAATATTGAGATCTAGGAGATATTTATATATTTCATTTTTAAATAAATAAAAAATCCTTACTATGCTAGAAGGAAGCCAGAAATTCTCAGGTGTATTTTAGATTTAATGGGGTGATTTGGCCACTCCTGTATTTAAGTATTTCTCAAGAAGAAAGATCAGACACAGAAAATGCTATTTGGAACCCTAAAATAAAACAATAATAACTTTAATCTTTTGTCTAATAACTTTGAATCACTATTAATTTAATGGCTTCTGATTTGTGGGCTTAATAATGGGGAAGAGAATTTCATAATGTTAAAAAAAAACTATTTGCTGCCCCTATACCTATGATGCCAAGAGGTCAATGAATATTTTTAAGATCATGTGTGCTTGATGATTTCTGTCCTTTCTAAAGTACCCAAGGACTGCAGAGAGATGAAAATTACAATGAACAGGGATTCCTCATTGCTCTGATATTACGACAAGAAGAGAAATAAGGATTCCATGGAGATAATTTGATGCTAAACCTTCCCTGAATCTGACACACTTGCTAAATAACCCATATTTATTTGGACACCTATTTGACAGCTGGCAGTTCAAATGTGTGCTCAATAGAATTATAACTCTATACCTGCCATGAACGTTCACTGCTTCTTGGAAGTAGTTTAAATCACAAAGGTTAAACTTTCAAATTTCAAGAATGTGTTGCTTGCAAATATCCTCCAAATTGGAATTGTGTTTCTTCTTCCATTTCCTAAAAATAACTTTTTTACATGAGATCATTCAAAGTGAGTATATAAAATAAGAATGTCAGAAATTCCAGGATGGAAGTTGGTCCACTACAACATTCTAAAATTTAGGACTAATGTGTGTACTTGAAAAGGTAGAATATTAATAATAGTTGATGAAAACTAATCATGAAGGAAAAGATATTTGAATACTACTACTGATTTCAAAATTGTGAGAAAGGGCAAAATCTTACATAAGTAATTTTGTAATGCTTACATTTTTACATTGTACTGTATATATACTCTACACATTTCCAAGGATAGGATTAGAGTATAGAAATGTCCAAAAACATTGTGTGAGGAAGCTATACTTTGCCAAAAAGTTTTAAAATAGGATATCACTGAATGTCATTTATGGTCTTTTCATTAAAAAAAATGCATAGATAATAACAAAAACCAACATCAGATCTGAAGCTAAATAGGGGTATCTCAATCTATTATATATCTTATCTTTATTAATTGTGAAGCATTTCAATAAAATTTTATCCCAAAGATTAAAAGTATGAAGAGAAAAAGGTAGAGAGAAAATGTAATGCTTCACTTCACAGAAACTGATTTCACTTTTTTTTCAACAATAAATGTTTTTTATGCAAAACCTAATTATTTTATTTGGTGATGGCTTTCAGAAGGAGTAAATCATACTTTGTGTGATGGTCATTGCCAAGGAGTCCTGTTATCTACCTCTTATTAAAAATAAATATTTCCAAGATGCAGAGCCAGTTTTTACCCAAAATTGAAACTGACTGGCCTTTTTAAATTTCCATAGTTTCATGTTTGAAGAAGTAACTGAATATCTACATATGAAAAGCCACATAGAAATTCATGCTGAATAACCCACCATGAATAGTACATTTTCTCTTACAAAGATTTTATAAGTTCTTAATGATGTGATAGTTATATTCACATTTTAAAAGTAATTTGATGCTTGGAAACTGGTAAGTGGCCATCTACTTCTAATATATTAAAAGCCCCCAGGTTATTTCTTTTTTGCTTTACATCAAACCACTTGAGGTATTTTAACTTGAAAACGGTATAAATGGCCGGATATCTTAAAACAATAACAAAAATACATTTTTCTGAGAATCCTTTTTCAATACATTGTTTTCAAATAGAAGAGCAATTCATACTTTAGTAACTGCGGCATATCAGAGTCTGTATTCCTATAGTTACTTCAATTCCTGTGGGTGTGCGAATGTGGGACTTCTGCTTTCTGTACCACTGCAGTAAAACCGGATTCCACTGTATATGATTTATTGCTTCCATCTCCTCTCTCAATGCTTCTAAAGGGAATTACATCTCGATGCAGGTGGTATAAAGCCACTGCGAGTTTGTTAAAGCCAGTTACTCTTCAGTTATTCCCTGCTTTACTGCTAGTGTAACACAGAAAGGAAAGAAGATAAAGACTCAGGAAAATATTTCCCAGGGATCTATAGTCTTCCTCAAGTATTTCCTAAAAAATTATTCCTAAGGAAGTAACTGGCTTATTTAATTAATTATTTATTTATTTATTTATTTATTTATTTTACTAAAATGAAAGACAGTTTAATTTCTTAAAGCAAACTGCTATTGTGATTGATGGAAATAGCCCAGCATACAGAAGCAAAAGAAAGAAATCTCTTTAATGCACATAAAGGATACAAGGTGAAAACAACATAAAGACAATTGTGCAAAGCAGGAGACCTACAGTATTCACCTTTTGCTGTTTCAGTTCCCAGCAGAGATGTCTCCTTTCCAACAATACTACCTTCTAGGGTGAGGATTATCTGGACCATCCTTAGATGGTCTTGCTGTACCTATATTAAATCTTCTCAGGAAGATAAATCCTTACCTTCTGTGGCTATACTCAACCATTTTATGAAGACACAGTCTTTTTAGTTATCTGGTGGCCTTTTGTGTAGTACAGTCAAGAGTGAAGCATAAGTCAGCCATGTCAGAGGACAGGAACATTTTCCTGATACTATTCATGTCCACTGCTTATCAGTTCATCAGGTAGCAAGCTGTGAACTGCAAATCACCAATTAAACCGCATATAATCTTGTACCACAAGGCATTCTAGGCACCCCTAAATTCTGATTATCCCAGACTATTCCTAAGCTTCACAGCATTCATACCCACTTTCAGAAATGTCACTGACCCATCAGTATTTGGCTAGTAGATCATAATAAAATCACAGTAGAGAGAAATAAATTACTCTAGGCACCTTCTTTTGACTTTAGTAAATCACATTTGAAATGGCCTATTTCACCAGAGGTGTACATATTAAAAAAGCAGATTTAAAAACTTTCCAGTCTTTTTAAAGATTAGATCCAAAGTGATGAAGAAAATCAGTATACCATATTTCATCCAACCTATGACACTATTGCATGTATATGTCATTATTTTAATACAATTAGGAAACAAAAATAATGAATATAATAACAATGATAATTATGTCTTAACTATAGTATGCCATTTGATATTAGAGATGTTAACCTAAAAAATATGGATTTTTGACTTGAAGGAAAAAAGTATACCTTTCAGAGATAACTTTAAAAATGAAAGTTCTTTTCCTGCAGTTCATTATAACACAATAGTAGTAATAATATCAATTTTCTACATGTCCTTAAAAATGACATTTCCCAACTAAACAGGTGACAGAATTAATACTTAGAGAATGCCAACCCCTACACTTAGAAAGGTGTAGAAGGTTTAGGAGTTATTATTTTGAGATAATGCTTTACAAAATCCTACACCCAAAGATGGGAGGGGTTGCTGCTTTCTGATGATTTCCCACAAATTACAATACACTTTGCTGGAGCCCAATAAGAAATGTTATGTTGGAGTTCCCATTGTGGCTCAGTGGAAAAGAATCTGACTAGTATCCATGAGAATGCGGGTTCAATCACTGGCCTCGCTCAGTGGGTTAAGGTTCTTGCACTGCAGTGAGCTGTAGAGATGGACTGACTGGGAAAAAGCTGATATAGGACAAGGAGAAAAGTATTCACTTTGAGGTAGCCTCTCTCAAGAGGAGAGGGGTAATAAAAGGCAGAGCTATATATGGCCAGTTTCTTCTCCCTTAATGGGCTAGTCACATAACTCACTTCAGTTTCTGAGAAACGAGTTGGTGGAGGGAAGAAGTGTCACCAAGAGTGTTATATTAATGGATGCATCTTCACTGGAAGGAAACAGGCGGAGAGGAAGAAATGTGGACTCCCATCCCACAACTAAACAAAAGTTGTCTAGATATAGTCTTTTTTTTTTTTTTCAGGGCTACCTTGGCATATGGAATTTCCCAGGCTAGGGGTTGAATCGGAGCTATAGCTGCCAGCCTACGCCACAGCCACAGCAATGTGGGATCCAAGCTGCACCTGTGACCTGCCCACAGCTCACAGCAGCAACACCAGATCCTTAACCCACTGAGCGAGGTCAGGGTTAGAACCCACATCCTTAAGGATTCTAGTCTGGTTCATTATTACTGAGCTACAATGGGAAATCCCTAGATGTAGTCTTATGTATGAGAATGTAGAGCACTATTAACCCTTCCTGATTTAAAGTCCCCCAAAGACCTTTAATGACCAGAATGACTCAGACTCATGCACCTGGAAAGTTCTTACCCATACTTCATTTTGTAGAATGTGTGGAAATCACGTTTACTTTGGTTGTATATTGGCACCTTGGTCATTTGAAGAATACAGAACCTTAATAGGCATAGGGAAAGGAATAGCATTTATTTAGCAGTGGTAGGAGGGAGGCAGGTGTGGGGGTGGTGATAGTTGGGAAAATGTACCTAGGAAGAGATTTTAGGCACTCACAAACACAAAGTAATGATCTGCTTTAATTTAGTTTTGCCTGCAATATCTGTGAAAAGCAGTGAGTTAGAAAGGTAGCCTGCTGTTTTTGTAGCGGTTTTGTTTATTTGGTTTCAGAATCGAGTTCTGGGAGAGTACATCTCTAAAAATTTCATGAATGTTCAGCTATAAGTAATTGTAATTTATTAATTGTCTTTGCACAATTGATAGAACACATTGGAAAGTGGTTAATCACAAATTTACTTAATATAATAGAATATAATTTAAAGAAGGAAGAAATATGCTGCTGCTTTTGAAGACTGAAAATATTATTTAGTTATTATTTTTGCTTTTTAGGGCTGCACCCATGGCATATGGAAGTTCTCAGGCTAGGAGTGGAATTGCAACTGTAGCTGCAAGCCTATGCCACAGCAATATAGGATCCAAGCCATGTATACAACCTACACCACAGCTCATGGCCATACTGGATCCCCCATCCACTGAGTGAGGCCAGGGATCAAACCCGCATCCTCCTGGATACTAGTTGGATTCGTTTCCACTGTGTCACAAAGGGAACTCCCTGAAAATATTTTAAAATGATATATTAATCATTAGGACCATGCAGGAACACAGGAAAATGCAGGGTAGAAAAAAACACAAAGAACAGTAAAATATTATTGTGCTGATCTTCCAGAAATGTACTTTATCAACATCTGGAAAACATAATTTCAGCTGTTTATTACAAAGATATGCTAGAGAAGAAGAAATTGATGATATTTTAAGAAAGATAAACTGCACTGTACATATTATTTTTAAAAAAGTGTTAATTTCAATAAAATTTAGCAACTACACCTCTGAAGTGTAAGGGAAGGAATAAATGTTTATTCACACACACATATAGTCAAAAATACAATATTTGTGCAAATTCCCTTGTGATGCAGTGGGTTAAGGATCTGGCATTGCTGCAGATGTAGCACAGGTTCCAGTTGCAGTACAGGTTTGATCCCTAGCCTGGGAACTTAAACATGCTATGAGTGTAGCCAAAATTAACAATAATAGTAATAGTACAGCATTTTTAAAATGTCCCTCCAAGATTAATTGTGAAAATGGTGCCAATAGCACTCAAATTAGACCGTAATTATTGACTCCTTGCTTTAAAAAGCATAAGGAAATAATCACAGCCACATATTACCCTTTCTCCTGTGTTAATTTACATTCCATTCTATTAAACATAATTCCAAACATTTTTAGTTGTATTTTATAATTAAATTGCTTCAGTGGGTCATTTAAGTGTTGTTTAAACACAGTTACTCCATTCCTGAGTTATTTAGAAAATATTTTCAGTGGCTGCAGTATTTGGCAATTTCCCATTTCACTTCACCCAAAACCATCCTTCCTTCAATGTTCTCCTTTCTCCAACTCCCCTCCCTTTTTAAAAATTCCTTGTGTCTGTGAATATTGAGAAATTTCCTTTTAGTTTCCTTTCTTTTTTAAAAAAATCAATATATTTTATTATATTTACAGTTGTACAATGTATATGTTGTACATCATCACAACAGTTTCCTTTATTTCTGAGCACAAAGTGACCAAGACTTTTTCACCTCCAATCTGTGGCTATATCTTTAGAGTATATGTTCAGTAACAATCAACATTATTATTTTTATGAAAGAATCTAATGTCTTTCTGAATTCCTGCCCTGCATATATGTCTTTTTTTTAAAGCCCTTGAAATTTGTACCTGGACCAGAATAGTCGTGATTGTCCTATTACATTTTTTCCTCGCTTCCACCTTGCATAACCTGTGATCTCTGCATGCTGATCCACTCTCTGCCTAGTGTTTTTGTCAATCACATTTTGCTCTATTTTTGTGACATTAAATACTCCTTACACCCTGTAATATCTTCAGTTCTAGTTTCTAGTTTCCCTCTCACCTCTTCCAGATTGATCTTGCCTCCTGCCTTTGTCTTATAATTACCTTCTTGAACATCCATTTCTCTTCTCTTCTCTGAACTTGTTTCGAAAGATCACATTTTCTATAATTTCTTTTGAGAATAAGGCATAGTACTTGTTTGAAAGCTTCCATTGTAATTCTTCTTTTTCTTTGCAATAATTTATTACTGTTCTTTCAAGGGCCTTTAGCTTTAAGATCCTTTTCTCATTTTTCAAATGTCTTTTTATGATTCGTTTTTAAAGAGGACAGAGAATTGATGAAGAATAGAATGGGAAATGAGAGACAATACCAGACAGCAGCATTGATTTGTTTTTTTTTGCCTTAGATTCTCTATCACCACTGCTTGTTCTTCTGCCCTTTACCCTGGCAACATGGTCCAATTAGTTTTTGTGATAAAGTTATGTCTCCACATACTGTTCCTTTGAACCTATGCCTTAGGTATTGTGCTCTGTTGGGTTCTTTCAGCTGCAAGGAAAAATTTAGGAAAACACAAAGTTTGAGCACACATTTTCTTTTAGATTCTCACTTCCATATCTATTGTGGCACTCTGCTGGACCATCACAGAGATGGGATCCAAGCTTAAGTCTAGCTGACTCATGCTAGGGTATTTTATACTGTCCTACTCTTTTCACCAGACTCCAAAATTCTTTCTTTGAAAGGAAATCACACTGCAAAACTCCCTTAACTAAAATATTTGGGGAAAGAGAATATTGTGGTAAAATTAGATTTCAGTTTAACTGAGACAAACATGAAACCCTTTGATTTCAAAATGTCTTATTGAAAACGCTTTTAAAATGTATTAGTCAACTTCCTTGACCTTCATAGCACATTATGCAAAAGGTAATTTATTCTTCTTTGGATGATTGAAGGTTGTTTAGGATCTCAATGTTAATATTATAAGCTGAGGGTTTTGCCATCGCAGATAATGGTTGAGAGTGACTGTGCCCAAATATTAGAATATATTCTAAAACTTTGTAATAAAATGTCATTACCTTGTTATATCATACTTTTATGGTAATCAACTGTTTTGTATGGAAATTAGAGGGGCAAAATATTCGTCTATCTAGCAATAAGGAATAAACATTTTATATAGTGTTATAGGTATTATTTATAATTAGAGTTATTATGAATTACATATTATTTATTAGTATATAATTATCTTCTTACATAGTGCTATATATATAATACATTTACATAATATGTGTATGTATGAACTATATTACGTATAAAAATGTATATATGGGAGTTCCCGTCATGGTGCAGCGGAAACAGATCCGACTAGGAACCATGAGGTTGCGGGTTCCATCCCTGGCATTGTTCAGTGGGTTAAGGATCTGGCGTTGCTGTGAGCTATGGTATAGGTCGCATACGTGGCTCGGTTACCGCGTTGCTGCGGCTGTGGCATAGGCTGACGGCTACAGCTCTGATTAGACCCCTAGCCTGGGAACCTCCATATGCCATGGGTGTGGCCATAAAAGGACAAATAGACAAAAATAAATAAATAAAATTGTATATATGTATTTACTATAACATATACTTAATTTTACTTGTTATAATTTATCAAAGTTGTAATATATTTATTTTCTCCTTCTCTTGTATTTTTTTATCTTTTTTCTTTTTTAGGACCACACCCGCAGCACATGGAAGTTCCCAAGCTGGTGGTCGAATCAGAGCTGCAGGTGCTGGCCCATGCCACAGCCACAGCAACGCCAGATCCGAGCCATGTCTGTGACCTACACCACAGCTCATGGCAACACCAGATCCCCTACCCACTGAGCAGGACTAGAGATCGAACCCACATCCTCACAGATATTAGCCGGGCTTCTTACCACTGAGTCACAATGGGAACTCACTCCTCATGCATTTAAGTAACAAAGTAAAGTGTTGAGATAACAGATAGTTGAATCTATCATGCTGAGTATCAGAGAAAAGTCTTATGAATACTAGGTAAATAGATATGATCACTAAAATAAGAGTCACATCTTCTATGCTATGCATTATTCTAATCACCCTATAAAATACCTGCAGCATGCTTCACAAAGAATTTTAAAGTTCCTTTTTGACGTAAGGAAAATCTGGATAAATTTTGAAAATTGAGCCAGTTTCACTGTAGGTTTTTACAGCTCTATGTTAAGAAATTTCTGAAAATTTGACTCCATTTCTCATTTTTCCTCCATATGTTTAGTAACTTGTAAAAACAGTTTAAATGCACTCTGATAAACTGTTGTTTGCTCGTATTTTGACAGTGTTCCAACTGATGGCTTTCACAACCTACTCCTTGATAAGAAGTTTTTATTCCCATATGCATTTTAGGTTATTTGAGAGTTCACAGCAAAATAAGGACAGGTAAAAATATCTGAAAACTCCCTTTTGCTCTTATCTTTCAAAGGGGAAGCCTGTGCTGAGTAGATGAATTAAAAGGTGATAGGGAAACCCAGACTACAGTTTAACAGAACTCATTGATCTTTACAAATTAGACTGACAACAGAGATCCATTACAGTCCACAGTATAATGAAAAAAATTCCTTTCCTTTGGCCTTTCTTTTATCTCTACTCTTCCTAATTCCGATTTGTCTCTTCCATACACCCCTGTCCTTCAGAAGAGACACTAAATGATGATGAGGTAATGGCTGTTACAGACCTTTTTCAATCTCATTTGAGAAATGACTCTTATTCCAAACATTAATTTTTGGTACCTATCTGAATAACAATAAGCTTGCTATAGCGTTGATTATTCACTGGAGAAGAAAAGAGGGGCTGCTCATTTTAATACAGCTCTTCCAGTTCAATGAAACCCATTGTGATTTAAAACAGGATGCCAAGGACCATTTCTTATACCACCCACCACAATACTTAGCAGTATTTATTACTTTCTGTATTTCATTGTTTTTATTCGTTGACTTTTTTTTTTGGTAAGGTAAGTTTCTTAAGGTTAGTATCGAGGTCATTCCAGGCCTCCTTAACTCAAACTAAATCCAAGTCACAGCACTATCCATTTCCTTAGTCATTTGAGATCTTTTTTTAGATGTCTTCAAGAAGGCAATGTACGCTACTTAAATAAGTACATTACTTAGAATAAGTAAGTAATAAAATGGAGTAATGAATGTGATAGAAGCTACAGAAATGTAGCAAAGGCCTGTATTGTAAAAGTGCCACTTTTTTCTCCAATTCCTACAGACAAAGGGGGAAATAATTATATCCCTCTGCTCTTCAAATATTTTTTTCATTTATGATAGCACATAGCTGACGGGGTGGTAATCCATTTTGTTTTTAAAATGAAACCACCAGGCTCTGAGAAGCAGAGACCCTATCTCATTCATGCTTATAGTCTCAGTGCCTGCGTTAGTGCTTGCTAAGAGTATATGGTCAGTTATACATGTGTCCCTGTGTGTGTAGGGGTATATAGATGTATATTTATCTGCAAACATGACAATAATTGGACAAGAACTATTTTGGAAAAGTAATATCAAATCATGGAGCCTGTGTCTCACCTATCTGACCCTACCTTGGAAAAGAAAATAGTTCTGAGAATCAGAAGTGAGTTGTTGGTCTGTGTAGTTGTACCAGGCTCCAGCCCTCCACAGTTATTGCGTTCACATGAAGTCCTTCAAGAGGCAGTACACACATCACAGAAGAGCATTTGAGTCTGTGTGTCTTTGGGTTGCCAGTTGCCTCCTTTGCTTATGAACTGTGATAAGTGAGGAAGGCATTTAGTCTCTCTGATTTGGGCTTTCTCCTTATATTAGTAAAGTTATAAAGTCTGCTCCTCAACATGCCAAACGGGTCTTTATCAGAAAATTGCACACTGAACAGATTGTATAATATCCAGCATATAATAAGCACTCACTTAATAGTAGCTTCTGCTGCTGCCAGCCAGACCTGAGTGGAAATTGCGATTCAAGGGTGAGGAGTACGTATCTGACCTTGCAATTATGGGAGACAAGATCTGTGGTAATCATATTAGGAACGAAAGCAGTGTAGAAGCAGTACTTCATTCTCCTTTCAGGGCCAAGTTAATACCCTAAGGCTTATGGGTTTCCCCAAGGAACAGAATCATACAGCTCTGCTCAGGAAGTGAAAGTTGGGGAACTGAATCCTACACTGTTATGTAATTCAGTTTGGGAATTAGAATCTGGCTTGTTTGTCTCTTTCTGGAAATTTTGGAATAGAATAGAATATTCCAAGCCACAAATGTCTTGTATCTAATGTTATAAGTAATTTGTACTATATCTACAAACCTGTGGCCATTGACAGCACGCACTTTTTTCTGTAAAAGAAAATGCAGGCTGCAATTTGTTTTCCTTTGTATTTCTTTCAGTTTGGTGCTTAAATCCAGCTGTGCTTTCATTATTTTTGCCTATTTCTCTACAGAGCTATTCGGATTTTTCCACCTGCACTTCTTTCTAGAGACTGCATCTTGGTAATTTGGGGAAGCACTTCCTCAGCAACAACCTTCTACAAAGCATTTCATCAAAAACCCTTTCTAATCTCTGAGAAGATTGTTAAAAAGATAGTTAATGATCAATACAAAATATTGACCAAAATTTCAAAGGAATTTAGTAAGTTATACAGAAATGCTTAAACATGATTCTTCTCTGATAATGTAAGATACTGAATTTATTCCCTTGAATTTGGCCTTTTGGTCTCTTTGCTAGCATTGAACTGGAAAAACAAAAGTCTGATATTGTTTCTCTTCCATGTCAAACATCTGAACACAAGTTGAAAATTCGCTATAAATGCAAAAGTTTCTGCACTCACAAATTGCTAATTTCTGATATCCAATTTGATATTATGTACAAAAGTATGTAGAAACCAGTGAAGCTTTCATTTCAGATTTTAGCACAAATTAAAATGCTTGCATCTAGTTGGGATTTGGGATTGATGATGGGAACGATTTAACTTGATATCATTAATTCAAAGGTTAGAGCAATGATTTAATTTGTAGTCAGCACTTACTAATGTGCCAAAAGATGGATAATGAAATTATTTTTAAATACCAATGTCTAATTAGTTTCTAAGTACCTTCTCCCTGGTATTCTGTAGCCAAATCAAAATCCATACCACCACTTTTTTCAAGAAACTATAAAAAATATTTGAATATTTAGTGTTTTATATGAAGTTTTGAGGAAAAAAGTACTGAAGTACTTGAACAGGATATTCTATAGTATTCTTCCTAATCTCACCTTTGGCTCAGATATGAAAACAATAGAAGTTAATTTCAGAGGAGTTTATCTTGCAAAAATTTTACTTTTATTTCGGAGATGGCCACCTCTGCTGAGGGGGGATGGTAAGGGGGGAGAAGGAGGTCTGGATCTGGAGCCTGAGCCAGTCCAGAGGCATATGGGAAGGAAGGCAGGGAAGGCTGGGGGCTCTGCTGGACTCCTGACTCTGGGAGGGGCTCAGGAACCTGTATTTTTAACACGCTGATCCCCCGTGATGAAGATGCAGTTCAGCACTCTCAGATTCCTACTCCAGACTGGATTAGGATGGTGGAATAGAAGGACTGGAGATCAACTTCTCTCCCCAAAGCAACAAAACTACAACCAAATGCTGAGCAACCTTCAACCAAATGGACTGTAAACTTCCAAAAAAGATCTTATATGCCAGAAGACAAAGAGGAGACCACATCAAGAGGTAGGAGGGGCGATTACATGATAGAAGCAACCCAATACCTCCCGGGTGGGAAGCACCATAGACTGGAAAGAAACTGTATCACAGAGCCTCAGCTACAGGACTGAGAGTTCTGAGCCCCACATCAAATCCCCATCCCTGAGGATCTGGCACGGGGAGAAAGAGTCCCTGGAGGATCTGGTATTGAAGGCCAGTGGGGCTTGTGTGCAGGAGCTCCACAGGACTGGGGGAAAGAGGAGACCCCATTCTTGAAAGGCGCACACAGACTTTCACATGCAATTGGTCCTAGGGCAAAGAAAGTCTCCATAGGAATCTAGGTGGAACCTGACTGCAATTCTTGGAGGATCTCCTGGGAAAACAGTGGTGACTGTGGCTTGTTGGGGGGAAGGGCACTGGAGGTGATGCTATCTGGAACATTCATCAGCCTGCATTTCTCTGGAGGTGGCCATTTCTGGGAAAATCTGGTCCGTCCCATCAGCACTGAGAAGCCCCAGGACAAACAATAATCCAGGGTGGATCACAGCCCCACCCACCAGTAAACAGCCTGCCTAAAGGCACCTCAGGTGCACAGCCAGCCTCTAATCTCACCCAGAGACAAAGCCCCACCCATCAGAGGAATAGGAATAAACTCCACCTACCAGTGAGCAGGCACCAGTCCCTCCCATCTGGAAGCCTACAGCAAGACTTCCCCCATACCAACTTTAGCCACAGGGGAGGCAAACACCAGAACTAAGAGAGGTTATAGCTCTATTGTTGGCAAAAAGGTCACCATACCAAAAACCAATATAAATGAAATACAGAAAACTATAACTCAGATAAGGGAGAAAGAAAAAAGCCCAGAAAAACAGCTCAGTGATGAGGAGATTATCAGCCTCCCAGAAAGAGACTTTAGACTATTGATGCTGAAGATGATGCAAGACATTGGAAACAAACTGGAGGCAAAGATTGATAATTTACAGGAAACACTGAGCAAAGAAATACAAGATATAAAACTTAAGCAAGAAGAGATACAAAATACAATAACTGAAATAAAACATTCATTAGAAGCAGCCAACAGTAGAATACAGGAGGCAGAAGAATGAATCAGCGAGGTCCAGGACAGACTAGTGGATATCACTAATGCAGAACAGAAAAGAGGAAAAAGATTGAAAGGAAAAGAGAAGAGTCTCAGAGAACACTGGGATAATGTTAAATGCACCAACATCTGTATTATCAGGGTTCCAGAGGGAGAAGGGAGAGAGAAAGTTGCAGAAAAAATATTCAAAGAATGATAGCTGAAAACTTCCCTAATATGAGAAAGGAACCACTCAGTCAAATCCAGGAAGCACAATGAATACCATATAAAATAAACCCAAGAAGGAACACCCTGAGACACATATTAATCAAAATGACCAAAATTAAAGACAAAGAGAAAATATTGAAAGCTGCTAGGGGAAAGAAACAAATACAAGGGAACCCCGATAAGGTTATCAGCAGATTTTTCAGCTGAAACTCTGCAGGTCAGAAGGGAGTGGCATGATATACTTAAAGTGATGAAAGGAAAAAACTTCCAACCAAGATTTCTTTACCCAGCAAGGCTCTCATTCAGATTTGAAGGTGAGATCAAAACCTCTACAGATAAGCAAAAGCTAAGAGTTTTCTGCAACACTAAACCAGCTTTACAACAAATACTAATGGAGCTTCTCTAGCCAGAAAAGAAAAAGCCACAATTAGAAACAAAAACACCACAAATGACAAGGCATATATACAATAAAAATACGAAATCATCCATGCACAGTTATGCTACCAAAATCAGAAATCAAGAGAAGCGAGCACAAATGCAGGACACTGGAGATGCACTTGCAATTAAGAAACCAACAACTTAAAAGAATCTCATTTATATATAAACTCCTATATCAAAACTTCAGGGTAACTGCAAACTAAAAATCTACGACTGATACACAACAAATAAGAAAAATGAACTCAAATACAGCATTAAATATAGTCATCCTGTGAGAGGAGACATTAAGAGAATAAGGGAAGCAGAAAGAGCAAGAAAAACAAATCCAAAACAGTTAATACAATGGCAATAAGAACATATTTATCAATAATTACCTTAAATGTTAATGGGCTGAATGCCCCAACCAAAAGACATAGACTAGCTGAATGGATACAAAAACAAGACTCATATATATGCTGTCTTCAAGAGACCCAGTTCACTTCTAGGGACACATACAAACTGAAAGTGAGACGATGGAAGAAAATATTCCATACAAATGGGATTCAAAAAAAGCTGGAGTAGCAATACTCATATCAGACAAAATAGACTTTAAAATGAAGAACATTTTAAGAGACAAGGAAGGACACTACATAATGATCAAAGAACTGATCCAAGAAGAAGATATAACAATTTTAAATATCTATGCACCCAACATAGGATCACCACAATATATAAGGCAACTACTAACAACCTTAAAAGGAGTAATCAACAGTAACACAATCATAGTGGGGGACTTTAATACCCCACTTACAGCAATGAACAGGTCATCCAGACAGAAAACCAATAAGGAAACACAGGCCCTGAATGAAGCATTAGATCAGATGGACTTAATAGATATTTATAGGCCATTCCATCCAAAAGCAACAGAATACACATTCTTCTCAAGTGCGCACAGAACATTCTCTAAGATTGATCACATCCTGGGCTGCAGATCAAGCCTTGGTAACTTTTAGAAAATTGAAATCATATCAGTCATCTTTTCTGACCACAATGCTATACTACTGGAAATCAACAGCAAGAACAAAATGGAAAAAAATACAAAAATGTGGAGACTAAACAACATGCTACTAAACAACCAATGGATCACTGAAGAAGTCAAAGAGGAAATTAAAAAATACCTAGAAGCAAATGACAACAAAGGTACGACACTCCAAAACCTCTGGGATGCAGCAAAAGCAGTTTTAAGAGGAAAGTTTATAGCAATACAAGCCTCCCTTAGGAAACAAGAAAAAGCTCAAAAATTTTACTTTTTTTTTTTAAGGCCACACCAGCAGCACATGGAAGTTCCTGGGCTAGGGGTCAAATAGGAGCTACAGTTGCAGGCCTATGCCACAGCAAAGCAGAATCTGAGTCAAATCTGTTAACTATGCCAAAGCTTGTGGCAATGCCAGATCCCTAACCCACTAAGAGAGGCCAGGGATCAAATGCACATCTTCATGGATACTGTTGGGTTCTTAACCCACTGAGCCACAATGGGAACTCCAATCTGGCAAAAATTTTAAAGTGGGAGTCTTAAAACAATTTATATGGTTCTTAAACTTTCACTCAAATTTAAATTCTAAAAATATTATTCAGAGTGTGAAGACTGCAGTACATTTGATGATGGAGATTTCTTTAGAGAGAACTGAAGTATGATGTTTGGTCTCCCACCTACCCCCAACTTCCCACAGAGTAGGAAGGAATGAGTGTTACCTTCCTTGTTCTTCCAAGTTGAGAGTGAGTGTAGAGAAAAATACTTGTAAAGCTTAATACGTGCCCTGATGCTTGGGATGAATGGTGATGCAATAGGCATTAGTGTGAGTCAAACCTGAGAAATGAGAGATATAACAGGCCTGTGAACTGCAGAGGGAAGCTGAGGGAAAATGTTCACTCTGCAAGCAGCTGGCACACTTATTTCTTGCAAAGGAAAAGTATGAAGACCTTGGCCAATTTCATGTCAAAAGCACCAAACGTTCTGAATTAGCTTTACCTTATTGCCCAGCAGAGAGGCTATAGGAATCTCAGACCAGAGAAGCACTGTAGTCAGGGCATGGATTGTGCCATTGGAGTCCATTATCAAAGGTATCAAGAGGTAGTAAACAAATGGTACCAGTCTTGGGAATGACTCTATTCGCCACAAATCAACTTTAAACATCCTGGAAGCTGATGGAGTGCAAAGCCATCTTATAATGGTAGAGCTCCAGTACTTTTCTTACTCCCTTTACGTCTCTTGTTTGCTCCTCACTCCAAGACAAAAGGGACCAAGAAGTTGGGACAGCAACCTGAGGGAGCAGCAAGAGGGACAGCTGTCAGCCAAGTCCTTTGCTTGGCCTTAGGTTTCCTGCCTAGAATGGAAGGAGGAAGGGGGGAAAGATTAAAGTAAATTGGATGGAACTGTGCAATTTCCATGGAAGACAGCTTGTTTGTTGACTTTGTGTGATTGTATAACTCTTTACTACCTGTGTATGAATGGAAAAGTTATGGGCCTGTCTGTGTTATCATCCAGAGGCAAGGGGAAAACTTCACCCCTGAATAAACCTAAAGGAGATAAAATACACTTGCTTTATAATTATACCTAATGAGGCCTGCTTATACAATGTGCTGTTTAAACCCTCCATTGTGCTAAGCAAAATAAATCATGTACTACCCTTTGGATTATTTATTTTAAAAATTATGCGTAATGACTCTCAACCTGCAGGGTCATGCTAGGAGTTGGAGAAACACAGCCCAATTTCCTTTCCACTACAATTTAAAAATACCAGGAAGGAAAACATAGGCTAAATTGTTCCATCCACTGGTAATAACTAAACTAAACTGATATTTTTCCAGCACAGATGTTTACTGTTTCTGTCAGATTCAGATTCCCTTCACAATCTGGTTAGAATTTCTGGACAGCATTACTTTCATATAACTGTTTGAGAAAATGGATTTTTTTTACATGATTTTACGTAAAAACAAAACAAACAAACAAAAAAACAGAATACCTGTTTTATTGTCACTCCAAGTACATTCTCCATAGAAGGTGAGAGTCAATTTTATTCTTGTGTTTGTTTATATAGTGTCTTCCCATTGAGATAACTTTTTATTCTACAGAGGGTATAAGAATTGGACATGTTATTTTTAGGAATGGATAAAACATTTCTCCAAGGTAATGGGACGCCATGAGGTGTGATCTTGCATACTGCTTCCTTTACTAATTAAACGGAATGTGAGAATGAAAGTAAGCTGACATTGTTAAAGTAAATGACCCAATGCTTTCATAATGAAGACACATCTAGGCTGAAGTTTATGGTTTTAATTTTAATCGTGAGCAATTTCAGCCCTACAGAGTAAGTTACTCTAAGTGTCCTGTGGTGTATTGTTTCCACTGTGCTACAGTGAAGCCCACTGATGCTATAAAAACAAAACTCTCTGTAATAAGTTGTATTTTGGATTTAAGTGGTTTATATGTATGCAAGGTGAATTAATAATGGGCATTTATTAAATCCAGTTTTTAACAGGCTGTCATAAGTGGGGTTCTTCAGAGGGCAGAGATATTGGGAGACTAAAAGTTGCTTAATTCATGCTCCATAAAAATATTGATGAGGCTCAGATGTCTTTGGATTAAATATTCATTACTGAATATTTACATAATGCATGTGAAAGTGTTTTTAAAATAAAAACTCTCTTTATATAAATGGAAACTATGGCTAGATTCTCCCACATTATACCCTGCAGAGTACTTCAAAGTATTCTCTAGAGCCTTAGTGAGGAGAAATTCCTTCTATCACTCCTACAGAGGAAGGAATAGACTGATCTACACTCTCCAAATCTACCCTACTTAAGTTGTTCTGGCAATCTGAAACTGTTCAACTTTTACTCAACATTTAGAGGAGTACTTAACTTTCTGTGGTTTATAAATATGTGATTTTTAAAAAAAGAAAAAATTGAACTTCCATCCTCCACTGAAAATTATTACATGCTCAATAGGGCCTTTTCCATAAGTTATGCAAAATCATTTTATTATAATAAACGCACATAGGGAACTGGATATATATTCCAGTTCTGCTGTTTACTAGTTGCATGACCTTGGACAAATAATTTTAAGTCTGTGCCTTATTGTTCTTCATCAGTTTTTATAATAGTCTAATGTCTACCTTGAAGTGTTAGTTGAGAATTAACTGAGATAGTACAAGCAACATTTCCCGGACTAGATACGTTCAAATAGCTAAAAAAAAAATTAACTTCTTCCTCCATAAACAAATACTTCCATAGTGAAAGCAGCTAACCCTCAAATTACTTATACTAACATATGGAAATCTCTATGCAAATAAAAATGTGAACATGATTTTCACACAGTTTTGTAATCCATTTTGATATTTTGTGTTTCTAATATTTCACTATAGAATTTAGACATGAAAAGGTATTCCCCTTAAGAATTAATAGTTTAACTCTCTCCTTTTAGAGATAAAACATTCAGATATAACGAATACAATTATAAATATAATCCAGCTAGTTAGCAGTAGGATTGGGACTGCTGATCAAATCTCTGTTTTTATTTGCTGTTCTGTGAATTCAGAGTACTTCAAATAAAACTAGTGAAACTCAGGTTCAAAATGAAGATCTTAATCTGACGTAGCTGACAAACTGCCCACCTTCCCTAACTACCATACTATTTATTATTTTCTCTCTGACAATTTCATTCTGTTGGGTGTGTATGGTAGTTGCTTACATTAGTCCAAAGCAGAATATAGAGACATAATTCGGACATAACTCCAGTCAAATTTTGAACGAATGTAGTCTAACCTTTGGAATAGTTAGGACAGTTGTGGGTTAATGAAAGATAATCACTGCCTGAAACCTGGCATAGTGATCCGATCACCTTAGCATGTAACAGACTGCATTGTTGACTTCAGGTGCTAGAGGGAAAACAGCGATGAGGACTGCTTTTGAAGCTGAGCACATAGACACCATCTGAGCTTAATATCTTAGCTTATAACTTCCCTAGAGGCAAAGAAGTAATTAAATGCTTTGTTGTAGAAGTCTTTCTATTGTGATTCATAAGAAGGTAAAACTGGCATGAGATAAGAGTGAGCAGAGATTCTGATAATGACATAAGGAGTGATAAAGTAAGAAGAGCTAGTAATAATTTCTGCAAGAACTGGAACTGAGTTTTGCTTTGAAAATTCACATGGATAATCATATAGGGAAAGAGAAGCATTTTGCATTACCCTCTACACTTCTCTAATGGCACTGATTTTCTATCTTGCACTGGAGTTATTTATGCACATCTAATTTCTGATTATATCATAAAGAGCTTGGGGACCAAACCACTTTCAGCTTCCTTTTTATAGTTTCCAAACACCGAGCTTTTTATACTCTGAAGTAGATATTTATCAAGTATGAGTTAAAGGAATCAATATACTTATGTCCCGATAATATTGGAATTCTATTTCATATAATGGAAAAGGGACATAATTGTAAATTAACTGCCATCTTGTCTGGAGGAAAAGGAAATGTTCCTATATTCATTTTCAATAAAATAGTAAATTACAGCAGTTCAAGGCTCTCAACTAAAATAAAAAGACATAAGATTGTCTGTGATAGTGACAGAATATATTTACTGTAACTCATCTTATTTTATAATTCTATAACTTAGTTGGATTATTGGCAATGAGATATTCATAAATGATACAGGAGCTGAGAATTAAAAAAAAAAAGTCAAGTACTTTTGTATATAGCAAAGTTTCATTGAATTATTTTTAACCCTGCCATCCCATAGCAGATATTCATGGCTGCCTAGGCAATATATATTACCTTATGTTTTCTGGAGCTTTGGGCCTGGCATATGCACACTGAGGTGTATGGAATGATTGGCCAGTGAGGTCCTGCTGTATAGCACAGGGAACTCTACCCAATATTCTGTGACAATTTATGTGGGAAAAGAATCCAGCAGAGAATGGGTTGTGTACACGTATAACTGAATAACTTTGCTATACAGGAGAAATTATCACAACATTGTAAACCAGCTATATTTCAATAAAACTTTAAAAAATGAAAAAAATAAAAGAATCTCGAACTTGTTCAGGGACCCACCCTGCTCCAATGCCTCCCTTTCCGTCCACTGCCAAGAGACTCAGAAGATGCTGACTCAGCGTGCAGCTCCCAGAAAAGGTCCTGATCTGATGCTCTATGCCAGTCATAGTTTGCCATGGTTATTACCTATAATCAGAATCTCACACTAAGGTCATCAGTACATGACTGATTACCAGGGCCCTCCCTGAGAGACTTCTTTGTCAGAGAGATTTTTGAAGGGGTCTCTATTCTCTTGATTCCTATCTTGTCTTTCCCTCCATCTCACCCTTTTCTCCTCCCTTCTTCTCTCTCTTCATCCAACTCTCTTCTACTCCCTCTCTCTTTCCCCCCTACTCTCACCTCTTGTCCATATTCCCCACCCCCTTCTGCTTAGTCTGTAAAAGAAAGCAGGCATCCCAGCAGTTGTGCAGATTCCAACAACTTTTTACCTCCACAGAGAGAACCAGCTCTGCATGAAGCTGAAGTTGGAAGACGGAAAGAATCTGAGTCCATGATGTCATCCCTAAGATGCTATATCTACTAACTCTGAGTCTCACAGTCAACATGGACTTCTACTTTCTTAAAATGATAAATTTAGTCGTAGTTTAAGATAGTTTGTTCCAGTATTGTTGCAAACTAATTTTCATGCGCACCTTAACCTCAGTCCTCCAGCACGTTTTAAAATTTTCTTCCTTCCTCACTTATTTTTCTATATGTGCCATTATTATTCCTAGATAAAGAAACATGTCTAGCTTTATGATCCTAAATGATTACCATTAAATACTGACAATACCAAAAGAAAATAGTACAAACTCCAATGAAATGCTAACAGCTTAAAGGCCAATTTTATAATGTGCATTTGTAGCAGCCATTTGAGTTGGTCTACATAATGGTTTTAAAGGACTTTCAGTAATGTTTCCTGCAGCTGTGCACACTTTTAACTTTTAACTCTTCATTTAAAAAATACATCTAAATATAAATCAAGCACTATACACTTCCAATTTAGCTGTTTGAATGGAAAGAGAAAGTTGAAAGCTGGAGCAGTCATGAGTAAGTGCTATAGAAAGCTGTAGTCGACAGTTGCAATTTAAAACCAATCAAGTGGGCAGGGGAAGGGGAACACAGAAACTGAAAATAACTGGGAAGCTTAGAAATAGTTTTAAAGCAATAGCTACCCTAATAATTATGGTGGTTAATTAGTGATCCCAGGGTACCACCCTCTCAGCAAATCACTAAAGTGCAGCCCTTCAGTTTCTACCAGCAGCAATCACCTGAGCCAGTCTTCTCTGTATACGTGCAGCAGTTACATAGTTACATGCATCCATACTCCACATTCTCTGAGTCAGTCAGGCACCGAGACTGGAAAACTAAGACTTTTTAATATTGATGACATATATACCATACAAAATGGCATGGGGAGGGCGCTTCTCAAGAGAGTTCATTCCTAGGCTTATTAGTTTAGACTATGAAAACATGCCATCTTCTATACTTTTTCCCCTGGCCATGATGTCTTGAAGAAGAGGGGGAAAAGTCATGTTAGATCTAAAATAAACCTTTGTCCTTTATCACTGTGAAAGAAAGTAGACTGCCTTCTTTTACTTTACTTGCGCTGTTGGGATTGATAACTACTGAAACCATTAAAAACTGTTATTTTTGAAAATCTGTGATTTTTATGCGGTAGACGATTAACTGTATCTCATACACAGTATCACACCAATATCTCTTATTGTATGCATTCTTTTAGGAACCTTTTAAAATTTTGATTACATAACAGAAATTAAATAAATAAAATATTTTTAAAGTAAAATGTGTTCTGTCAAGTATTTTTGGAAATATTGTGATTTTTAAGACATGACAATATTTTGGAAACACTGTGATGATTTTAAGATTCTTTTTTAACTTCAAAGATTTATTTTCATGGAATTTTAGCTATCAAGGGTAAGAAATACATTTACTAAAATACACGCTTAGCTCCTTTCCTAAGCAAGCTATATTCCATTCTTCCACTTCTTTAAGTAATAAGTACCATTGAACTGTGATAGTGGGTGGAGGAGAGAAATAGAGAAGATACATAGATGATGGGGAGGGGAATAAAGAACCAGAGCTGTACATATCAAGGAAGGGAAAACAAGATAGGAATAATCGTAGAGAAGAAGAGAAAAAAGAGACTCACTTTATAGATTCTAAGATTATTTTGTAGAGGAAGACATGTGGTAATATTAAATATACCAACTTTGTGCTTTTATTGCTTTCTGAAATTTTGAGGTACTATCTCAGGGTCCATAACTGTGCAATAGCCAAATGTTCATATAACCAGCTCTCTAGCAAGTAGCCATAGCAAACGAACAATGAGAAATGATTCTTATGGTTGTGTGCTGTCATTCCATGTAAGCTTGAAGTGCCAAGTTGGTGGAATGAATCCAAGAGCCAAATGGGACTTATAGATGGCAGGCCACTATCTCTGATTTAATAGTGAGAACCATCCTAAGTCAATAATGAGTAGCAATTATTGTGGGTAAAATTTGTTGTTGTTGTTGGCCACACTTGTGGCATATATGGAAGTTCTCTGGCTAGGGGTCAAATTGGAGCTGCAGCTGAGGCCTATGCCACAGCCACAGCAATGCCAGATCCGAGCCGCATATGTGAACTATGCCGCAGCTTGCAGCAATGTCATACCTTTAACCCACTGAGTGAGGCCCGGTATTGAACATCCTCATGGACACTGTGTCAGACACTTAACCCACTGAGCCACAAGGGGAACTCCAAAGCAATAATATTTTTAATAAGGTAATTATAATTACTTATACTTGCTACACAACAAAAAGCATGTGTTAAAAATAAGCAAATGCAAGATCTATTTCTTTTAACTCCAATATAAATCCAAGCATAGATTTTTCCAGCAATATGTTTATTTTTCTTTACAACAATTCAGAGGTCTGTTTTAGAGCACATCAGACCATGCAGGCTGATAGCTGAACTCTATTGCTTATCAGCTCAGTGACATTTCTTAAGGTGCTGAGACTTATTTCACCTGTAAAATGGAGAGAATTAGAGAATCACCATTATTAATTTGTTTGGGGGATTTGATGAGTAACTACATGTCATGTACTTAAAATGCCCAGTACAAGGTAAGTGTTGAATGATAGAAGCTCTCATTATTATTGTTAACTTTTTATTTTGTTTTATTACTCAGTGAATTGTATTACATCTTTAGTTGTACAATGATCATTACAACCAAATTTTATAGCATTTCCATTGTTAAACTTTTTTAAAAATATTTTATCTGCTTAGTGTCTGCTTTAGCCGATTATCTTATGATTTTTAAGTTTTCGTATCATGATTATTTGTAATACAAAATTATTTTGTGAGTTATAAATTATTCTTTTAAAAACAAAATGAATAGATAACAAAAATTATTAACATCCTAAAGTAGGAGCTCATTTCTAACACTCCATAGATTTTAAAAACCTCAATACAATTACCCTTTTTGTCAAACAAAATTTATACAATTAAAAATATTGTCACAGGTTAAGGGAAAAGGTCTGCTTCCTTTTGAGGAATCCCTCAAAATTATAGACCCAACTTAGCTAACTGCATGTTACAAGTGCCAGGAACTGTATCTGTTTTGGCCACAGTCATCTCCCTTTTGGATCTTCACAATTAAAGATACTGTTGATGGAAAAGGAGCTGCAACTTGTATATACCAAAATATTTCTCTGTTAACTGTTTTTAAAAGGGCACAAAATGAAGTTAATTTACAAGGGCATACATATAGGATAGAATATAATGTCTATATTGCATTGATTATAAGGAATACCCCATCTATTTAATAATGATCAGCTACTTGTTACACTGTATGGTCTTCAAATGTTTCATGGGCAAAAATATATGAAGTAGTTAGGACTTCCTGTTGTGGCTCAGTGGTTAACAAATTTGACTAGGAATCATGAGGTTGTGTGTTTGATCCCTGGCTTTGCTCATGTGGGTTAAGGAACTTCCAAATGCCATGGCTGGGGCCATAAAACAAAACAAAACGAAAAATCCTCTCCAAGTGATATCTCAAACTTTCAGATCTTATTTTTTGTGCTAAAAGCAATATATAGAGCGAGTTTTAGGCAAAGTATTTCACTAGTACTGGAACTAGGGGGTGTTTGCAGGAAGGTTGATAATCTAACATTAAAAAAGACAATTGCTGTCCTTAAAGAAACTTATACTTTAGCGTGGGGGATAATCACATAAGATGCAACATGAGGGGGTGAATGAAGAGGAGTTGAACAAAAGTGTGAGTTATATGTAAAAATACTCAGCTGATGGGCCTTAAGTAAAACATTCAGCTAAAATTTCTCTAGGTATGCTTTAGCACCGAAGCTGCTAAAACTTTTCTGGGATATCTTTCTATTTTTAAATTGAAAACAATTATTGGTGAGTAATTTTTAAATTCCATACTTGAGACTGTAAGCATTATAATCACTGCAAAGTTTTCTAAAAGTTTTCCCTGGTATCACTTTGGTGAAATGCCAAGCAATAGCAGATCTTTTTAAATTAATTTTTTAAAGATTTTGCCTTTCTTTTTCTTAGATATGTTTTCCAGTCCTTAAGATTTTGTCTACCGTTTTGAAGCCCTACAAATTTATTAGGAATAAATGACTTTATTTTTATTTTTTCCTTGTTTTTTGTTTTTGTTTTTGTTTTTCTTTTTGTTTTCTTTTCTGGCTTCACCCACTGCATATGGAAGTCCCAGGAGAGGAAATGAATCTGAGTTGCAGCTGTGACCTGTGCCACAGCTGAGGCAACACCAAATCCTTAACCCACTGGGACAGGCTGGGGATCAGACCTGTGCTTCAGCAGTGGCTGGAGCCACTGCAGAGTCTACTGAGATCCTTAACCTACTGTGCCACAGCAGGAACTCCACAAACAACTTTTTTTAAAGTCACAGTACCTGACTATGAATATACATGAAAAGCATATTTTGGCAAAATAGTAAAAGCAAAAATTTTATAAACATGATGGATGATTACAAGCAACTCTCACTTAAATATATAAGTTTTATAGACTCCGAGTACTCCAGTACTGTAAAACAAGTCTTCATTAGCTGTTAGAAGAACATAAGATGTGGCCAGAAGTGCCCTAGGCTCATAACCTCATCAGCTAATGGAGTAGAAGATGAGAAATTCATAGGAGGGATTCCCATCGTGGCTCAGTGGTTAACAAATTAGACTAGGAACCTTGAGGTTGCAGGTTCAATTCCTGGTCTCGCTTAGTGGGTTAAGGATCCAGCATTGTCGTGAGCTGTGGTATAGATCACAGACACAGCTCTGATTCTGCATCGCTGTGGCTGTGGCATAGGCCAGAAACTACAGGTCCGATTAGACCCCTAGCCTGGGAACCTCCATATGCCGCGGGTGCAGCCCTAGAAAATACACACACACACACAAAATTCATAGCAAATGGTGGAAGCTGGAGACATTTTAGGAGTCATAAGATCCTGGGGAGATTTTTTTCAGCCTTCTCTCTCTTTCTTCATCAGCAACAATCCCCAAGTCAAAAAAGAAGGCGCCCAAGGGAATAGTACTGGATTTCCAATTACCAGAACCTTAAAGACTTTGCTTGAGTTTTTTTCTGGGCCCTCCACCTTTCATTGCAAGCTTGTAGCAGCCAAAAGTGCCTGTGAATGAACACACTCCCAGTGAGCAGTGCTCAGCAATGACCAATAGAAGTTAGTGTATAAATGCATTAGCTTCAACGCTCCTTGGGCTAAATAGGTCTGAGGTAGGTGTTTTACCAGGACTCCTAGAGCCTGCCCAGGGAGATTAAGGCTCATTGCCCAGAATGGCAGCTGATTTGATAAAGCACCCTATGTTTGTTGCTTTCCTATCATTGTCTCACCTCTACCTCCTTCATGACCTCTTTATTTCCAAATCCCTGTTTGCAGGCTGCTCACAAAGTAATTCAAACTGAAAATGAGGTTGCAGCAAGCTGACTAGTTTCCCTTCATCTTACTTACCCCAAGGTATAAATATATTTCTAAAGAAAGCAGTGTTGTGAGAGAAGGCCAACAATGGGACAAGCTGGATCACCCCAATATTGATTAGGCCAGTTTTCACAAATATATGTCAGTTTACTGTGGTCCACAAACTGTGGTCCAGGAAAGTTACCTGGTTTGAATAATCTTGGCAAGACCCAACCCAAATGGATCATCCATCAGGTAAGAGGAAGAGATAAGAATATTGAATGAGATAGAAAACTAAAGTGAATTGGATTTTATTTGATTTTTAAAAACCTGACTGAGAAAACGTTTTCACAGTTTCAATAATGGAAAATTACTGGAAAGTTCTAAGATTTATCAAGATGTTGGTAAGAGTCTACAAGGAGATCTGATTCAGAATTGTTGAGGAAAGTGGTAAGAGGAAAACAAAGTCTTTTCATGCATGTCCTGTATTTAATTTCTTCCCAACCCTCTTTTACCTATGAAAGACGCTGCTGATTAAACACACCTCTAAGCTCACAGCGGTGCTCTCAGTGCTTCTCAATAGCAGTGTCCGGCAATCACTATCAAGCAAAGTTGTCACGTAGAGTCATAACCTTTACTCAATCCCTAAGGATGAGAAAAAAACCTTAATTCCTTCACATTGTATTTAAGTCTTCATCATCTTGTCTCCAACTCACTTTCCAGTCTTATATTTTACCAAAGTCCCCCCACATACTAAAATTAAATCATAACATGTTTAGATGTCTTCAAACAATTATTGACTCACAACCCCCTAATTTAGAATCCATTTGTCACCTATTTTTTCTTGGAAAAATTCTATACGCAACCTTCAAATGTTACTCCACTGCTAACTACTTTCTCAGAACTGATTTCTCTTTATTTCATATAACTCTCATTAATTTATAAACTCTATTACAAAATTTAACCCATTTCACCTTATATTGGTCTTTCATATGCATTTTAATTTACTTAAGAAATCAATTATATTTTATTCATTGTTCATCCCCATGGCACCTAGCACAAACTTTACATATTTGATCAAATCGAGTTAAATTGATTTTAATAATAATTGTTCTTAGTAGTCATTTAGACCTACTCAATATCTCTTTCACAAGTTATGCTGCCCTATTCTTGTCCCGCATAGTTTTTGTTGACTTATATAAGAAACTAATTACGGTATTAGCTGATCCAAAGTGTACCAAGTGTAGACATAATTAAATTCTAAAAAATTAATAGAGCTTCTCAAAATTTCTAGACTAGAAGTTAAAATGTGCTCAACTTGAACTGTAACTTCTAGCATTCATGAACACACACACACACACACACACACACACACACACACATCAAAACTAACTATTGTCTTGAATTGCCAGACACTTAGGGAGGTGGTGAGAAGGAAGAGTTTATTGAGATAAGAGATGCTAACATCACAGAGGGATGACTTCCTGGTGGTCAAGGAGAGTCAACCCCAAGGGGAACTGGCTGCTTCTTTTTACAGCCAGAGGGTAAACCAGAGGGTGGGGATTAGCCCAAGGTCTGAAACTTTTCTCATTCTTGATAAGGGCCTGCTTGAGGAAGCCATTCCTTTACGAAGAAAGGAGAGTCTGCTAGAGTAGGCTACTTCTTTATTAGAAGAAAGCCAGGCCTGTCAGATCATCAGCTCCAGGTTTTGCCCATTAGCTTCAGATTTTGCGGTTGAGCTGATACACTGCTGCTTGAGTTCTACAACTGTGTGTCAAAAAACATTTCAAAATTCACTCTGGAGAACAAAGTAGAAGTTGCTCTGATTTTTCTGTTAGTGCATAGATTTATTTGGTTTAATTTTCAGAGACCTTATTTAAAGCCCTTACATAACCATCAAGGCTCCAAGAATAGCCTCTGCTGAGTTTTATTAGCAAGTCTGTGCTCATTCGTCTCCTTGTTTTCCTGAGTGATATGTTCCTCCCATGTTCTAAGATGTAAGGTAAGTTGAGACATTTCTCAAAAATTTAATTTCTTCACATATAAATTGAGCTACAATAATTTCATTCAATTTACCTACTTGTCCTAAAGAACTTCTATGGGGGATCAAGAAAGTAATACATACGCATACACATTCACAAGTTCAAAAAGTATACTGTTATATAACATCGTACTCAGTAGTATTACTCTTCAACAATTCCAATTCTAATTCTTAGAAGGAGTTATCTAACTTAAGACATGATTAATCCATGAAATTTTCAGAGATTATTATACCTGGCCACAGGGATGGAGACAGTGTACCAAATGAAACATTTCTTAATCACTTGGGTAAAAAGATCTTTGGAAAACAATTAGAAATGCTGCCAAATTGTATGCTACTAGACTTATATTTTGTGGATCATAAATTCTCTTATAAGGCTGTAGGCAAACTTAATTAGATTAAAAAAAGAAAACCTTCTCTACTAAGATTAGTTCGTGCTTTAATTAGGTGGACACAAAATAAAAAGCTCAGTTTTACTAGGTTTATCAAATTATTGCCTGAAATATTTCTCCCCTTTGACATCTTGAAAAGAAGCCTCATGCTGAGGGCTTAACACCTCCAAGGAGACTGAAAAAATCTTTATATTACCAGAGTTTGGAATAGCAGCTCATCTTACTTCTCTCTGCATTTTTTTTTTCCTTTCAAAACATAATCTCCAATTGTGCTGAAGAGGCCCGTTTGCTCCTGCAAATCATCTGAACTTGTTTATTCCATCAAGCCATGGAAAAATATGTGGACAAAGATGGAGAGGTAAGAGATGGATGGATGGAAGTGAAAATGCATGAGACATATTTAGGAAATAAATGTCAGTAAAAATTGGAATTTGATTTCACATAGCAGAGATACTTAAAGTGCAACTTTGAGATGGCTAGCTTATACAACAGGCAGGATGATAATGGCTATTTACTGATTTGGAAAGCAGGAGGCTTATCAGGGTTAGAGCAGACAAGCATCAAGAGAGATATGGTGTTGAGTTTAGAATATTTATTTTACATCTAGCCTAAAGTACCTAAATTCCATAGTGGGAAAATCATTCACATATATTGAAATCAATCTGCCGTTTTTTTTTTTTTTTTTTTTAAATAACACCTTCTGAAATTTAAGAGTTCTACAGGGTGATCTTAATAACTTAGCATGTGTGGATGAATTTATCAAATTGTTGTTCTACAGAGTAAGACTGTATAGAGCTTGTGAAAAATAAGAAAAAGACTATAGACTGAAAGGAAGATTGCCAAAAGGGAAAAAAACCCTACCTACTTCCAATGTTTACCAAGACTGACTCTAGACTCTAGTGAAGAACTTGGTAGCGTTCACATTTCTTAAAGTTGGAATCATCAGGATGTAAAGTTTTTAAATACGTGTAATAGCTTTTCAAGGTGTGTGAATAAAAAGACTTTGCCTTAGATTTCCTCTCTAGTCTATATACCATAAATTTTCTTTTTCACTATGTTCAAACAATCAAGCAGAGCTAGTCATTAGCAAATTAACTAAGCCTCCTAAAGTGTGTATTTCAAGCTCATGCTCATGATTTTGAATGAGGACCAATTATGTTCTCACATCTGTCACTCACATCATCAGCTGTAGAATGTCAAGACCCACTGGCATATGGTGTGTATATGTGAGAGCAGAAGTTCAGGGGTGAACTGTTCTTAGCAAATGCTATTGTCAATATCCATTGACACCCATCAATTGATTCCTTTATTCTTGGTGGGAGCTCATTTTGTTTATTCCAGGTATTTTAACAAAATATTTTTCTACATTAGAGGGTTTTCATTCCTGAATTCAGATTTTAAAGAGTTTATCTACCAGAGGGGGCAGGAGAGCTAAGATACTGCTTATAATCCTTATATAAAACATATATACAAAAAAGCAGTGGAAGAAAGCAAAGCATAGGTGAATACACGATATTGAGATATGTAAATCGCATGTGAATTATGACAGACATAATAAAAGTGATAGTACATAAAAGTGAAAACGCAAACTGTACTTAAAACCACATACAATGTTTTCATTATTAACACCTAAGCACTTCTCTCTCACACACAACATTAGGGATTAGTAATACTTTCAATCTTCTTAAAAATTATATACTAAAATATTATTTCATATTGTTTATTTTTTTATTGGTCATTCTGAACTCTTGGTGTTTCCGCACCATTTGCACACTTCTATGATCTCTTCCTGTTACTTATGGATTTTTGTGAGCTCTTTATATATTAAAGCCAGAGGGTAGGGAGTAGGATGTATGGGCAGTTTGTGGTTTTCGGATGTAAACTGTTATATTTGGAATGGATAGGCAATGACGCCCTACTGTACAGCACAGGGAACTGTGTGTGAATGGGTCAATTTGCTGTACAACAGAAACTGAACAAACATTGTAAATCAACTATACTTAAATAAAAATTAAACAAAAAAACAACTATTTAACTGTCAGTATATTTTAAGCTCATTTTTCCTCCACTTTTTTTATTTTCCTATGGACTTTGTTCATGAGGTAGATATCTTTTATTTGGATGGACTTTTTTTTCCTTAATGAAGATAAATTTACCAGACTTCCTTGATAAAAAGAAATAAGCTCTGAATTCTAGATGTCATTGAAAATACTTAAAAATTCTTTAACTAAAGTCACATGAGTTTATTGAATTGAGAACGTCTGTATTCTATATCAGTATCCCAATCTTATCTTTCATAAAGTACTTGAAACCGTTTCTTCTGCTCTGTCAGGAAAAGGCATTTACCAGCTATGGTATCTTGTATTCAGTAAACTAATTTGTTGAACTTTCATCCATTTATTTTCCTCTGATGGCCTCAGCTATCACCTGACCCAAGTAATTTCCTGTTTTTCCACTCACTATTCAATTATATTTTAAGCAAGGCTATCAGGCACAATTCAGGTCATAGCTTCAGCATATTGTAGTCCATTTGTTTGTCCATATCCTTGGCATTTTTTACTTATGAGGAATCACAACCAAGAACATTTTGTACAAGATATTCTTGTCTTCCTTGCTCTTTCTTATGACTTAATATCTCATACTAGAAACATGCTTTTTTTATTTTTCTTTCTTTTCTAGGGGGATTTCCAGATTATTCCTGATTCCCTCTGAATTACATAGAATTAAACATCATGCCCACTCTGGCTTTCAAAAAAGACTAAAAGCGTTATGATTAGCTCAAACTATATACGTGAAGCATACAGTACAAAAAACTATGGGGATGGTGCTTATATGTACATTCATTCTGATTGACTCTTGAAATGAAATTCTTGTACAGAAAATTTACAAAGAAAAGAAGGAACCAGACTTCACCCAAAGGAAATTTAGCGGCCCACATACTTTTAACAAAAAGATAAAAAGGCATTTCACGAAGTAAGATTGGAGATATGCTATGAGCCCAATATATTCTTTAGAAGGAATTTCCTCTTTCTTAACCTTAATTTCCTTTTCTCATTCATTTCTTTTTTCACTAATGCCAATTTCATTTACCTATCTCAAGTAATTCATCTTTAATCCCTTTTTTACTTAGTTCAATTTTATTACCATAAAACTTCCAACCTTAAAAAATCTCTTCTTCATAGCCCATAATAACTAAATGAGTGCTTCATGTGATACAATTTTTCTTCATTTCATTATCTATTAATCCACTTTTCCAAGTATTCTGGAAAAACACTTTTGGGATATAAAATCTATAACAAAAACAAGGGTTAATTATCCTTAGAGGCTGCAGAACAGTTCTTTAAAGTAGAAGAGTGAGCTGTAAAGATTGCAGTATTAGGTGTTCCTGTTGTGGCTCAGCAGAAATGAATCTGACTAGTAACCATAAGACTGCGGGTTCAATCCCTGGCCTTGGTCAGTGTGTTAAGGATCTGGTATTGCTGTGAACTGTGATGTAGGTCACAGATTTGGCTTGGATCCTGTGCTGCTGTGGCTGTGGTATAGGCCAATGACTACAGTTCCGACTGGACCCCTAACGTGGGAACCTCCATTTGCCATGGGCACAGTCCTAAAAAAAAGCAAAAAAAAAAAGGGAATGCAACTTTAGTCTTATTTAGTGGGCACAGGTAAGGCACACACTCATTCCCCTGGTCCCTTCCTAGACCATTGACATGAAGATGGAATCTGGGAACATATATTTTTAAAAAGTACCTAGATGAAAAAAGAAAAAAAGTACCTAGATGATTTTAATGTGCAGTTAGGTTTGAGAATCACTGGCTAGTCATTGATTGTATGGGTAACTTTAAGCAGTTTAGAGTAGATCAGTGAATAGCCTTTTTTTTTTTTTTGGCCTTTTGTCATTTTAGGGCCGCACCCGCGGCATGTGGAGGTTCCCAGGCTAGGGGTCTAATCGGAGCTGTAGCCTACGCCACAGCCACAGCAATGCAGGATCCAACCCGTGTCTGCGACCTACACCACAGCTCACGGCAATGCCGGATCATTAACCCACTGAGCAAGGCCAGGGATCAAACCCGCAACCTCATGATTCCTAGTCAGATTCACTAAGCACTGTACCACGATGGGAACTCCCAGTGAAATAGTCTTTATTGCCCACTTATACATTTATTTACTGATTCTAAAATATAGATAATTATAGATAATTTCTTTACAGAATTAATCAAGAAATTAAAGAAAAAGCTCCAAAGGAGAAAAATGAACCAAATAACGCGATTAAATAATTCTTCCCCAATATTTGAAGTTAAATCCTATTGTTATCTATTTAAAGTTAAAGCTCAAAGTAATTGATTCATTATATAGTAATAATGAAAAATTAACACATGGCTTCAATGATCCTGCATTCACATTTTTCTAACTCTAAATACACATTTATATTGTGTTGGTAATCCTCTAATTCCTTTAAAAATAAGTTTCTATGATTCTAGCAAAATTTTATTACATTCTTTAGAAAAAAAGGAAAAGAATATAGAAAGAAAATTATGGAATATACAGAAGATACTTTGAAATATGAGTGCAGATTACAATGTAAATTATAATATGTGCACACCACAACAGGGTGCAGACTGAAGTGTGTATTTACATACATCTGTATGTCTATATCTAACTCTTTTCTAAATTTAATCAATGAAATGTTTTTAATATTAGGATCTTCATAAACTCCCCAAACTGATGCGAATATTAATGTTTATATTATATTCAGAGGCTGAATTCCCCCATTACTGATAATTCCCAAGACGAATGCATATAAATTCATAAGATTTTAGAGAAAAGGAGCAGTGACTTTTAACTTTCTTCTAATTCCAAATGGGGAACCCTTTTTCTATTACCTTTAGCTGCTTAATCCTTTGACACTTCTGGAGAAAAATATGTTATAACTGTACTCGAAGACCTTACACCAAGACAGGAAAACATAGAGAGGAAGTACCAATTTATTCACCCTTACCTGAGAACAAAATTAAATAGCTCTTAGGGCAAATATTTTAGATTCTTAGGAAATACACCTTTCTGTCATTCTGCCCCTGTATCACTTTTCCCCTCTTACACTTCATGGCCTCCAGAGTCATGTTTTTCTGATCCCAAGATCATTAGAATATACTTTCATGGATTTGTGACTATTTCCTATACTAGTATTTTGAAAGGAAATTAAAAAAAAATCACGTACTGAACTTGTATGAATGGATTGCATTCAGTAGAATTCAAACAGTAACTTTATATAATACTATATTCAAACAGGTTTCTAGATGATACATCAGCTCACTTTTTGGTATAAAACACAAATTTAGACGTGAGAAAACGTAGTCTGAATCAATGTCACAACTTCACTTTCTTATCCAAATAAATTATTTCCATTGCCTCCAAAGAGCCTAATACAATATCCTGTGGTTCAGCAGTGCAAAAAGGGAAATAGCCTGACCATTCACTATGTGAGTTCCACCACTTACTTCTGTGTTTTTGACAGCTTCTAGGTTCTTTATGGTTGGGGCAATGGAAGGGTGTAATTAGACAAAAAGGCCAGTCCCTTTCTTGGTTGATGCTAATCATTACTCTGTTAATTGATCAACTGCTCACTCCCCCACTTAATGTGATAGTTTTACGGATTCTTCGGAAATTTTCTTCTCCCTCAACCCTAAAGAATGCCCCCCTGGATCCTTTCTTGGAGTAAAAAAAAAAAAAAAGAAAAAGAAAATGGACCAATTCCTGCCTTTTGTCTTCTGTTCTAATCATCATCCACAGTGGGTGGCTTCCCCAGCAGGAAGGAGTCTTGGTTTAGTCCTGTCAAGATGACTTGGAGCAGTCAGGGTTCTCTACAAAAAGAGAAGGAAAGAGAAGAGAGAGAGAGATGGGATTGAGATTGTGAAGAACTGGCTCGTATAATTATGAAGGCTCATAAATCCCAAAATTTGCTCTCTATAAACTGGAGCCCCAGAAAAACTAAGAATATATTTACTTATTTATTTACTTTTTTGTGTTTTTGTCTTTTTTTTTTTAAGGCCACACTGGTGGCATACGAAGGTTCCCAGGCTAGGGGTCAAACAGGAGCTGTAGCTGCTGACCTAGAGCCACAGTAGTGTGGGATCTGAGTTGAGTCTGGGACCTATGCTGCAGCTCATGGCAAAGCCTGATGCAAAACCCAATAGGAGAGGCCAGGGGTGGAACCTGTGTGCCCATGGATGCTATTCAGATTCGTTTCCATTGAGCCATGACAGGAATTCCAAAGCCAGGGATATAAATTCCAGTCCAAACCAGAGCACCAGGAGCACCAAGGGTGGAACCAGGAGCACCAAGGAGCACCAAGGGTGGAAATCCTAGTCCAACACCAGGGAAGACCAAGGTCTCAGGTCAACCAGGAAGGCAGAGAGAGAATCTTAACCATTCTCTTCCTTTTTGTTCTACTCAAAATGATTCCCACCCACATTAGGGGAGATTGCTCTGCTGAGTCTGTTCTTACAAATGCTAATTTCTTCTGGAAACACCTTCACAGATACACCCAGGAAGTTTAACCAGATATCTGGTCATCTTGTTAGAAGGTCAAGTTAACCCTGCTGCCGCCTCTGGCATCCTATCCAGCCTACAGAAAATCCCCTCAAACTTGGAACATGGCTAGCAGATGTTCCAGATTTTCTTCTTCAATCTAGTGTCACTTATCCTTCCAGCCTATCTTTTCCATTTATATTTTTCTATGTAGAGTCACCGAGTCTACACAGCCTCATCCTTTAACTGGTAATGTGATGGAAAATTAACTTTTATGTAAAAACCCTTTTCAACCCTTATAAGTAACAAGCTCATTTTTGTCAAGTTCTGCATTAGCTGAGTCAGGTAGCCTAACGTAGAATGTGTGGACACTTCTTGCTTAATTATTTTTTAGTTTTTTTTTTTTTTAAACACTTTGCATTATACAAGTCTCCAACATAGTAGATACTACCTTCTTAGGATTATCTCTAAGATAGAAACGAGTACCTAAAAATAAATTTCAATTTAGTGACACTGTATTTTATATCTCTAAAATTTGAAAGCTGGCTCGATTTATTAAAAGCCAGAATTTTTGTCACTAAACAGATGTCAATATAAATAGGATGTCTGGCAAGTACATAGTCATATTTATGGAGAGATACATTTATAACTCAAATGCAAACTGAGTCCTTATCTGCAAGCACTACATACGAACACAAAGAGACACTAGTCTATTTGTTGTTTTTCATAAATAAAACAAAATAACTTTGCCTTTTTGGTTTTTGTTTGTTTGTTTTTGAGGGTTGAAAAGTTCACATGACAGATTTGGGTAGTATTTCACAAACATAAACAAAACCCTCACATGACTTTTCCTACTCTCCATTTTCCCTCAACTCCTGTGACTTCTAACAGCTCTATTTCCAACCCTCACTCATCCAATGCGGAATACATGAAACTGCTTTGATTTCTGTTTACTGAGTCCAGTACTGACAACCCTGGAAATTAAAAAAAAAAAAAAATTTAAAGCACACGCACATTATTATGGCTCCATTAGCAAAACAATAATCCTTCTTTAAAAAAAGGTCTGAAGGTATTGATAACATATATTTTTACAATAGACTTAAAGCCTATTAAATTTTTATGAAAGCTTACCTTTCTTATTTAAAAAACTAAGTTATTCATTTAAAGAAGGCACCAGTTCTTCAAACAAACCATTTTGGAAGACAATTAAATAATTATCATTCCAATCCCAATTGCTCTGTTGAGACAATTTTTTTTTTTTTTAAATCAGGGAAATTGAACTCTTGCCTCCAAATTATAAACTCTAACAAAACAAGGAGTCAAGTAGAAGAAAGACCTTAAATTGATTATATTAAAGTAAGAATATGTTCTTTAAGTGGGAAATAAGGATTCTTGACATAGAAATGAAATATTACAAGAAGAATCCTAATGATATTCTGTAATAGAAAACAGTAAACTTTATCAGTAAATCCTAAGAGTGGTCTGGTGGAAGAGAGAGGAAAGATGCTGAAAAAGTGCACTATTCTAAGACCTATTTCAAGGGGGGAGGGGAGTGGGAAGTAAAGGGAGGACAAGCAATATGGCATGAGCGTATCTAGCTGAGGAAAACTGGTTTTACATGGTAGTCATTTTAGAACTCTGATTATATGATCTTGAACATTTTAAAAAATACAACTCATGTAGGACTTTAATGGACTTTCCATGGACTGGTACCAAGGACTGTACCTTGATCCATGACTGCCACATCCCCCTAAGAGTTAAACTATTTTACTTTGTATTCCTATTTAATTTATATATTTTTTTTTCTGGCAATTAGGCATTGCTACTGGTCTCTGTTGCCCCAGTATCTCACTATCACCATTACAATGAGAGAGCCTTGTTCAGGGTTTGGGGCTTCTACTTGTAACCAAGGTTCTCAGAACACCATCCATATAGAACTTTTCAAGTTCATGAGTACTCATCTCAGAGACGTAGGCCCAATGTTTCAGTGAAGGGAATATCCTGTAGGTAGTCTCAAATTCATGGATAGAAGATGAGTAAAAAAGTTATGCAAAAGGAATCCACTCCAACATTCCTGTTTCTAAGTGTTCACAGTTCTTTCTTTACATTATAACAGAAAATTCTGGACATCTAAACAGCACTTGATTTAGAACACCATTGATAATGTGTGCTGGTTATCAAGGTCAGCAGAAATCAGAACATTTCCTAGCTCATCGTGATCATTGATTGACTGATCCAGAGATCTCTGGTAAGTGTACACATAGTGAAAAGTTTAGATCAATCTATAATTGCATTTCTCTCTCCCTGGTTTTACACTCATGGTATTCATTCTCATGTGTATTTCCAAGGTCAAAATAGATATAAGTAAAAAAAAGCCTATAAATTTATTGGACATATACGTTTTACTCTGGTTTTGATAGTATAATTGGCCCCTGGGATCTAAAGGAAATAAATACTAGAGAAGACAGTGTGCAACAGAGTTCCCATCGTGGCTCAGTGGAAACAAATCTGACTAGTATCCATGAGGACACATGTTAGATTCCTGGCTTCACTTAGTGGTTTGAGGATCTGGCATTGCTGTGAGCTATGGTATAGGTTATAGACATGGCTCATATCTGCTATGGATGTGGCGTAGTAGACCTGCAACTACAGCTCTGATTTGACCCTATTGGTGCAGACCTAAAAAAAGCCCCCCAAAAAAATTTTTTTTGATGCGCCTGTGTGTGAGAAGTGACTTTCCCTTGCAAGATAACTACCTCAGGGAAAGTCATTACGGGTATTTGGAGATGGCAAAACAGCCTCATAAAATATGAAAGGAGCGGAGGCCCAAAGGATTTGGAGATTCTCTGAGTCATCCACATTTTCTTAGCCACTTTCTAGCCTTATGCCCTAATTTTCCACAATAAACCTCTTAATATTCCTATAGTGACCTCATGAAATTCAACCACTGCAAATCAGCAGTCCAGAGCAATCAAAACCATGGATTTGATTTTCAGCTGTATAATTCCTACAATTAAATGATGCAAACATATTGTTTTAAGGAAGTCTGGCCTTGCAGAAACCAAGAATTTTAAACTCTGATCTTTATATGTCCTTTAGGTGCCTCAGCATTCTTTGGAGCATCTAGTCAACCCAGTGGTGTGTGTGTGTGTGTGTGTGTGTGTATGTGTGTGTCTGTCTCTTCCACACTGGTCTGTATTAGCAGCCACTCAGTCTGTGAAAATCTCAGTTTCAATAGGCAAAGTAAAAATTTCCTTGATGGTTGCTTCAGTCAAGGATTACTAAATCCCCACACTAGAACTATTCAGTCATTTTGGGCTGCTAAAACAAAATAACACAGACTATCTTACAAGCAACAGAAATGGTTTTCTTTGTTTTTGAGGCTGGAAGTCTGAATTTAGAATGTCAGCTTTATCAGGTGATGGCCCTCTTCTGGGCTGCAGACTTCTGTTGTATCCTCACATGGAGGAGACTCTAGGGATCTCTCTGGGGTCTCTTTCAAAAGGACACTAATATCATTTGAAAGGTTTTTGACCTCATGACTTAATTACTTCCCAAAGGCCCTGACTACTAATAATATCACACTAGGTATTAGGATTTCAACATATGAATTTTAGTGGGACACATTCAGAGCACACCAAGTATAAACTGTATCCTTATGTTTCCAATCCAAATCAGTTGAAAAACTCAATCTCAAATTATTATTCTTTTCAGGGTTTTTTGCATCCTTTCTGGTCAAAAATTGTAATATTGCACAGAATTGTGAAATGTGAGCAACAAAACACTTTATGGACTATTGCAACCTCAAACAAACTTAAGAAAAATAAGTAGTTAATACTTCTCGGCAAAAGCTAGATAGCTAAAGAGCCATGCTACATAACCAAGAAACATGTCTACCACTAAGTCTTTCTAATTGAAAACTGCACTGTCACTGACTCTAAGCACCTCTGACATTGCAGGATTGTGTCACAGAATCACTTCTCCTGCCACCACTGGCCAAGCTGAGCACCACTGCACTTTTGACGTAGTCTTCCCCGTAAGTCTTTATTCCTGCTTCTGATCTCATTCTCATGAATGAAAATGAAGTCTGATTGGTAGACTTCAAATCACTTGTGTGGCTTCTAGTTCCAAGGGGAGATTAGAAAGAAACTCCTTAAATATGATTAAACCTATTTACAGAAAACATAGTAAGTGTTATTGTAATTTGAAAACCACTAAAATCATATTAATTAAATATAAGGAAATGGACAGAGATAGACGTCTTGTCATTATATTTCAATGAAACTTTAATGGAGTCATGAAATCATTAGAATTTCATATGATATAAGTCAGGTTCCAATTTGATTTCAATAAAAATCAAATTCAATAAGATAAGGAAGTGAAAGTCTTAGTATAAACATTGGGAAAGGGGAGGTGCAATCTTTTTATTGTTTCAGTTGTGAAAGTTATGATCATACACTTAGAAGACAAAAGGAACCAGTAAAAATTGGTACACCTGACAATACATTGACAATACATAGATAAAAGGTGAATTTGTAAAAAAATAGTGTTTTATTATAGTTCATTCTCAGTTACAAGAAAAGTGTGAAGTATATAAGGATGAGTTTAATAAAAATATGAAGGATTTATGTAATAATATACAATGGTAGGTAGGATTGAAAACAAGGTCTTTTTTATTATTACAGTTGATTTAAAATGTTCTATCAATTTCTGCTATACAGCAAAGTGACCCAGTAATATATACTTTCTTTTTCTCATACTGCCTTCTATCATGTTCTGTGACAAGTGATTGTATATAGTTCCCTGTGCTACACAGAAAACAAGTGATTGGATATAGTTCCCTGTGCTCGTGAAAACAAGCTCTTAACAAATGAAAATAAATCCCTCTTCTGGGAAGTATTTTATATATATTTTATCTCTCTCTCTCTCTCTCCATATATATATACTTGTCTTCTTAGGGTTGCACCCATGGCATGTGGAAACTCCTGGCCTAGGAGTTGAAGTGGAGCTACAGCTGATGGCCTATACCACAGCCACAGAAATGCCAGATCCAAGCCTCAGCTCAAGGGTAACGCTGGATCCTTAACCCACTGAGTGAGGCCAGGGATCGAAACTGCATCCTCATGGATACTAGTTGGGTTTGTTAACACTGAGCCACAATAGGAAATCCTGGGAAGTAATATTTTAATATCATGGAAATATCCATTATGACTAAGAAATAGTTAAGCTTGTGACAATTCCATGCTTAACTATTGGGACACATCGTAGAACACTACAGTCACTCTAATATAATTGGATTGGTTATCAAATAGTAATAAATATGCAGCTTAAAGAAATGAGTTCACAATTATATCACAGAATTGTGATAATTTAATAAATAACAGAAACTATGTATCAGTTGAATGGAAAAGAAAGCATTATTTATTCAGTAAAGTATGAGGACAATTGACTATCACTCTGGAAAAGAAAGTCTGGCATCTATCTCACATAAAGACATAAATTCACGGAGTTCCCATAGTGCTTCAGTGGAAACTAATCCGAAAAGGAACCATGAGGTTGCTGGTTCAATCCCTGGCCTCGCTCAGTGGGTTAAAGATCCAGCGTTGCCATCACCTGTGGTTTAGGTTGCAGACGCGGCTCTGATCCTGAGTTGCTGTGGCTGTGGCGTGGGCTGGCGGCTACAGCTCTGATAGGACCCCTAGCCTAGGAACCTCCACATGCCGTGGATATGGCCTAAAAGGACGAAATGCAAAAAAAAAAAAAAAAGAGAGAAAGAAATTCACTTGTAAATAGACTTTAAATTGAAAATACAATAAATACTATAGCAATAACTGTAGAGGACTACATGGAATTAAACATTGGAAGGGAACTTCTCAACCAAGTTAGGTTTTATGTGCTTAATGTTTGTGCCCCCCTAAATTCAAATGTTGGAACTCCAACCACCCAATGCAGTGATGCTTGGAGTCAGAACTTTTGGGAGTAATTAGGTCTGTATTAGGTTATAAGATCTGGGGTCCCCATGATGAGATTAACACATTTATAAGAAAATAAAGAGACCAGCGCTCTTACTCTCTCTACCATTTGAGGAAGGTGACTACCTGCAAGCCGAGAAGAGAGTCCACACTAGGAACTAGATCAACTGGTACCTTGATCTTAGAAGTTTAGGCTCCTAGAATGTGATAAATAAGTCTACTGTTTAAACTAGCTATCACATTTTATTATGAGGTTCAAGCATACTAAAAAAAATTGAAACTGAGAAATGGGATGCTGGGGTACAAATAGTTAAAAATATGGAGGTGGCTGTGGAACTGAATAGAGGCTGGTAGAGTTTTAGTTGAACGCAAAAAAAGTTATGATCACCAAGAAGGTACTGCTGTAGGTGATTCTGGCAAGAACTCAGGATGTATAAAGGAGCGATGGGAGAAAATCTTTTTAGACTCAACAATTCCATTCATGAAACTGTATTTATAGATTTATAGATCTATTTACAGAAATGACATTGTTTCATCCAAGTGCGATCGTTACCATTAGTTTTTACTGCTAGGGTGTTGTTCCCACCACATGAGTGGGTCAATACTTTGAGAACCTTTAGAATAAAAAGCACCAAAGCTCAAAAATATATATACAATATATACAAAACTTTTTACTGATGCCTCATTGACAGTGTCAACAAAGGAAAAGGAAATCATATGAACCTCTCACTGTAGACGAAAGATCAAATAAATCTGTATTTGCACAAGTCATAGCATACTATATTGAGAATAACAGGAATTAATTGTGGATATGGATGTAGGAAAATGTACCAATGAATTTTTCCTCTGATAAATCAAGATATTAAAGTATTTAGATATGATAATGATTTTAAAGGAAATTGTCACTAAGTAAAACACAATATATGTTGTAGATGTATTTCTTTATATGTGTGTGCATGTGAAAATGAACATGTTTGAGAGAGAGGTAGAAGACAGAGAGATATAGGGAGATAGAACATTATATCACCACATAAATAATTTGGATGAACATTTGGAGTGAATAGCATCGGGGATTATGGGAGCAGCAAGCTAAAGGGAAAATAATTTCAGAAGACTGAACTAAAAGAGTTGGTATGATAATAATAACATGTATGTATTCAGGTAAAATTATAAACATGTACTTATACAAAGTTTTAAAAAGAGTTAGCCAACTTTTAGAAAGAAGAGATTTCAGTGTACTCAGAAATAAATATATTTTTATATATTTAAGTAAATGAAAGCTAGTTTTAGGAAAAAGTTTGTAAAAGTCAAGATTAGGAGTGGTGACTTAAAAGAGTATTAGGCTGAAAAAAAGTAATTTATGTTATGGGGTAATTTGAGCTTATTTTCATTTAGAGAAAACAAAATTATTTGGCAGAAATAATAAAGGTAATGGTACAAAAAGTAAAACAGTATTAACACACAGAGTGGACAAAATGGCTTTTGGAACACTTTAGTAAGTAGAAAAGTAATGATTCCTTTCTGCTAAGTGAAAGAGAAAAACTGAAGGTAGATAAGGAAATATTCCTGACGAATAGAAAACAGTAGGGTAAGGCAGTTGCTATTCTACTGTAAGATTTTCTGCTATTGCCTTCAAAGCACAACATCAGAGGAAGTGATTTTTTTGTTCATTTTCCTGGGACAAGGATATTAGTGAGAAAAGATATTCAACATCATTAATTATAGGAGAAATGCAAATCAAAACTATAATTAAATATGACCTCATACCAGTAGAAATGGCCATCATCAAAAAGTCTAAAAATAATAAAATGGAGGGGGTGGGGAGGAAAGGGAACCCTCCTGCACTCTTGGTGGGAATGTAAAATAGTACAAACGCTATGGAGAACAGTATGGGGTTTCCTTAAAAAACTAAGTATAAAGTTACCATATTATCTTACCATATTATCCATCATATCATCTCCTGGGCATATATCCAGATAAAACCATAATTTGAAAATGTACAGGCACCCCAATATTCTTTGCACAATACTTACAATATCCAAGACATGGAAACAACCTAAATATCCATAAATAGAGTGTTGGATAAAGAAGATCTAGTATATATATAATGGAATACTACTCAGTTTTATAAAAGAACTAAATAATGCCATTTGCAGCAACATGAATGGACCATGGATGGAGATTATTATATGAAGTGAAGTAAGCCAGAGAAAGGCAAATATCATATGATATCACTTATATGTGGAATCTAATAAAAAGATACAAAATAACTTATTTATAAAACAGAAATGAACTCAAAGATTTTAAAATTAAATTTAGGATTGCCAAAGGAGAAACTGTGGCATTGGGGAAGGATAAATTGAGATTGGATTAATATAAACACACTACTATATATAAAATAGATTAACAAGGACCTACTGTGTAATACAGGGAGATTTAGTCAATGTTCTGTAATACCCTAGAAAGGAGGGGGAAAGAATGAATATATGTTTATGTATAATTGATCCACTTTGCTGTAAACAACTAATACAACAAAGTAAATCAACTTTATGTCAATAAATTTTTTTAAAAATATTAGTGAGTTAAGCACCTTAGAGATATTGATGAGCAACTATGATTCTTTAACATTGATCTCAGCCTTTGTCCACCTACTTGATGTATCATATGAGAAAATGATGTAAATATACATATCCCTCATCCTTTAACTAGTCACAGTACTAGCGATTAAAACAAAGCCTGTCATCATTGAAACTTATTGTAATTTCTGATGTCCATTTTACGTATAGATTTGTGATATAGTTAAAAAAATAACTTCCAGTGTCCTTTATGTATTGAAACTCTCTCCTTATATATTGAAATTCTATCAGTGCCTTGACGTCTAGATGTGTACTTAATATTATAGCAGTAAAATGTTGCAACAATTAATTGTGACTTCAAACAGTGCTAATTCTATTTCTGAAATCATTAGTAATAAACTTAAAAGGAACTGAAAATGTGAAAACAGGCTGATAATTTATATCAGTGTTAGAAATGAGCACATTAGCTCAATAACTTTGGGAAGGACAAGGAATTCCTTTCTGAAGCTAGAATATTAATTAGATAATACAATTTTTCTACATAGGAAGTGCTGTTTGAGTGCCACTATCATTAAAGAAAATAGGCTTTCCTTAAATCAGATGCTATGACAGAGAAAGGACATTTTGCGCCTTTGGTGGTAATATACCACGAGCAGCGTTCTGAACCAGAATTATAATGTGCTTCACAACTATTTCCAGTGAAGGAAAGTATCTATTGGGAAATTGTAAACATTCAGTATAGGAAAGACAGAGGCAAACTAGCAGCTAATAGATCTTAGAAAAGATTGTCTCCTCATTATATCAAATCAAAAAAAAAAAAAATCAACCACTACAGTGTTAATAACATATTTTCTATAACATCAGATTAAGTAATCTCTGATTCCACTGTATGATGATGATATTTGTCTTCTGCTTGGGGTTGATATGGATATTAATTCTAACACTCATCCATTCAGCACTAAGTAAAACTTGCATCTCTAGGTACTTTTATATTTTAACTAAACATTGACAATTAAATTAGGTAAACTAGCAATTGGTGGAAATAGTTTTCTTTCTCAAAACCCCTTCCATTTGTGGAAGGAATGGTTAAGATTAAAGTTAAGGGAGAGAAGTGAGAAGTAAACATACGTGGATGAGATCTTATGGAGACAAAAATTTGGAAGTGCTATTCCAGTGAAGGCAGAATATGTCAACAAATATTGATAAAAGAATATTTACCAACTCAAACCAAACAAACACACCTAATCATGCCTAGCTTGGGTTTTTATGGATGCACTGGTCATGAGCATGTAATCAGAAAATAGTCAAAAATCATTATTTTATTTATTTATGTAAATATCTGCTTGGTTTTCCTCTGTTTACATACGCATGTACAATAGAAAGGTATAAAATGTCTAGATCTTTAATCATGTAATCCTGGAAGATGATAAGGAATACAGTGGAAGGTAAATAGTAAAGTAGGAGGACTATAAGAACAGACGATTAATAATAAAAGAGAAAAATAAAATGCTGCTTGCACACAGAAAACCCCAGAGAAAACACAGATCCACATTTATGACCAAGTGTGTGGAAAGTGGGTGAGGAGCAGTTGTCCTAAGGATTTGCACTAGAGAAACTGCAGAGTTGTCCATGTTTTCTGTTTGTTAAATCCCAAAGCTCACATTTTTGCATCCATTGAACATATATGGTTTATTCTCGTCTTTATTCTAGATGCCCAGGGTGAGTGTGCATTGCATTATTTTACTAGGAAATGTAGCATCATTCACAGTTTGACTTTTATAATTGCTTTTTATTCCAACATGGATCAAAGATAACTGTGATGATCATGATTCATTTAAATGAGAACATATCTCTGTATATTAATTTCATAATGAAAATTCTTATTTGTGTTTAAATAATATTTTAATTATATATTTCTGAGTGTCAGTGTTATATTTAGAATTAAAAGTGAATATGCTTTTATTGCCTTCCAACAATGAACAGGGCTGTACTCAAAACCTCCATCTTATAGTTAATATTCTTGAGATTTTTCTCAACTGCATTAAAATTTTGAAATGTTGGATAGCCTCCATTATTTTATTGAGATATTTGATAACACTATATAGATGAGCTCATGGTAAAAAGCAGGCAATAGTGTGTTTGGACAGCAGCAGGTTTTTCCTTTTCTTTTCTATTCTTTTCTTTTCTTTTTTTCTTTCTGGCTACAACCCACATCATATGGAACTTCCCTGGGCCAGAAATTGAATCTGAGCCACAGATGCGACCTACACAACAGTTGTAGCAACGCTGGATCCTTAACTCACTGCACCCTGCTGGAGAAGGAATCTGAGCCACCACAGAGATAGTGCCAACTCTTTAACCTGCTGTGCCACAGAGGGAATTCTGCAGATTCTTAAAATTATTTCTCAATAGCAACCAAGCAAGATTTCAAACAATTTCACTGAGATAAATGAATAAACATATTAAATATAGTGAAATATTATACTGTATTTCATAACCATATGATTTCAATTTATTTTTTCATTTGACCCTTTCTGGAAGTTTGGGCATCTAGTTTTATTTTTTTTTGCATTCAATAAACTTATGTGCTAATTTCTATAAACTCAAGGACAAAGATGACACTCAAATGAGGAAATACTGATATTATAAGAAGAAGAATAGTTGTAATCACCATGCTAATGGCCTACACAGATGACTATAATAACCTCACAAGAGAACCAGGACTCCAGGAAGGATTATGGAAGGAGATGATAGTCCAGGCAAATATGAATAAATATCTGCTAAGTGAGCAAGGGAGGCAGAAATGTGTTTCAACCAGATAGAACAGCATGTGTAAAAGCCCAATACATGCAAAGAATTTGTCTGGCTGGAACTGGATTGCTATTAGAACTGGAATAAAAGAGATTAAGAATGGGTTTAGTGAGACCAAGAGGACTCTTGTCTGTTCAAAGGTGGGGGGGCAGTTGTCAGAATTTCAGAACACCTCCAAACTCTTCTTCAAAACTCTGATGAACCTACTTTTTAAAGAAACAATCACCAGATGAATGGATAAAATATTTAAATCATGAGTATCAGATGAAACTGATTCATATAGCCATTCTCATATGTTTTCCCCAGATAAATTACATGCAACTGTAAAAGCTATTTTTCTCCCACTTTGGTTGAAATCACCCACTGAGTAGTTTTCTTGAATCTTTGGTGAACTGAGGATAATAATTCATCTGGACCTGGACTTCAGCTTGACCCCTGTCTATTAAAGAGAAACTGCCTATTTTTCTAGGCTGGACAGTATTTACTTTGATCTCAAAACATTTACTTTTGCAAAAGAAAAGTTGCTGTTCTACATTTCTTAATCAAATAATCACAGTGAAATAAATTATTCTGTCTTTCATGAAATCTGGTTTCATTGTAGTGCATTTAAAGGACTAGAGGAGAAGAGCAAGATAAACATTTCATGGAGAGCATAGGTGTCAACGTGAAGAAATTATATAAAATGTCGAAATTTATTAGTCATTAGAATTTTAATATTTTTATTATAGAATGAACATTAGCTTGTATTGCATTGACACTTCCCTTTAATTTTTCTTAAATCATCTTGGTTTTGTTAGGAACTAACATGCTGCCCAGTAATATTTATGGACTAATAGGGATCATAGCTTTTAGCACAGCTTTCAGTATAAAAATAATGTTGCCATCAACTCTAATTAAGATGTTCTGCATTGGGTAAGATGATAGAAATTGCTTTGTTAAAAGAAAAAATCTCATTCTAAAGTTTCCCTTCCCCTCCCATTAGTAGAAAACTACAGGTATGATTAGGTTTTTTTTGTTTATAATGAAATTAGATATAATGTAGAAAAATAAAATTATGCATTAAAAATAATTGGAAATAAAAGAGAAGAGAACGTGCAGTTCTCATGCAAAAATTGTTTAGAATCTAATTTAATTATCTTATAAAAATGAGTCAAGTGGGATAGCAAGTTTTAATCTAATGCTGAGCAAGGCCTTTAAAGTTGCTATTACACAATTATTTTGACTTTTATTTCCCAGTGATGGGAAGTATGTCTGATCCTGATGCAATCCCTTGTTATTGGATAGTTTTGTCTCTCTGTGTACAATTCTGCTTCATTCTTTCTCCATTATATTCATCATTGTCTTAGTTAATATGACAATATTATTGATCATAAGGGGTTTAGATAAAAATAAATAAATATATGTTGTATAATTTTAATGGATATTATAAAACAGAATCTATGAGCCTTGCTCTGGCTACATTAATGTTGCAAGGTAGCAACAGCTTCCTTGGATTATGACCAAAGTTCTACACTCATTACCCAGGAACTGTTTAGCTGTGTCACACATAAATGCTTTGAAAGATAATTTTCCTTATTTTAGAGGAAGGGTCAGTCTGAACACTGGAGTACATGTGTCTTTTTGAGTCACGGTTTCCTCTGGATAGATGCCCAGGAGTGGGATTGCTGGATCAAAGGGTAATTCTGTTTTTAGTTTTCTGAGGAATCTCCATACTGTTTTCCATAGCGGTTGAACCAATTTACATTCTCACCAATAGTGTAATAGGGTTCCTTTTTCTCCACACCCTTTCTAGAACTTATTATTTGTGGAGTTTTTGATGATGGCCATTCTGGCTGGTGTAAGGTGGTACCTCATAGTGGTTTTGATTTGCATTTCTCTAATGAGGAGCGATGTTGAACATCTTTTCATGTGTTTATTTGCCATCTGCATGTCTTCTTTGGAGAACTGTCTGCCTAGATCCTCTGCCCATTTTTGGATGGGGTTGTTTGTTTCTTTGGTGTTGAGCTGTA
>PVHT020004944.1:15072351-15130209 GCA_004024745.2 Catagonus wagneri
CTCAGTCGATTCATTTGCAAGTATTTTCTCCCATTCTGTTGGTTGTCTTTTTGTTTTGTTTAGGGTTTCCTTTGCTGTGCAGAAACTTTGAAGTTTAATTAAGTCCCGTTTGTTTATTTTTCTTTTTATTGTCATTACTCTAACATGTGGATCTGAGAAGATGTTGCTGTCATTTATGTGAGAGAGTGTTGGGCCTATGTTTTCCCCTAAGAGTTTTATGGTATCTGGTCTTATATCTAGGTCTTTAATCCATTTTGAGTTTATTTTTGTATATGATGTTAAGAAGTGTTCTAATTTAATTTTTTTTACATGTGGCTGTCGAGTTTTCCCAGCATCACTTACTGAACAGGCTGTCTTTTCTCCATTGTACATTCTTGCCTCATTTGTCATAGATCAATTGACTGTAGGCATGTGGGTTTAATTCTGGGATTTCTATTCTGTTCCACTCGTCTGTATTCCTGTCTTTGTGCCAGTACCATATGGTTTTGATCCCTGTAGCTTTGTAGTATAGTCTGAAATCAGGGAGCCTGATTCCTCCAGCTCCATTTTTCTTTTACAGGATGTCTTTGTATATTCTGGGTCTTTTGAGCTTCCAAACAAACTTTAAACTATTTTGTTCTAGTTCTGCGAAAAAATGTCCTTGGTAATTTGATAAGGGATTGCACTGAATCTGTAGATTGCCTTGGGTAGTATAGTCATTTTGATAATATTGACTCTTCCAACCCAAGAGCATGGTAGGTCATTTCATCTGTTCATGTCATCCTTGATTTCTTTCATCAGCGTCTTACAGTTTTCAGAGTACAGGTCTTTTGTCTCTTTAAGTAGGTATATTCCTAAGTATTTGATTCTTTTTGATGCAATGGTAAATGGGATTGCTTCCCTAATTTTTCTTTCTGATCTTCCATTGTTAGTATATGGAAATGAAGTTGATCTCTGTGTATTAATTTTGTATCCTGTGACTTTGCCAAATTCATTGATGAGCTCTAAGTTTTCTGATAGACTCTTTAGGATTCTCTAGGTGTAGTATCATGTCATCTGCAAATAGTGATAGTTTTACTCTTCGTTTCCAATTTGGATTCCTTTTATTTATTTTTCTTCTCTGATAGCTGTAGCTAGACTTCCAAAACTATGTTGAGTAGTGTGGTGAAAGTGGACATCCTTGCCTTGTTCCTGATCTCAGTAGGAATTCTTTCAGCTTTTCACCATTGAGGATGATGTTAGGTCTGTGTTTGTCATAAATGGCCTTTATTTTGTGGAGGTAGTTTCCCTCTATGCCCACTTTCTGAAGGGTTTTTATCAGAAATGGGTGTTAGATTTTGTCAAAGACTTTCTCTGTATCTATTGAGAGGATCCAATGTTTTTTATTCTTCATTTTGTTATTGTGGTGTATCACAGTGATTGATTTGCAGATATTGAAGAATCCTTGCATCCCTGGGATAAATCCCACTTGATCGTGGTGTACAACCCTTTTAATGTATTGTTGGATTCGGTTGGTTAGTATTTTGTTGAGGATTTTTGCATCTATGTTCATCAGTGAGATTGGCCTGTAATTTTCTTTTTTTGTGTTATCTTTTTCTGATTTTGTTATCAGGGTGATTGTGGCCTCAGAGAATGGGTTTGGGGGTGTTCCTTCCTCTGCAATTTTTTGGAATAGTTTCAGAAGGATAGATGTCAACTCTTCTCAAAATGTTTGATAGAATTCACCTGTGAAGCCATGTGGTCCTGGACTTTTGTTTGTTGGAAGTTCTTTAATCACAGTTTCAATTTCAGAACTTGTGATTGGTTTGTTCACCTTTTCTATTTCTTCTTGGTTTAGTCTTGGAAGATTGTACTTTTCTAAGAATTTGTCCATTACTTCTAGGTTTTCCATTTTGTTGGCATATAGTTGCATATAGTAGTCTCACGTTCTTTTGTATTTCTGTGATATCCATTGTTACTCCTCCTTTTTCCCTTCTAATATTATTGATTTGAGTCCTCTCTTGTTTTCTTGGTAAGTCTGGCTAAGGGTTTATCAATATTGTTGATCCTTTTAAAGAACAAACTTTTAGCTACATTGATCTTTTCTATGGTTTTCTTCATTTCTATTTTATTGATTTATGCTCTGATCTTCATGATTTATTTTCTTCTACCAACTTTAGGTCTTCTCTATTCTTCTCTCGCTAGCTGCTTTAGATGTACAGGTAAGTTGTTATTTGAGCTTTTTCTTCTTTCCTAAGGTACGTTTGTATTGCTATAAACTTCCCTCTTAGAACTGCTTTTCCTGCATCCCATAGGTTTTGGAGTGTCATATCTTTGTTGTCATTTGCTTCTAGGAGTTTTTTATAATTTCCTCTTTGATTTCTTCAGTGATACATTGATTGTTTAGTGGCATGTTGTTTAGTCTCCACGTGTTTGTGTTTTTTGCAGTTTCTTCCTTGTTGTATGGCATTGTGGTCAGTCAAGATGCCTGATACGATTTTAATTTTCTTGAAGTTATCGAGGCTTTATTTGAAGCCTAGCATGTGATCAATCTTAGAGAATATTCCATGGACTTTTGAGAAGAATGTGTATTCTGTTGCTTTTGGATGAAATGTCCTATATATATCTATTAAGTCCATGTGGTCTAATGCTTCATTCAGAGCCTGTGTTTCCTTATTGATTTTTTGTATGGATTATCTATCCATTGCTGTTAGTGGGGTGCTAAAATAACCCACTACTATTTTGTTATTATTGATTTCTCCTTTTAAGGTTGTTAGCAGTTGCCTTATATTTTGTGGTGATCCTATGTTGGGTGCATAGATATTTAAAATTGTTATATCTTCTTCTTAGACTGATAATTTGATCATTATGTAGTGCCCTTCCTTGTCTCTTAAAATGTCCTTCATTTTAAGGTCTATTTTGTCTGATATGAGTATCACTACTCTGGCTTTCTGCAAAGAAGTTCATGGTGTCTTTTTAGTTTCCACATGTAAGCGGTAGCATTGGGTGTTGCTGTCTAATTGTCTGACTGGTTTCACTTCGCATGATAATTTCTAGGTCCATCCATGTTGCTATAAATGTTGGTCATTTGTTCCTTTTATTGGCTGAGTAATATTCCATTGTGTGTATGTACCATATCTTCCCTATCCACTCCTCTGTAGATGGGCATTTAGGTTGTTTCCATGACCTGGCTATTGCATATAGTGCTGTAATGAACACTGGAGTACATGTGTCTTTTCGAGTCATGGATTTCTCTGGATAGATGCCCAGGAGTGGGATTGCTGGATCAAATGGTAATTCCATTTTGAGTTTAATGAGGAATCTCCATACTGTTTTCCACAGTGGTTGCACCAATTTGTATTCCCACCAACAGTGTAATAGGGATCCTTTTTCTCCACACCCTCTACGGCACTTATTGATTGCAGATTTTTTGATGATGGCCATTCTGGTTGGTGTATTGCTACTCTGGCTTTCTTTTGATGCCTGTTTGCATGGAATATTTTCTTCCATACTTTCACTTTCAATTTGTATGTGTCTCTAGAAGTGAAGCGAGTCTCTTGAAGACAGCATATATATGGGTATTGTTTTTGTATCCATTCAGGTAGTCTATGTCTTTTGGTTGGAGCACCTGGTCTATTAACATTTAAGGTAATTACTGATATATATGTTCTTATTGACATTGTATGAACTGTTTGGGGTTTTTGTTGCTCTTTTTTTTACCCTGAAGTTTTGATATAGGAGTCTATATACAAATGAGATTGTATTAAGTTGTTGGTTTCTTAATTGCACATGTTTTTCCAGTGACCTGCATTTGTGCTCTCTTCTCATGATTACTGTTTTGGGTAGCATAATTGTGCATATATGATTTAGTATCTTTACTGTATATATGCCTTTATTGGTGGGCCTTATCATTTGTGGTGTTTTTGATTCTGGTTGTGGCCTTTTCTTTTCTGCCTAGAGAAGTTCCTTTAGGATTTGTTGTAAAGCTGGTTTAGGGTTGCAGAACTCTCTTAGCTTTTGCTTATCTGTAAAGGTTTTGATTTCTCCTTCAAATCTGAATGAGAGCCTTGCAGGGTAAAGCAATCTTGGTTGGAAGTTTTTCCCTTTCATCACATTTAGTATATCAAGCCACTCCCTTCTGGCCTGTAGGGTTTCAGCTGAAAAATCTGCTGATAAGCTTATTGGGGTTCCCTTGTATGTCATTTGTTTCTTTTCCCTAGCTGCTTTCAAAATTTTCTCTTTGTCTTTAATTTTGGTCATTTTGATTAATATGTGTCTCGGCATGTTCCTCCTTGGGTTTATTTTATATGGTACTCGTTGCGCTTCCTGGATTTGAGTGAGTGGTTCCTTTCCCATATTAGGAAAGTTTTCGGCTATAATCTCCTTGAATATTTTTTATGCCCCCATCTTTCTCTCTTCTCCCTTTGGCACCCCTATAATATGGATGTTGGTGTGTCTAACATTATCCCAGAGTTCTCTGAGACTCTGCTCATTTCCTTTCAATCTTTTATCTCTTTTCTTGTCTGCATTAGTGATTTCCACTAATCTGTCCTCCACCTCACTGATTCGTTCTTCTGCCTCCTGTATTCTACTGTTGGCTGCTTCTAATGAATTTTTTATTTCAGTTATTGTATTTTGCATTTCTTGTTGTTTAATTTTTACAGCTTGTATTTCTTTGCTCAGTGTTTCCTGTAAATTATCTATCTTTGCCTCCAGTCTATTTCCAATGGCTTGCATCATCTTCAGCATCAACAGTCTAAAGTCTCTTTCTGGGAGGCTGATAATCTCCTCATCACTGAGCTGTTTTTCTGGGCTTTTCTCTTTCTCCCTTATCTGAATTATAGTTTTCTGTCTTTTCATTTTTATAGGTTTTTGGTGTTGTGACATTTTTGCCAACAATAGAGTTGTAGCCTCTCTTTGTTCTGGTGTTTGCCACCCCTGTGGCTAAAGTTGGTATGGAGGGGGCTTGCTGTAGGCTTCCCGATGGGAGAGACTGATGCCTGCCCACTGGTAGGTGGGGTTGATTCCTCTCCCTTTGATGGATGGGGCTTTGTCTCTGGATGAGATAAGTGGCTGGCTGTGTGCCTGAGGGTTCTTTGCCCAGCCTGTTTCCTGATGGGTGGGGCTGTGATCCCACCTGGATTAATATTTGGCCTGGGGCGTCTCAGCTCTGATGAGGGGGACCGGATTTTCCCAGAAATGGCCACCTCCAGAGTAATGCAGGCTGTTGAGTGTTCCGGAGAGCTTCACCTCCAATGCCCTTCCCCCACCACAAGTCACAGTCACCCCTGTTTTCCCAGGAGATCCTCCAAGAATTGCAGTCAGGTTCCACCCAGATTCCTCTGGAGACTGCTTTGCCCTAGGACCCAGTGCACGAGAAAGTCTGTGTGTGCCTTTCAAGAATGGGGTCTCTGGAGTTCCCTTTGTGGCTCAGTGGTTAACGAATCTGACTAAGAACCATGAGGTTTTGGGTTCGATACCTGGCGTTGCTCAGTGGGTTAAGGATCTGGCATTGCCATGAGCTGTGGTGAAGTTTGCAGATGCGGCTCAGATCCCGCGTTGCTGTGGCTATGGCAAACGCCGGCGGCTACAGATCCTGTTAGACACCTAGTCTGGGAATCTCCATATTCCACGGGTGTGGCTCTACATAAAAGGCAAAAAGACAAAAAAAAAAAAAAAAGAATGTGGTCTCTGTTTCCCCCAGTCCTTTGGAGCTCCTGCACACAAGCCTCGCTGGCCTTCAATGCCAGATGCTCCAGGGGCTCTTCCTCCCTGTGCCCGATCCCCAGGAGTGGGGTTTTGACATGGGGCTCAGAACTCTCTGTGCTGTAGCTAAGTCTCTGTGATGCAGTTACTTTCCAGTCTGTGGGGCTTCCCACCCAGGAGGTATGGGGTTGCTTCTATCACGTAATCACCCCTCCTACCTCTTGATGTGGTATCTTCTTTGTCTTTTGGAGTAGAATATCCTCTTTGGAAGTTTACAGTCCATTTGGTTGAAGGCTGCTCGGCATTTGGTTGTAGTTTTGTTGTTTTTTGGGAGAGAAGTTGAGCTCTAGTCCTTCTATTCCACCATCTTAATCCACTCTCTGGGCTTAGTTTTTGGATTTGTTTTTGTTGCTCTTTTTTCTTCCCTTCTTCTCTTGGTCTCTCTTCTTGTGGTTTGATGACTACCTTTAGTGTTGCATTTGAGTTGATTTTTCTTATTTGTTTGTGAATCAATTGTACATTTTTGGTTTTCAGTTACCCTGAAGTTTTGATATAGGTGTCTATACATAAATGAGATAGTTTTAAGTAGCTGGTTTCTTAATTGCATATGCGTCTCTATTGTCCTGCATTTGTACCCTTCTCTTCTTCCGATTTCTGATTTTGGTAGCATAATTGTACATGGATGATTTAGTATCCTTACTGTATATATAACTTTACAGTTACAGGGATCTTTAGGCAGCCTGTTTACTGATGACTGGAGCTCTAATCCCACCTGGCTTATTGTTTGGCTTGGGGCTTCTCAGCGCTGATGGGTGGAGCCAGATTTTCCCAAAATGGCCACCTCCAGAGAAATGCAGCCTGATGAATATTCCCAAGAGCTTTGCCTCCAATACTCTTCCCCCACAACATTCCACAGTCACCCCCCCACCCCATTTTCCCAGGATATCCTCCAAGAACTGCAATCAGGTTCAATGCAGATTCCTATAGAGACTTTGCTTTGCCCTGGGACTTGCTAAAGTCTGTGTGCGCCTTTCATGATTGTGGTCTCCACAGTCCCGTGAAGCTCTTGAACATAAGCCCCACTGGACTTCAGTGCCAGATGCTCTGGGGGCTCTTTTTCCCAGTTCCATATCCTCTGATGTGGGGACCTGATGTGGGGCTCAGAACTCTCACTCCTGTAGGTAAGTCTCTGTGATACAGTACTTTCCAGTCTGTGGAGCTTCCCACCTATGAGGTATGGGGTTGTTTATATTGCATAATCACCCCTCCTTCCTCTTGATGTGGCCTCCTCTTTGTCTTCTGGAGTAGGCTATCTTTTTGAAAGTTTCCAGTCCATTTGGTTGAAGGTTGCTCAGAATTTGGTTATGAGTTTGTTGTTTTTATGAAAGAAGTTGAGCTCCAGTCCTTCTTTTCTGCCATCTTAATCATCTATCCTCGCCATTCACTCTTAAAAATCACCCTTAATTTTTTTTCCTGCAACTAATCTGTTTCAATAAGCTCACCTGTATCCTGCTCCCTTTCTTGCCTTAATATGGGGTTAACACTAGGCTATCTATAATCACCTAAAGACTGGACTCTTTGTGTTAATAACATTTGCTTAACTGCTTTGGACTATATACTGACAGGGAGAAGATACAAGATCTGAAATTCCAGGCAACTGAGTGAATAATGTGAGAATGACTCATTATTTTGAGTCTGACTCATCAAACAGCTGAAGAGGGCATTAGAGGAATGAAAATTAATGAGCATTTTCTTGTTTCCCTAGGAAGACACCTGAAAAGTCCCCAACTGCTATGTATTACAAGTCAAATCTTCAAAGCTGAACTTCTGACTACTTAGCAGGAGGCTGAATGTTTAATAGTGAGGTCAAGAACAAGTTAAAACATTTTTGTGCTGGTTGACATCTGTGAAGTCCTGTGGGTCACTACATTCTTTAAATTGAACATCCATAGAACAGTTGGTAAAGTTTCACTCCCTTGGGGGGAACTCAGAAGTGACTGTTAGGAAGTCACGTACATCATTTATAGCAGGTCTGAAGCCTTAGGAGGTTCTATTGTCTACTTTCTTGTCCCAGCTATCAAATCCAGGTGAGTTACTAACCCCACCAACACCCTGACCTGACCCTACCCTCTCAGCAGCTCCCTTGTCACCCAGCCTACACATGGCTGGAAAAAATTAGAGGGAACAATGACCACAGTGACCTGGCAGGATTGCTGTGGGGCAAAGGCCATACTAAAATACCAATGCAGCTGCAAGATATGAATAAATTAGAAAGGGTTCAGAGGACAGACATGAAAATGATAAAGCACTTTAAAAACAGATTATGTAGAAAGACTAAAGGGATTTAAATTGTTTAGCCTTGAGGGATAAAGGCTGAGGATAAATAGAATAATGATCTTCAAATAGTGAAGTAACTCTCCTTCATTTAGTTCCATGGCAATCAAGGGTCAATCATTTTAACATCAGGGATAAATTAGAAAATTGGTTCGTATGATTTCTTCTTAGAAAGAAGGACATGACTACCACAGACAATTTCACATTATCTTTTGTAGCATCTGGCAAATTAAACACAAATATTATTTTCACCATTCTCTCCCAGTACATACTCCAGAAGTTAAAACAGATTAAGTATGATTACCCAAGGCTTATGTATGTGATTACACTGGGAAGCATAGACTCCCACAACACTGGCCTTATCACATATGGGTACAAAGTGCCAGAGTACATCAGCTTATCTTAAAGCTAATCATGCAGTTAGAAAAATAGACCAAGCTTGGAAATAATAAGTAGTTGACTATTTTTAACTAGTTGTTAAATTGATCTTTAAGTAATTAAAAACTACAAACTGAATTAGAAGAAAGATCGCCATGCTTACTATTTTCAGTTAGACAAAGACATGTTTGGGTTCTAAGTTATTTAAATGTGTAAAACACTAAGGAAGCAAGCATTTGAGGTGTAGGCGAGGTCTACAACTTGCTCCCATTTAGGGGGACATATGCTTTTGGGTGGACCAGTGTTATCAAGGCTAATGGCTCCTTGTTACAGCTCTTTGTTCCAGCTTTGCTTTTCACTTCTAACTTGTAGGACAGCTTAAATGGTTGACTTGTTTAAAGTGCTTAATTACTCATGTGGTGGCTATTACCAATACAAACTGTCTACAGGATACACAGACAGCTATTGTGTCCCAGATGATGTTACAATACTAAATGGGTCCTGATTACTGTACATTGCTTCTCAATGCTGTTAATTTGCATGTTTGAATAAGTCTGTTGGGACACCATTTTACAGCTATTGCTCTATGTACACTGCTTGGGATCGCTTTGGGAAACAGTATGTGATTGGCTTTTTCTATTCATCAGAATAGAGGGTTTGGATTTGCTGACACCATTGCCATTATGTATTGTACCTATGGGTTTTGTGGCCCATTACATATTGGATTGCTGCACTTGCTTTTTCTTTTTCTTCTTTTTTTCCTCTTAGTGCTCAGTGTCTGCTTATTATGTAATGTTCTTCTTAAATGTGAAAGCCACCATTAGTATATGATTGTTAACTGGGAAGAACAGAAGGATTTTAAGAAAAAAAAATTGAAATGTTTACCGGGTATCTTTATAGCTTTTTAGAATTAGTTTCATAAATGCTAATGAAAACTTAAGTCTCTTTTCTTAAAAATTAGATAAGCAAATTTTTTTTTAACCTAATGATTATTTAAGCAATCAGACTCTACGTGAAATTTACAAGTTTGTCCCTCCAAAAAATATTTTAAACTTCATGTTCTTGTTTTGCTTGCCAGTTAATTAAATAAAACTTAAGAATTTACTTGGCATGTACAATCCTATTTTAAACGAAAAATTAATCAATGTTTTGAATATAACATAGTATACATTAAATATCAGTTTAAGAGACTAAGTGCCATGAGTTGAAGAACCTCTCTAGGACCACTCAAGGTCAAGCTTTTCTGCTTGTCTTGTGGGCTCTGTAAGGCTTAGAATACATGACCTGAAAGGGCTGTGTTGAACTTTCAGTTTTATGTGTATCAATAAAAAAAAATTTATAATGAGCTGAAGTATATATAGCAAAAAAATAAAATAAAGTCTAGATCATCTGATTAAGAAAACAATTGCTTGCTGTGAGAATATTTATATTAGAAGAGAAGAAATAAGCTTAGAAGATAGAGAACTTGCCTAATGAGGTAGAGTTTTAGGATAGTAATCATATACACACACGTTCATGATAGTCTCATACTGTGGTTGATTACATTCCCAGGCAATGATTTCTAGTTAGTCACATGTAAGTATTTATTGAAATGGAGGTTTTTAGGTCCCACCTTGGAAATGACTGATTCATTTGGCCTTGTATAAGGCCTATGAATCCATTTCTTCAAAACTGTTTAGATGATTTTGAGGATCAAGCAAGAGTTTGCATATCTCTAGTCTATAGGACTAGTTTCAGTAGAGCTGCATAGAAGAGGTGCAGTTTTCAGCAGCCCTTCCATTTCAGAGAGAAACCAAATGGAATTATAAAGAGATATGGGAAAAAAATAATAACAAAAGCAGCAGAAATGCAGTTACTGAATTCCTACTGAGGAAGTGTGAGCTTTTTAAGAGCACTTCAGATGTCAGGAGTAATGGACCAAGGCAAGGCTGCCTAGGCCGCAGAGTCAGACACACAAGGAGGAGACCAGAAGCCATAGCACAAATGAGAGGATCTAAAGAAATACCCATCACTATCCTTGTACATAAGTGTCCTCTTCTGTGATTACTGCATTGACTTCTTTCATTCTCTAGGTTGATCAAGTAGATTCAAACATTGTGCCAAAATCAGCACTAATTCTACTTAACACTGTATTTGCATATATATAGCAATGTAGAATCTTAGAAACTGTATATTAGTTAACTGAGCTTGTGTTTGAGGAAATGCCTTTTTTAAAAAATGAAACTTTCCTTGAGATTATCTTCCTAATTGTTTAAAATATGGTTCCTAAATATTAATCAAAGAACAGCCTATATAATAAAAATTATATAATGTATTAAAAACTAAGAATAGAGTATTTAAGAACCCAAATTAAAATTAACACATTTTTCACTCTCCCACCTATTATAAAACAGAAACATAAGTAAAACAATGAATGGTAATGCACTATAAAAATGCTATGTATTAAGATGTAGTGAAAATAATGTTCAAAAGTATATTTCTCAAACTGCAATATTGTATTTTTAAACAAAGAGATTTTTTAGGTGTTCCCCGGCAGTTCAGTGAGTTAAAGATCCAGCACCGTCACTGCTGTGGCACAGGTTTGATCCCTGGCCTGCAAACTTCTGCATGCTTCAGGTATGAACAAAAATAAATAAATAAAATTAATAAATTTGAGAATTTTTAGATTTTAAGAAAAAATTAACAGTAAGGACCGAGCGTTCCCAAATATCTTCTCCCCACATCTGCACAACAATTTACCTCATTATTAATGTTTTTCATTAATGTGGCTTATTCGTTACAATTGGTGACCTATTATTGATACCATCTATTGTTGATACTATTATTGATAACATCATTGCTATTAACTGATGATCATAGTTTACACGAGCACTTACTCTAATGTTTTACATTTTACAGATTTTGGTATAAAAGCTCATTTTTACCATTAAGGTTTCAGTATATCTCATAACTGCAGGAAATCTAAGCGCAAGAAGAAGTAGAATCAGGGAGTAAGCTCAAGGATGAAAGTTTTTGCATTATTTGAGAAATATTTACCTCACTGCATGTGCTGAAAAGCCAAACTATCCATCACATTGCTCTAATTCTTTAAAATATAAAGCTGTTACTTTTTTCTAATTTCTCATAGTGTTCCACTGAAGCACCTATCTTGGGACCTGTATTTTATTGACCAGTCAAAGAAAGTTTGTGAAAAAAGTTACTTTTATCAAGCAAGTGTATATTCTTTTAAAAAAAAAAGTTATGGCAGGAAAAAAATTAATGTTCAAATAATCATTAGAAATCTTAACCTCATCTATTTCCAAACATATTAAAATTATCAATATGTTTTCTTCAAGGTTTGTTATGACAGTGTATTTAAATCTAATATTTAATTCTGTAGTATCAGCATACATTAAAAAGGATTATCCAAAGAAGATTGACATTTACTTTTCAAGCAAATTTCCTTCTAGGAACAGCAAACTGCATTAAGAGTTACTCTATCCCATTGTATCTAAGCGGCTGTTAAGAACCTGACACTGTCTCCATGAGGATGCAGGCTGGATCCCTGGCCTTGCTCAGTGGGTTGGGGATCCAGCCTTCCCACAAGCTGCATAACTCACATGGCCCTGTGTTGCTGTGGCTGTGAGCTAGGTTGGCAACTTCAGCTCTGATTCAACCCCTAGACTGGGAACTTCCATATGCTGCAGGTACAGCTGGGTTTAAAAAAAAAAAATTCTATAAATATTTGTATTGTTTCCATCTTATGCTATTTGAATGATGTCATCTCAAACATTCTAATTTTAGGTATAAAATATGTATCTAATTATTTGCTGGGTACATCTTGCTAAAAATTTATTTAAATTAATATTACCATCCAGTGTTTAGCATTTCTTGGGCCATGTTAGTTCTCTGCTCAGGCATCTTGAACAAATCAGTTGATCTTGAATCTCAAAAGAAGAATAACAATTTAATGAAATTGCTTTTCTGAATTCCCTATTGTATTTGTTTTAGCACTCTTCCTATTTGTCTTTCCCACTAGTACCATGATTTTAAGTCATGAGTCAGAGTAAAATCTGAATCAGAGTTTCAAATGTTCAGTGATGCATAGCTTACAGAAAGCAGAATTTACATACAAAGTTAGCCTTGCTTGTTATGTGTGGATTTTCAGAAGTCCACCATGGGGATTTTTGGTCTGCATTCAGGGGCATGACAGTAGGAAGCAAACAGAAGACATTTCACAGGGGGTCAGGGGACATAGCTACATCTGAGAGTCTGTCCCTAATTAATCTTAAACTTCTTGCAAGTCACATTTTTTATGATACTAGTAATTTAAAGTAATGAAGTTGGGAATGAATGCCTTAGATGATGAGGCTAAGTCAGATATATTAATAAGGCAGCTATAATAGGTGGCATCATATGTAAAATGTCTGATTATATAGAAATGTATTTTTTTAGCCCTCTCGTCTTAGGGCTGCACCTGTGGCATTTGAAAGTTCCCAGCCTAAGGGTCAAATCAGAGTTGTAGCTGTAGGCCTACACAGCAGCCACAGCAATGCCAGATCCAAGCCATATCTGCCAGATCCTTAACTCACTGAGCTAGACCAGGGATCAGACCCACATCCTCATGGATAGTAGTTGAATTCTCAGCCCTCTGAAGCACAGTGGGCACTCCAGCTGTGTTTTTTATGTATAAAAATAGACCTGTTTTTGTCCAAATTCCTTTAATACCATATTTACTCTTTCCCCAAATAAAATGTCTTGATTTCAGTAGCACTTGTTATATTCTATTTTTTCCTAATTTTACTCAAATGGGTTTTCTTGCATTACTGATGTGAGTTGAATAGGGAAAAAAACACAGCATCCACATGTACATTTGTGAATGGAGTACTTGTGAGGAGTAACACATGGTTTTACTATAAAATCTAAATTTCTCTTGTATGATTGACACTTCACATGTGTGTTCTCTCTTTAAGTATCTTGCCCTTAGAGATTGACCATAATCTCAGAAGCAACTAAAACCCTGACAAAAATACTGACTCATCTTTTTATAAGAAAATATGTATATGTTTAATAAATTATACTCACATTTGAAATGATTATATTTTGAAAGTACATGTGATAGGTATCTGATCTATGTTCTACCTACCTCAAATACAAAATGCCATTTGCCTCTGTCCTCTCTCTATATATAGATAGATATCTATATATCAAGATGTAGCTATATACACAAACATATACACATTAGTTTTGTGCACGAGAATATTAAGTTGTTGAGATAAACTAATGCCACTAGAAAATGAAATATACAAGATTAAAAATGTTTGAAAATAAGTTTTATAGGTTTATAGAAATAAAATATTTTGTTCTAAAATGTTTACAATGAAAAATGTTTTAATATTAGATAGATATATAGGGTATTTCAAGTAAAATAAAGTCAAATTAAGCTGTGCCCTACATGATTTCAAAGCAGTTGTTTAGGAGTTCCCTTTGTGGAACCCAACTGGCATCCATGAGAACATGGGATTGATCCCTAGTCTTGCTCATTGCCATGAGCTGTGGTGTAGGTCACAGATGCTGCTTAGATCCCATGTTGCTGTGGCTCTGGCATAAGCCAGTAGCTACAGCTTACAGCTCTGATTGGACCCCTAGCCTGGGAACCTCCCGATGCTGCAGGTGCAGCCCTAAAAAGACAAAAAGAAAAGCAGTAGTTTAAAAAATTAATATTGTAGCTCAATTGGTTGTGTTTTTTTTATTGATAAAAATGTAGATTAACATTTTTTTGGTATGTTCAATTGACCAAATCAGCTCATTGTTTATATCATGTTGGTGAAATGATGAATCATATTGATGTCATTAATCATACTGATGTCAACCATGAAACAATGGATTCTCTATTCACAGTAGCTCTGGGAAATGGAGTGATCATCAGTTCTCTAGATCAATTTCATGTCAAATGAATATGATAAGACTGCTGAGTGTATTTGATGGCTTATGCCATCCTCAATTATTCTGGTTTTATAGATCATGTTCGAAGAAAAAATAATGGTGGGAAAAGGTGGCGTGGTCAATTCTCATATCAAAACACTAAAAGCAACTGTCATGTTGATTGGTTTATTTCACACATGTATTTGGTTGTGTAAAGTAGAAATAGTAACAGAAACTTATAATGATACTTTTTATATGTACAGTGAAATAAATTGTGTAGAATGAGGTTTAAGCAAGAAATCCCACAACATGATGAATTTAGCAAATAATGACCATGTGTACCTGAGTAAATGACATCACCTCTTTCAGTCTTAATTTCTCGGAGTAACTAATTCCACCTCTTTTTGTTTTAGTTTTTCTACCTGTGTAAGGAAAAATATAATAGAGCAAGTAACTTGCCTCCCTTGGGTATTTTGATGATCTAATGAATTAAAATCTATGAAATAACTTTATTAATTGTAAAGTTAGAGTGTAAGTGTGATGATGATGATTGAGTATGTCTGGTTACTTTGATACTCCACAGCCTCATTGAAAAGAATGAGTGCTTAACATTCTTAGAGATTTGTTAAAACCCCGGAAAACTGCTGAGATGGATAAAATGATAAAAGCTTAACAACCTGTGTTAGGAAATAGTTGTATGCTTGAAACAAAACTTAAACCACCAACTACAAAGTGCCATGGACTATTATGTAAATTAGCCTAAGAGAGTATCCCTATTTTACATAATTAATGGGAATATGGTGAAAAGTTTGAGCACTCATAAATATTACTTATTTATATATGGTTGCTCTATGTTTGGAGATGAAGAAATGAAAACTTTCACTTGTAAAAAAAATGCTACCTTCTTTTAATCAGGCATATCTTTGAATTTATTGTTAGAAATGTGTACTTATTTTTATTTCTTCTAGTCTTAATTTTTGGTGACATTTATTTCGCTTTTCATTGATTGTCTATTCAGATAAATGCCACTTAAACTTGACTTCCTCCCAAATGAAAGGCACATTTTTAATTTCAGAGCACTGGGTCTCTGGTTTTTATTATGTATCAATCATCCTCATTAGAAAATAGAGGATGTTTCCAGATATTTTATTTCATAGAAAGCACTATTCATTGGAACCTGTAAGTAATGTTCTACAGTACTGAATATCACTTAAGATCCTATACAAAAGCAGGTCAGTGAGAAAAAGAGGGTTCTTGAGGAAACCTGAGGAACCTGGAGGATGATACAGTTAGTTGTCAAGTTTATGCCCTTCAAAAGCCAGTCATTCTCTTGTTGAATTTATACACTATAGTGGGAGTTTCATACCTAATTTTATTTTTAATTGGAATAAAAATTATTGAGTATGTATTAAGGAGTATTTTATCTGTCTATCTATCATCTATCTATCTATCTATCTATCTATATACACACCTATACATATATAATAGCATCATATGATCAGTTAGGTAAAATATGAAAATTATATGCATTATTTTAGTGAAAAGTAAAATTGAGCCCTCTCACTGACTGAACATGGAATTTACATTTCAGTAAAAGTAAGTATTTTAGGAGGGCAATTTGTCCCTGTGTACCGGAAGACTTTAAAAAGTGCTGTACTGGGAGTTCCCATGACGGCTCAGTGGTAATGAACCTGACTGTATCCGTGAGGATGCGGGTTTACTCCCTGGCCTTGCTCAGTGGGTTAAGGATCCAGTGTGGCAGTGAGCTGTGGCATAGGTTGCAGGTGTGACTCAGACCCCGCATTGCTGTGGCTGTAGCATAGGCCAGCAGTTGCAGCTTTCACTGGACTCCTAGCCTGGGAACTTCCCTATACCACAGTGCAGCCCTTAAAAGCAAAAAATAATAATAATAATTTTTTAAATTGATTTATTTTAGCTCTGCTGTGTACTTTTAGGAATTTTCCTAAGAAAATATACAAAGATGATATAGGTATAGATATAGGCCTAGATATATGAATGAAAATTTTGGAAACAACAAAAATGTCCAATAATAGGGGACCAGTTTAATAAAGTACAATATCTATAAATGGAATGCAGCCACAAAACTTTTAAAGCTTTGTTTATGTGTATATGGTAGGGGTGTGAGGCAGTATGGGGTGTGGAGAGAGAGAAAAACAAATAAACATAGTATATTTCAAGGGAAGAAAACAGAGTGAAAGTATAGTTTGTAATCAGTTTTGATTTTATAAATCATCATAATGACCTTAATTTATAGAATACACTAAGATTTTTAAAGAATGGCCCCTGTTAGTTTATTATGGCAAAACATTTATTAATATATGGAAAATTTCATATTTAAAACACAGCCATAATTCTGTCATTCCATGATTACCAGTTCTAATATTTTGGTGTTTAATTTTGTGGATACTTACTAGATGTGAAAATATGTGAGAAACATTTGATTTCTTTACATTTTTGAAGTTGATATACTACATTAAAAGTCAGTCTCTTTTCAAATACCAGCGTAATTCAGTGTGGATATCAGACTTTAAATACAAACAGAAATGCAAATGTCAGGAACCCTGTACTTTAAAAGCAGGTGGTGTTTATTGCCTCCTGCTTTTAAAATGTCTTTCTATCTTTATTAACGACAAGGTGGGTGGAAGGCCGAGCTTCTATATATTTAACACTATGCTTTAATTCTAAAGAGATTATAATAAATGTTTTTTTTTGATGACTAATCCCTAAGGTGATTCACTCTCAACTGCATAGAAATGTTGTCTTATTTTGAAGAGAAAAGAAGCTGCTAGCTTAGTCAAGATTATATTCCTGGCAGGGTAGCAAATAAAAAAAAACAGATTTTTGTTTTATTTTCAAAAGAAGGTGGTGGCAGGATGACAATTTAACAAGTATGCAGCTGTAGGTATAATGATATCACCTTTAAAGCCATGTCTCCGTAAAGCAATTGATGTAGCTAGTTTGATTCAAACCACTTAGATAAGCAGCTATATTTTATCTGTGGATAAGGAAATAATATACTATTATTTATAGGATTATATTAATATATGTTATACACTAATATAATATATGTTATGTAATTTACATAATTAGCTGTAGTCAGACATTTATCTTTGAACAAGTTTTCTCAGCGTTCGTGCTATTGCTATTTTGGACCAGGTACTATGTTGTCAGGGGTAGGGGTAGTGGGCTGCCTTGCACATTGTAAAACCTTGAGCAGCATTTTTGGCTTCCCTGCATCACCCCAGGTGTGATCATCAAAAATGTCTCTGAATACCACCAAATGTTCCTTTAGTAGAGCAAAACCCACCCCTGGTTGTGAATCACTGCCTTGGACTCTATTTTGGAAGTCTGTTTTTATTCTCAATGGAGCTATAAGAAGAAGGAGTAAGGGCCTTTTCTAGATTTAAAGAAGAGATGCCATCTCCATATGCCTTAGGAAAATAATGTGGTGCTAGACATCAGCCTTGCCTATTTAGCCCAAAAAGTCTTTTCCAGGTCACAAGGACAGAGGTGGTTCTGTGTTTCTGTTTAGTCTAACCTCTAAGCTTTTACCCAAATATTTCTTTAAAAAAATAAATTTATTTGGTATATAGTTGACAGAAGAGAAAGTTGTGTTAGTTTTAGGTGTAAAGCAAAGTAAATCAATTATACATATACATATATCTGTACCTTTTCAGATTATTTTCACATATAGACTATTAAACACTATTGAGTTGATTACTCTGTGCTCTACTGTAGGTTCCTTATTCCCTACCTATTTTATATATAGTACTGTGTTTATGTCAATCACAATCCCTAATTTAACTCTCCCACCCCACATTTCCCCTGGCCCAAATATTTCTTGACCTCCTGGATCTTTCCTCCCGGCCTAGATTATCTTTAGAGTACTCCTGGTTTCTGGACATGATCCAGATGTGTAGCATCCTCAGAGCTAATAAATAACATCAACTCCAATTAACATGGCTACTAACATATAGTTTTACTAACTACCCAGATAAAATGCAAGTGCTTCTTTAACTTCTTTAGGAAAAACATGTCTTTCTGTTTTTTACTCAATTTTTATTTAATCTCCTTTGTTTCAATTTTCTCAAAATATTAACTTCAGCTTTACCTGAATGTCACATTTTTCAAACTTTTAACATCATCATGGAAATTACTTCTTAGCCAGTTGCTAAAAATACGTTTATTGGAAATAAAATATCCAGTAATCTAACCCATGCACCAAGTAACTATTTTTGTATATTAGCTGTTTTGTATAGTAAATTTATTTTCATCAATCATTGACTTGAAACATGTTTTCATTGACAGCTATTATTTGCAGGCATGGTCATAGGCACAAAATACTGAACACAACCTTCTCTGTGCTCAAGAACTATCAATGAGGTGGGAGAAAATAAGGGAGAAAATATTGGTAGCGCTAGAGCAAGCAGAAATAACCACAGGGATGCTATATGAAAGAACCTGAGAAGGACAGTTCATCCAGTACTGAGAGTTTACTCGACAAATGAACCCTTCCTTTACCTACAACTCTATATTCAAATTTGAATTATTAAATATAAAAACAGCAAATTAAGTTATTTTTCATATTCTGGAGTTCACTGCACACTGTAAAAGACCATTCACAACTCATTTCTTCACAGGAAAGTTTTACTAACAGGTTAAATCCTATGCTTCCTGTTTTTACTTTTTGTTTTGTTTTGTTTCTGGTGGCTGCTATTATGAATATATACCCTGATGTATATTTTAGGAAATAAATATATTTTCTTCCCAAGAAATATTATGTCTCCATTGGAATAGTTATTGTTGCATTATCATTAATGTTTCATTGCATCTCTTAAGGGTTTCTGGGGGGGGCACTATTTTCTGGGCATTTTAATAAGTATTTCCCTATGTACATGGGGATTTTTCCAAACCATGTTGCCTTATCCTAGAGCAGCACTCACTGCACTCAAAGTTGTTAGAATTAAAGAAAATCAGACTGAGGAAAAGATATTTGAGGAGGACAGAAACAATAATAAGAAAATCTCTAGATCAAGAAAATAACATTTTTCAGTTTTTGCTACTGTGTATCACTTAATTTGTAATTAATGAACCAATTCTTCCAGAACTGTCAGAGCAAATTTCACATCTGCACTGAGTGTTTCAACTCTGCTTCAGTCAACGATACAATATGAATTTGTTTTCTATCTTACAATGTGTTTTGACACTCTTAGGGAGGAAAGTAGACAAAATTTAAATTCCTACTTCTTTTAATTGTTACTTTTTGTTGAATTCATGTGATCTTGGTTTTTGTTTGGTCAGTTGTTCTTTTGTACATAGATGATGAATATTGCTGAGGATGATTTAGAGCTGTATTCTGGAACCAGGATAGCAAGAATACTTAGTCCTAGAAGGGGATCAAAATTGGATTGGCTAATGCTGCATACACTGGTATGCCACAGATCTATAAAAATAAAAATAACATGTAAAATAAAAAAATTAAAGCATTCTCTAGCACCACACACAAAAATAAACTCAAATGGATTAGAGACCTAAATGTAAGATCAGATACTACAAAACTCCTAGAAGAAAACACTGGCAGAAAACTTTTTGACATAAACAGCAGCAATATCTTTCTAGATTCACTTCCTCGAGTAATGGAAAAAAGAATAAATGAATGAGGTCTAAAATCTTTTGTACAGCAAACTAAACTATAAACAGGAGTTCCCAAATGGCTCAGCAAGTTAAGCATGTGGCATTGCACTGCAGTGGCTCTGGTTGCTGCTGTGTGCTGTGGCATGGGTTCAATCCCTGGTCTGGGAACTTCCACATACCATGAGTACAGCCAAAAAAAAAAAAAAAAAAAAAAAAAAAAAAAAAAAAAAAAAAAAAAAAAGAAAAAGAAAAAGAAAAGAAACTAGGAAACTATAACCAAAACAAAAAGACAATGAATAGAATAGGATAAAATATTTGCAAATGATGCAACTGACAAGGGATTTATCTCTAAAATATACAAACGACTTAAATAGCTCAATACCAAAACAAACACGCAATCAAAAAATGAGCAGAATATCTAAATAGATATTTCTCCCAAAATATATACAGATGCCAAAAAGGCATATGAAAAGATTTTCAACATCAGAAATTGTTTTAGAAATGTAACTCAAACTACAATAATGTATCACCTCACACTGGTCAGAATGGCCATCCTCAAAAAGTCCACAAATAATAAATGTTTTAGAAGGAGTGGAAGAAAAGGAACTCTCCTACTCTTTTGGTGGAAATATAAATTGGTGCAGCCACTATGGATAACAGCATGGCGGTTCCTGAAAAAACTAAAAATAGATTTACTGTATGATCCAGCAATCCCACTCCTGGGCATATAGCTGAATGAAATCATAATTCGAAAAGATACATAAGGAGTTCCCTTCATGACACAGTGGTTAACGAATCCGACTAAGAACCATGAGGTTGTGGGTTTGATCCCTGGCCTTGCTTGGTGGGTTAAGGATCCGTCATTGCCGTGAGCTGTAGTGAAGATTGCAGACGTGGCTTGGATCCCGTGTTGCTGTGGCTGTGGCGTAGGCCAGCAGCTACAGCTCCTGTTAGACCCCTAGTCTGGGAACCTCCATATGCCGCGGGTGCGGGTCTACATAAAAAAAAGGCAAAAAGACAAAAAGATACATAAAATCCCAATGTTCATTGCAGCAGTATTTACAATAGCAAAGACATGGAAACAGCAGAAATGTTCACTGGCAGATTAATAAAGATTTGGCCTATATGCATAATGGAATATTACTCAGCCATTAAAAAAAATGGTGTATGCCATTTGCAGCAACATGGTTGGACCTAAAGATTATCATAATAAGTGAAGTAAATCAGACAAAGACAAATATCATATGATATCCCTTATATGTGGAATCTAATTTAAAAAATGAAATAAGTGAACTTGCATACAAAGAAGAAGTAGACTCACAGGCATAGAAAACAAACATGGTTACTAAAGGGGGCAGGAAGGGAAAAATTAGGAGTCTGATATTAACATATGCACTGCTATATATAAAATAGATAAACAACAAAGAGCTGCTGTATAGCACAGGGAACTATATCCAATATTTTATAATAACTTATAAGGAAAAAGAATCTAGAAATATATATACATACATATATATATGTATATAACTGAATGACTTTGCTGTAGTCCTTAAACTAACACAACATTGTAAATGAACTGTATTTCAATTTAAAAATAATATAATATGAACCCTCAGAGTAAGACATCAAAGGGGCCTCAAAACAACCCACAGAGAGATGGCCTAAGTTTTATATGTGTGTGTATGTGGTGAGAGGATGTGAATTTATTGCAGTAAGACGATATTTATAAAATCTATGTAGGAAGCGTTCTCTTGGAAGCAGGACTCAGGCTTATACTTGGGAATTTAGAGCCTAACTCAAGAAGAGTTGAATCTTCCAGATTTTACAAAAGGTGACTATATTACCCATAAAACTCCTAAAACACCTTAAATTCTGGAAGCTAAAAGTCATACTTAGAATTTGTTTCTATATAACAATAAGTCCTTATTAGCAGTCTGATAAGATTTCCTATTTCATTTGATATTCTGATGATATACTGTTACAGTAGAAAGCAACATTATTATTATCATGGTGGAAAGCAAAAAAAATAAACTATCATTTTTGCTTGTTTATTTCAACTGCTTTGCTCGAATGGTTTCCACTTGTTATATTACCTGATGATTAACAAAACAAGAAACATTTGTATAAATGAGAAAGGAAACATGAATGAGCGTGCAGAAACTGCTAAAGTAAAAACATGCAAACACATAATACTTTTTTAAAAATTGACTCATTGGCTTTAAATAGGCTGATTCTTCTTCAGATGTTATATTTCAATTTCTAAAGATAATTGCAAAATAATTCACAAGCTAGCTTGAAGGTGTCTGAGAATTCACGGAAAATGGGAGAGATGCCAGAAAGTTGAAATTGATCAGAGTGGAAGGTGCATTTCAGAATCGATTGCCACAGATGTTTCTATGACAAAAATATAAAGCTTCATTTATTAAGGGAAAAGAGTAAGCCCAGTCTTCTCCTTTTATGATATTTCTGAACCAGAGCTGAGAGAAAAACTGGTGAACATATTATTTGTAAATCTGAGCAATGCTTTACAAGAATGCCAGGTTATCCCTTTGGAGATGAAAATAATGTGATTATTTTGGATAAGCTTGTAAATGATAGTACATCTTCCAGTATGAATTAGTGTCATCTTGGAGATCTGGTTTATTACCATGTCACAGTGCCATGCTTAGATCTGTCTCAAGAACTTCATTTACAGCTTGGATAAATATATACAATGTGTGATTATCAAATACGCAAGAAACACGATGTTGCGAAGGAAAAGAAATAGGCTAGGATGTGAATCAAAAAAAGGTTTAAACGACCTTGTAAAAATTCATTTAAAAATAATAAAGTGCCTTAGTTGTGTATAAAAATAGCAGTTATACCTATTCAAGCTCAATAATGTGATGATTTAAAAATTATATGCACAAATTCTTTTATATTCCTCCGTTCAAAGGATAGAGCTTAATTCCCCTACCATATTTCTTGCCTTCAGAAATTGTGATATAGTAATGATTGATTGTTTTAAAGTAGTGTCATTTATAACATGTGTTGTTGTTTTTACCTGCTTTGTTTTAGGGGTAATTTGATATGCAGTAATAGGTAATTAATATAGTCACTATGCTACTTAGCATCAGGATTTATAAATTATAAAATACGGTTGTAGGGACCTTAAAATTAATATGTTCCAGACTGATCTGGTGGACAGAGAATACCTAGGATGAAAGTAATACCTTGCTCAGTGTTCACTTTTGAGTGCCAACCGAAAAATTGAAAGGGTTATCTGGGTAAAGGTTACTAGAAAGAGTTTGGGATGTTTAGCCTTGTGAAGAAAAGTCTGGTAGGTAGAGTAGAACTGTTAATTGTTTTAAATATTTGAGAGATCAGCATGTGAAAAAGCAATACATATTTTCTCAGCTTTCTGAGAATAAACTGCATCAGCTAGAGGTGCTCGAACATATGCTGAGTGAGTCTGTGTTACAGACATATTTTAAGAAGAGAATCTGTAAAATCACTTTCAGAACTTAGATTCTGTGATATAATCACATATACTCATGGGTTTTCTTACTTCTGGCTGTACAGTGGAAATACCTAGGGAGCTTAAAAAATAAATAAAAATGCTCAGGTTGACCATAGACGTACTGCTCTTTTGGAACACAACTAAAGCACTTTATTATTCTTTATGTGTATTTTTATGAGGTGACAGAAACCTTTTTTGGTTCACCTTCTAACCTATTCCCTGTTTGGTGACAGGACCTAGTCACTGTATTTTTAGAAAACACCTCTTTGGAGTTCCTGCTGTGGTGCAGGGGGTTAAGAATCTGACTGCAGTGGTTTAGGTCGCTTCAGAGAAACAGGTTCAGTCCCCAGCCAAACACAATAGGTTAAAGGATCTGGTGTTGCTGCAACTCTGGCATAGGTCACAGCTATGGCTCGGATTCAATAGCTGGTGGTCCAGGAAATTCCAGATGCTGTGGGTGCGGTCATTAAAACAAAAAACAAAAACAAAAAACCTCCTCTTTGCCTCTAATGTGTTGTCAGAGTTAAAGATAAAAATAATTAATATATTTACTTTGTGGCTTTCTATTTCACAAAATAATTATTTTATGCATCTCATCATAAAAAGAATGTATTTTCACTATCAAATGTAATATACATATATTTAGAGAACAGAAGCCAACAGAAAATGTGCCTAATTTGAGTAAAGTGATTAGTGAAAGGGGCTCTATTGTGTAGCCATCAAATTCATTAAGAAATGGCTATTCATGAAAAGAAATGATTTTTAATAGTCCATTTGTTAGCTAGTTAGAAAATAAATTGAGAAGCCAGGCCAGGATAACAGCACTAATAAAAATCACAGCAAATTTTTATTGAGCAATTACCGTGTGATTGACAATGTGCTGGGGCTTAACTATATAACTACTTCTCCAAATTGTACAATAGTCCTAGGAGTTACGTATTACTAAGTTCATTATTATATCCATTACACATCATTTAATGATATATACTTATATACCATTATTTTCATTATAATACTTATTGGATTCATGTATTCATTCATTTACTCAATTATTAAATTCATCTATAGTATACAGTATTTAAAATATATAGCATGTGTATATATATATGAATATGTATTATATATTTACCAAAAACACATTAGGACATATTATTGCTGGTCCAAGATAATTCAAGCAGTAATTGCTAGAGCAGCTATTTGGATCCAGGCACTCCAGGCCCTTAAATTCTCATTATGAACCATTGTTTTTGAGTTATTCATGAGTGACAGAACAACATCTTTTTTGTAAGAGTTTCTTGCTTTTTTCTTTATCTTATTGGCCAAAGACAAGTCCTTGTCCAATAATTTTCTTTGCACTTTTACTTCCTAAAAAAGGACCATGGTTTCCCAAAGAAGCAGCTAGGTCAATTTAAGAAATATAGGGATGGAAGGAGGAAGGAGAAAAACAGAGAACAAGGCCTCTATGTTTGGAAAGTAAAGGCTCATGACCACCTTTGGGTTGTAAAGAACTTGGGAAAGTCAAGAGATACTATCTAATATTGCAGAGAATAATAAATTGGGCCTCTCTGATGCAAAAAACCCACGCATACTGTGTATCCCAGTGATATCTCAGACTCTTCTTTCTCCCTTTATCTGGATGGGAAACATCTTGACCATGTCTTGCTCATCTTTGATTCTGCCAAAGACTCAAAGCATGTATATCAGATTGGGACTTGGCTCAAGTTGCCAATATGTTTAGAATAATATGATGATCACTGTATGAATGGATCCTTAAAAGATTTGAGGCTACTGCCAAGACAGAATAGAGAAGAAAAGTAAAGAAATTTATTACTCTCAGGCCAGAGGAAATAAGGAATGATTCTCTTTAACATATCATTATCATATTAATGCCATTTTAGTAGCAGTTAAGTCCTGATTCCAAACTGTGAAAATGCAATTTTTAATGCATTGCTCTTGAGTATAAAAACTAATTTTTACTTCTGCCCTTTCTTAAATGAATTAAAAAAAAGAAAAACGAAGTCTAATCCTAAATTTAAACCTTAAGATTGAAGTCCCCCCGTTTTTTTTGGTTTTTTTTTTTTGCATAGGAGTTCATTATTCATTAACTTGTGAACAGTGTACTGCTATTGTTATTCGATTATTATACATTTATATAGCACTTTTTATCAGTAGGCTAAATTAACACATATTTAACAGGTATTTATTTATTAGCTATTCTGAGAATGGAATGAGTTACTTTAAGTTGAAAAGAATAAGCGGAGACATTACTGCTGTTGTATCATTGGATGGTAGTGCTATTCTTACTATCATGAATAATAATGATTCACAGAGCATTATGCATATTTCTACCTCACAATGAGAGCTTGTATCCATGTATAATCATCAAGATCTAGTCAATGCCTCTTCATAAACAGCTTTAGAAATAGCTGTGTCTGGAAGATTCATTTGTGGTTTATGTGATTGGCAGAACTCACGAAATACAAGCCACTTTATTTGCAGGGCATTTGTGACAGGCTGCCATGAACTGAATACACAGAATCTGATGGTCAATTCCAATTCTACTTAGGTTGTATAGATATGGACGTAAAGCGATGTTAGGTCATTGTGCCTGACATGGAGCATAAAAAGCAGACACTTCAAGGAGTTATTCTGAATTGAAAGTGACATACAATAATAAGAAAACAATTCTAGGCAAAATGAATAGTAGAGACAAGAACATAAAAGAGGAGAGAAAGGGAAAAGGAAAGACTAATAGTTGATTTTTGGAAGGGAGGGAAAAATAGGCTTCTTGTGAAGGAGCAGGAAAGGTTGGAAAAGAGTTTCCTAACATAACACATGAGTTAAGACATAAATTTATCCAGCTCTGGATTATTCAGATAGATATTTTAGCAAACACTACCTAAATGCATAGTGGCAGTTATCAATATTTTCTTAGTCTACTGTATTCATTAAAACTACACATTAAAAATAAAACAACAGTTAAGATATACTCAGGCAAAAAAATAAGAATTAGATAAGGATGTGAAAATTTGATTTTGTACAAGCATGAAAATTGTAAATTTCTCCAGCAAGTCTTAGGTTCCTATGTCCATATGTTTAGCTTTAAAATTTAGGTGCCTTGGTGTGACAGAGAATGTTTATGTTCCATCTGGCTGTGAAAAGTAGTGTCTAGACGATATTACTTGCAAGACTGGAGTACTAGGATTCCTGGGACATCTTGCTTTTGCAGATAAAACACAATTAATAAAAGCCAAAGATTTTTTTTTTTTTAATCCAGAATTTGGAAGGTACTCTAGTTAGCAGGCACAACGTCCCTACAGGGTCGGACCCATTATTAAGTTGATGTTAAGTCACTAAGAAAGTACTTTCTCTAACAGTTTTTTAAAATAGACTTCTAGACTGGAAACACATGCCTAGAGCTGACAAATTTTGCCCTAAGATATCAGCACTGTTAGTTCTACTGTTCAGCTTCCTTCAGCAATGCTGAGGTTTAAACTTGCATGAAGAGTGCATTTGATTTTTCCAGACCACTCTTTGCAATTTCTACCAGGGCACAGTTATGTGTGAGTCATGATTGCAGGCCTATTAAGTTCCTTAGTTTAGAAGACTACATCATCAGATAAGTTGTAGCATTGCCCTTCTAAGATAAACTAAGATTTTTAGCAATCTTGTTTTTCTTCTTAACACTGATTGACTGTAAAACTGGTGATGACTTACCAAATTGAACTTATCAATATAACACGTGAAAAAAAAAAATCATGTCATTGTAAGTTTAAAAAATCTACTAGGAAGGTGCAGTTATTTGGCTGTCTACCATTAGTTCTTGTTTTATTTTCTCCTGGTCCTGTTTCTATATGAATTTTACCTTGTCTCTCTGCCTCCCCATATGACTGCTCTCAGGAAATCTTTCCATCTAAGACTTCTTACCATCACAGGATCTTCTTCAGCCTGTTTTAGCCAGCCTCCTAAAAATCCTAGAAAATACCTTCAGAGAAACAGCTAGGATAGTATTTAACCAAATAGGTAGGTGCCATGGTATAGCCAAGCTGACACATAAAATTATCCATTACAACTTTGTTCCAGTTATTTTGATAATTACGTCTCTTTGAATTACTGCAAGTTGAATTATATTGAGAAGTAATGGCAAAACTAACTAAATATACAAACACAAAAATGCAAAATATACAAACACAAAAACGCATCACCCAAGATTGTGTGGAAACAATAAGTAAAGACATTAAAAAGCAAGTTTCAAACTACAAGCATGAGATAAACATGGTAATCAGAGGTGAAAATACAAAATGACTAACACTTCAATTGACATTATTTTCAACTATAAAAACAACGCAGCACAATGAGAGTCTCAGATACCCTCTTTTACTCTCAAGTCTTTGTTCAGATATATTTTCAGTCCTGCCTGTGCTGATTCCCTATTTAAAATTCATCTATCCTTCCTCTCCTATAACGTTCCTCATCCCCTCCTCCCTGCTATGGTTTTTCCTTTCTCCCTTGCACTTAGCATCTCTTGACATGCTGTATAATTTATTTATCTGCTTATTGTTTTTTTGTCTGTATTCCCTCACTACAAAACATGTTCAAATAAGGCAGATACTACTGCACATTTTCTTCACTGATACATCCCTTGTATCTAGCACCATGAACATAGAATATGCTCAATAAATACTTATTGAATAAATGAATGTATACATTCCCTGAACAAAAGCCGGCCAATCGTAATCATGTCACTTGCTAGATTTCCAATTGCAAAATGAAATTCTAGTTCTACTCATGACTTACAAAGTCATACATGAATTGCTTCCACTTTTCTCAGGTATTTCATCTCACTACTCTTCCCTCCCAAACACACTGACTCTGTTTCTCACATATGCCCAATTTTCTCATGCTTGGAGGCCTTTGTTCAAGCTGGCCCCACTGTCTGGAATCTTCTCCAAATCTCCTTTGCCAACACAGTTTTGCTATTCAGATCTTGGCAGAAATGTAACCTCTTTAGCAAAACATTTCCTGGCTACCCAATCTAAAAGAGTCACTGTTTTACTTGATAGAACTATTTTAATCATTTATATACTATTCATCATTAACTGATTTTTTTTTCAGTTTGTCTTTGTTCTGTTTTCTGTCTTCTTATACTAGTATGCAAGCCTAACAAGCAGGAGGATCCAGTCAGTGTTTTTCTCCTTGGCATCCGCAGTGAGCCTTGAACAGTTTCTGACACGAAGTAGATGCTCAACCAATATTTATGAAACACAGGAATAGATCTGACAGCGAAGTCTTTAATACTTTGACCCTTTTGATATATTCTCACTTTTTAATTAACTAGATTAATTAGGTAAATTAACACAGAATTTTAAGTGATAACTCTTTGGTAAATATTATGGGAATATAAGAGTTCTCTTGTGGTGCAGCAGGTTAAGAACCCAGCATTGTCACTGCAGCACTTGAATCACTGCTGAGGCACTAGTTTGATCCCTGGTCCAGGAACTTCCACATGTCATTGCCATGGTCAAAAAAAAAAAAAACACACACACACAAAAAAAACAATGGGGATATAAACAAATTTAACTGCATGTTACTGGAAGTAACTTCTAAATTTTGGCTACTCTGACCTTCTCAGGAGTATAAAGTATTAAACGATTAAAAAATAAAAGGTAAAATCACTTATTTGGTCTGTCTTTATAATGTGACAGATAAACCACTCCAGCATGATAACAGATTTCAGAAACATAGAAGCAGATTTTAGGTTTCCCAGCTTCTCCTCCTGGCTCGTGTTTCCTCCTCATCAAAATTCACCTCCTGATGAGAACATGTTTCCATACTTGTCTACGTCCAGGTATCTAAAATGAAGCGTCAGTGGAGTTCTGTTGTGGCTCTGCATGTTACAAACTGACTAATATCCATGAGAATGAGTGTTCAATCCCTGGCCTCACTCAGTGGGTTAAGGATCTGGCATTGCTATGAGCTGTGGTGTAGCTCCTAGACGCGGCTCAGATTCGGTGATGTTGTGACTGTATCATAGGCCAGCAGCTGCAGCTCCGATTTGATCCCTAGCTTGGCAACTCCCATATGCCACAGGTACAGCTATAAAAAAAAAAGCAAAAAATAAAAAATAAAATTAGGCGTCAGGATTCTCAGTCCTTTTCTGCATTGTTGAGATGTCCTCCCTATTTATTCTGCCATCCAAGACCAGGTACTTTTTTAGCTAGAAAATCTTTTAAAAATAGTTATACAATGTGTCAGTAATCTTCCTTATCAAAAGTGCTAAACAAAGGCAGGAGATGCTTTTAATATAGGGCAGTAATTTCAGAGGACCAAGAAACTTGCTACACCTATAGCATAAATAAATACTACACAGTAGAAAAAAAATGCTGTAGGGCAGCATGAAATAGCACCAACAGAATTGCTATAGCCTTTTTGCATAGGTAGAATGCCTGTTGGAGTATCTTGTAAATTATTCTGAAAAGACATAGGAAAGATGTTTTTTAAAGAATGGGTAGAATTTGTCACACAATTCCTATGGTATAGTAATTAATAAATATATGCTGAATGCAGGGAGATTTGAAAGTGAATATATTAAACTAGTTTTGAATGATGCTTGAAGGAGATTGGGTATTTGAAAGATTCAATGAATCACTATTAAATACTTTTTAAAAAAGGAAGAAACTTAAGTTTAAGTCAGGTAATTACAAAAGTTATCCATTGTCTGATAGGTGAAATTTGAAAAGTGTATTAATTAATTATAAATTGGATGTGTTCATTTGGGAAATAGTATGTCACTAAAGGATGCTGGTTTTTATAAAACAACAAAAAAGAAAGAGAAAATAAAGATAAAGCATAATGGGGAGCTCGCATTGTGGCTCAGTGGGTTAAGAACCTGACTAGTATCCATGAGAATGTGAATTTGATCCCTGGCCTTGCTCAGTGAGTTAAGGATCTGGTGTTGCTGTGGCTGTGTCATAGGCAGGCAGCAGCAGGTCAGATTTGACCTGTACTCTGGGAACTTCCATATGCCACAGTCGTAGCCCTAAAAACAAAATAAAGAAAGAGAAAACGCATAATGGGGAAAATGAAAGACTCAGAGAAGAGTGCTATATAAAATTCTAATGAACTATAGGCAATTCTTATAGAACTAGCCAGCTGGGCAATGAAGCCAATGATCTTATAACAGTAAACAAATCTTATGATCTGCAATAAATGTTATATGTTCCTCAATAAAGTTTTTTCAAAAGACACAACTGATAATATTAACACTCATTTACATTAAACTTAATTGTGGCTTTCATCTTTTGTAATAGAAAATAAGTTTTTGTTGGTAACAGTTACTCATCCATCCTCTTACTAAAGCAAACAAATAAAACACTCATTTTAGTGTCACCACCAAGAATTTTAATTTTCTGTCACAATTTTAAGTAACTTCATGGTAAGTCCCTGAGTGTCTTTTAATAAACGATGGCTTAGAGATTTATCAAAGTTAGACAAAAGTTAGAAATTGTGATGAAAATATGTCATTGATCTCTGAAATTATAGGCATGGTTCATATTTTTTTTTCCCTTTGCATTCAAAGATGTTGCTTTGTTTTGTTTTCTAAAGTCAAGTCTATGTGAACTGCTTTGATGTAGAAGTATGCCAGGTCCACAGAAATATAAAAATAAATCGTAGAAATGTGCACAGGGCTCACAAAAGATGAGTTGTTTTAAAAAAAATTCACAGCTCTTCACTGCTTTTTGATTAAGAAGCTACCTAGAAAATAGACATAAGGGTATTTCAAGCCTCTACTTTCTTTGGAGGTCTAAGAAATAGGACTGGGTATGAGGATAAGGCTGAATGTGACAAAGCTGTAGAGAAAGAGAAAGTATAGTTGGGCATTAAGGATGACTGAAGCTCTTGTTTTATAAGAACAGACACGAGGAACCTAACTAATATTAAATATCTACAGTAGAGACCTCTAGACATAAGTTGGTTGATGGCACAACACTAATGTCATATTCAAGAGATTTGATACAATTTTCAGAGGACAAAGACTTGTTTAGATTTTCTATCAGTTCTTCTGTTTGAGTAAGAACCTGCTAGGAGACACGTTCTTCCATATCCATCTTCATTCATTCATTCATTCATTCATTCAACAAATGTTTATTCAAAGCCTGTGAAGTATGCTGAACAAAGCATAAGTAACCAATGCCTTCATGAAGCATATATTTGGGTGGGATGGAAAGACAATGAACATGATAAGTAAAAAACAGTAGATTACCTAGTTGCAGGCACTACAAGAAAATTAAAGCAGGAAGGGACAAATGTTATATAAAACTTATGTGGAAATTTGAAATTTTGGATAGGAGTCAAGGTAAGCCTCACTGGAACAAAAATTCCTCTGCAGACTTGAAGGAGGTAGCCATGTAGATACTCGCAGGAAGCACATTATAGGAAGAGGAAGAAGCAATTTCATACTGTCCATATAATTCTTGGGTATTGCTATTATTCACATTTTACCAAACAAAAAACTCAGTCTCAGAGAAACAAGTAACTTTCCTAAGGTCAAAAAGTTGGTTAATGACATAGCCAGGATGTAAACCCAAGCAGGTTAAGAAGAGTTCTTAATACATGAATGACCTTCCAATTTCTTTAATTTTATACTTTTTCTTTGTTCTTTTCTCTTCCTAAACATTAGATCAGATCACCTTATAACATGAAATGTTTTCCTTTCATTTTGTTACTGTCTCAAGTTGCTATCATTCAATTAATTTTTTTCTTCATTAGTTACGAAGTATCAGTTTTTTACTTTATAACTTCTCTTGATGAAGTAGATTTTCTCTTTTATCTCCAGCTCATTACCATACCTTCCAAACTTGACCCCCTGAAATTTGACTTCTCTTCTTGGAAAGATACGCAACACCACCTTCCACACATCATAGTCAATAAGCTTTCTTGATTCTTTATCTTCCTTGATCTCTTTAAAGGAATAACTAAGAGCACAATTTCTGCCATTGGAAATATCTGAGTTTCAATCATGGGTCTGTGATTTCCATGCTGAGACAGAAAGGATAAGGCCTAATACTCTAATACACACTCAGCTTACTAATTTTAATGAGTTTATTTTTTTCTTTTTAATTTTAATTAAAGCATTTTATTGAGATATATTTAACATATGATACTGTGTAAATTAAGGTGTACAATATAAACATTTGGTACATTTATACTGCAGTATGATTGCTACTATAAGTTTAAAGTAACATCTCTATCACATCCTATTTATTATCATTTCTTCTGGTGGTGTGAACAGTTAAGACATAGTCGCTTAGCAAGTTTTTTTTTTTTGTAATTGCTTTATGAATACCATCCCTGTGTGTTTTTTATGATCTCTAAAAAGTGTTTAATAAATGTAAATATGAAGATTTTTTCCCCTTGAAAATCTTTGAAACTCCTTTTTTTTATTTCCTGACATTTCATTTATTAAGTTCTTCACTGAAAAATCTACCTAGTTTTTGATTCTTCTTCCTTTAACACTACCTGTACTTGAGTCTTGGCAAAAGCTCTGTCCTTGGACTACTTTTTTTCTTTCTGTAAAAAGTTTTATGCTCTGTGATATCAGTCACTATCAAAGCACTAAGTGTTACCTTTATGCAGAGGACTTCCAAATCAACTTGTCTTATGTCAAGTCCATATTCCCAAAAGTCTCCTCTATATCTTCACTTGAGTTTTATGCCAGCAAATCAAAATCACAACCTACAAATAAAGATGAGGAAAAGCAAGATTATTCCTTCTTTTTTTTTTTCCAGCAAGAAAGTCAAGTCTTTACTATAGGAAAGCAAATACCCCAGGGCTGCTGGGAGAGGGGAGAAGAGCCCCCACTCTCTATTGTCCTATAGGGGTTTTTAACCCTTAAAGAAGTGGGGGTAACAATGTGGGGTCCAGAAAGATGTGGTTTTCTCCAGTCCTTGTCCAATAGGGGCCTTAGGGGTGGAAATGTCCCCTAAATCTCATAGTTTCTTTGCCCTTTTCTCCCAGTAAACCAAGTCACAGGGGACTAGGGATTAATGTCCATCTGGGCATAGGTAAACTTCCTATAGTAAACAAGGCCTGAGGGGATGTTACTCCCTGGACCTCTTGAGCCACAAATATTAATCAATAGCCATATCAAAGAATGCATGGAATGCATGGAAACCCATGTTCCTACACTGACTATCTGGGTTAGTATTCTGCCTCGATTCTCCCTTCTAGATATGGAGACTCTAACTGCAGGGAAAAGGGGTGACAATCTCTTTGACTGCTCCCCGCTGAAAAGAGGCATCGTTAAGGGAAAGCAGTTAGGCCTCCACTAATGGGACAGTCAAGTGGGCTTTGATACATTACATTGGATTCCCCTTCTATCACCATTTGAAGGTTGACAGCTTTTAATTGGGATGTAATGAATTAAGAAATACAATTAATTATACAAGGTCCAAATAAAAGGATCAAGATCACAACGATGACAATGGCGAGGAAATAGTCCCACCAGGAGGAAGAGGTCAACCAGTTCCAGAGAGCAGTTCCAAAAGATGGAACTCGATTAGACATTTTATGAATCTGCTGCTGCATATCTCGCAGGGAATCAGACACATTCTATGAATAAGCGGGAATATAGGCACAGCATTCAGATTTTATAATACCACAGGTATCTCCTTGATCTGCAGTGAGTATATCTAAGGCCATTTGGTTTTGTAGCACTACTTTTCCTATTTGTTGTTGTCCCCTATTTTGGGTAGAAATAGCTTCTTCAGTATCACGAGGAGCTTGTTGAGCAAAATTAGTTAAGGCTTCCACCTGCAGCATTATGCCAGTGGTTCCCGAGGAAGGCACAAATATCACTGCTAAGTAATCATACCAGTGGAACACTAATCTGGCCCATCTAGCATGTAAATAGGGAAGGCTGGCTGTTGCTCAGCTCAGAGTTTTCATAATGTTGCTATTAGCAAAAGCCAATCCCAGAGTGCAGTGCCTACCATCCTGGGGGCAGCCAAGGCCACGGATTAGCTCCACATATCCAATAAGTTCCATTTGGGGCTAACCAAAGCATCCCAGGTGTAAATACCCAGTCCGTTCCAGGTCGTACAGGAGTCTTATCTGGATTGTATGTGACCTGGATGATTTGTAAACAATGTTCATTTGCTAAATATCCTAAAGGTTTTAGCTCTTTAGAAGATGGGCTTGACCTCTAAATCTGACATAATGTTTATTTTGCTCCCAGAAAATAAGGAGTTGCTCTGGTTGGAAAAATAAGGGGTAGACTCATATGGATAAAGATTCTTCCTTCCAAATAAATTCCTATTCTTGCTCTCCAAATTTTTCTTTTCTTTTTTTTTTTCCCCTTCCTTTTTAGGGCTGTAACTGTGTAATATGGAAATCTTCAGGCTAGGGGTTGAATTGGAGCTATAGCTGCTAGCCTATGTCACAGGCACAGCAACACCAGATCCAAGCCACATCTGCAAACTACAGTGCAGTTTGTGGAAACACCGGATCCTTAATCCTCTGGGTGAGGCCAGGCATGCTGAACCTATATCCTCATGGAGATTATGTAGGTTCTTAACCCACTGAGCTACAATGGAAACTCACAAATTTCATATATATATATATATGTACACAAACACACACAAATATATATATATACCTGTATATATTTGTGTGTGTGTGTGTGTGTGTGTCTTTTTTGGGCCGCACCCTCAGCATATGGAGGTCCCCAGGATAGGGGTCTAATTGGAGCCAGAGCAACACCAGATCCGAGCCGTGTCTGCAACCTACACCACAGCTCCCAGTAACGCTGGATCGTTAACCCACTGAGTGATGCCAGGTATCAAACCCACAGCCTCATAGTTCCTAGTCAGATTTGTTTCCACTGCGCCATGATGGGAACTCCACAAATTTTATATTTTTAAAGCAACTTTTCTGTCTTTCACTAAAGTTTGAAATTTTCATGCCATCTTTCATTTGACAACATTACCCACCTAATCTAATCATGAATGTTTTAATATTAAAATTGCAAAGGAACTAAAAGTTGTATTGCCCCATTGTTTTTCACAGGTGAGTAAATACAGTAGATATATAGCTATATATGGAAAGTCAGAATGAGAAGGAAGGTTTCCGCACCCCTTGGCCATGGCTGACTCCTGTATATAAACCTGAATCTGTTGACAGTTTTAGATAATTTTGTTTCCAGACTGTCTGCTAAATATGTTCACTATTGATTTTACTAATGCTACCCTCTGCATGGTTTTCTTACTTATAATATTTCTATAGCTATGAAACTAGTTGTATGTAGAGTAAGAAAAGTTTCTTAACATATATCTGTCCTACTAAAAAAAAAATTGTTCACTATTCTATAGTTTTTACTGTTTAATGAAGCTCATTTTTTGAGTCATATGTACTAGGCACTGTAAAAATCATATTCTACAATCATGATCCTATGTAATCTTTACAACTAACTGTGATATTCTTGATGAGATCCCATTAATACACTCACAGAAAATTAATGCAACCCAAATTTGCCCAGTTAATAAAGTGCAGAACTGAAATATGAAGATCTGTTTGACTGCCAAATTCTTTCAAGATAAAAAACCGTATGCCTGTCCAAACTCATCTTCTGGGCGTATATTAAAGCCAACTCCACTCTTCATGAAATAAGTTCAATGCTTTAAAATTCATTTGTGTATTTTGATACACTATAACCCAAAAGATTTTCCTTGCCTTTCACATATGACGTCATTCCAAACATACCAACTTTTCAGAGTCATCAAGATAACTAGATAGCAGTCCTTTTGGGGTCTTAAATTCCTTGTGGTCACCTTTTCACCAAAACATGGTGGTCAGCCCTTTGAACATAAGATCTTGCATATAAACTATCTAAATAGGCATGCAGTGTCAACCTAACCACCTGATAAACCTGAAAGTAATTGCCAGAAATTTTTGAGATGAGAGGCCAAAAAAAAAAAAAAAACATAAAAATATTATGATTTACTCAAAGCATGTAAGGTCAAGTAACACTGATATGGTTTAATATCAGTAGTATTACTTGACCATCTGCTAGACACTGCATACTGTGAGAGACAGATGGCAAGGTGGAGAAGACATAGATTTTACTCCTGCTAAGTTCACCGTATAGTATAAATAAAAGACATACGCAGCTAAAATAGATCAAGCCATACAAGGTTAAATGATAAAATTATGTACAGACTATGGCAAGTTGTGGATTCCCTTGGCCATGTATGGCTCCCCAGAGCTATTTACTTTCCAAGGCAGGTGAGAATTCTTCCCATGGCTACACAATTTTGTAGCCTAGATATTTCATTATATCCTTCTTTTATGTTATGATTTATTAATAACTAAAACCGATCCTTCAGGAAACTCTGACACTTGCATAAACAACTAGACTCTGACTCATATTTATAGAGGCAGGCTTGAAAGTTTAGGTGTAGCAGTAGGTGACCTGGTTGTTTTATCTTTCCAGTTAAGTTAATTATATGTATCCTTACCTTTCAAAATATTATTTATCAGCTTCCTCTGGTACAATAGTGTTCTAGAAGTCTATATATCAAATAGTTGTATATCCTCTAACTATTCCTCTTTGATTTAGTTAGAGGCTGCCACATATTGTAATGCTACTTCAGGATAACAGGATGCAGTTCTTTTCTATTAGTAACAAAGGCAATTACTCAAAGAGAGACACCGTATCTTCATTCTGCCTCTGTTCTCTATCCAAATTAGAGTTCCAGTTTTATGAGGAACTGCTGGCCTCACAATTGCTAGCTTATTGTAGTTGCCCCAGGATGCACTTCTTTTTTGCAGTTAAACCTGTTTGATTATGCCATAATTGTGATTTATGCACTTTGATGAATTCCAGTTATATCTAGACTCTGAGACTATGGTTCAAATGTTTTGAAGGCAGAATCAAGCTGTTAATTCTCTGGTGAACTCTAAGACTTAGAGAGATTCCCAACTCTTTGCCTCTAGCACTGCTTCTCTCACTTCATTTTGCTTGTCAAATAGTGTATTTTCAGATTCTTGTTTTCACCAGACATCCCTGTACTTAGAACACAGCCATGTTGAAGATACTCAACCTTTCATTCATAACCTGCAGAAACATGCACATTCCTGATCCTGTGGGTGGCTTTTTCCTCATTGTGTGTGCTTTTCCATTTTAAACTCATAAAATGCAACTGATCACTTTTGGAATTCTTTCATGTCTTTCTCTGACCAAGATATCTGACGGAAGTGACCATGCTTGTCCCATTATTTTTTACAACCAGATGAATGAATGACGCTTTGTAATAGTCATTCAATACTGCTTTATTGCTTTTCACTGTCACTGTCCTGCCAATTCCTTTTGCTTCTTCCAAGTGATAATATCTTTCCTTACCTTACCCCATAGCTTTCCCAAGGCATCAGTCTCATGAAACGATGTATATTAGCACAATCAGGAGTACAGTTGTTTTCCTTTTTTTGGCCATGTCTGTGTCTTGTGGAAGTTCCCCAGCCAGGAATCAAATCTGCACCACAGCAGTGATGCAGGCTGCTGCAGTGACAATGCCAGATCCTTAATCTGCTTCACCATAAGGGAACTCCAGACTCTTAATAATACTAATAAAGACTAGAGAGAAATTTGTCACTGGAATATAATATATCACATTTATCCATCCTCCTCATCCTTTTCCTATGTTGAACATCTTTTTACGTATTTCTGTCTCTCTTTTCTCCCTCAGTTCCCACCTTCTTTCCCATCTAATTTTCCGTTTTCTCTTCCTTTTTAAACTTTCGTCTCTTTTTTCTCTTTCTCTATTACAATGCTAACCTAACCCTGCTAATCCTTATTGCACATATGGATGCACGTAGCCATGTGACCATAGCCCAGCTCTCTGATGTTTATGTATCAACCACTCTTCAGGCTAGTCTGTAATCCCTCATGTTGGCTCAAGCTAAGTAATTGAAATACTCTTTTGCTTTCAAAACAGGTTTCAGGCCCTTTGTTGGGATTTTTGCCTAGAAAATAAAACTTGATGTTTATAATTCAGTCACTGGCCTTTGTCATGCTCCAAAACAAAGGGATCAGTGAGAAACATAGTAATGCTACTCAAATAATCCTTGGCATGACTTTCAATTCTTCCTGAAAAGTTGTTTGCCAGTTGATATGGCCCTGTGTATCAGCCACAATCCACATTCAATAAACTCCTTTATGAGGAGATTTGAACAAACCAGTAACAGTCCCTGAAAGCAATCTTTGGATGTGTGATAGAATCCCATTCTCAACTTTGTCCCCTTTTCTGAAAATACTTCTGAGTTCTATCACCATATCCTTCTATTAATGTCTAATACTTACACACTATATTTTAAGTTTTAACATTTCTTTCAGTAAAAATAACCTGCCTTAGAATAAGTTTCTGATCTAAGCTGGAATGAAGAATAACAATAATTCTCTCAGTTTTGTAGGAGTTGAATTTTCATGGAGGATGCAGAGGGAGTTGGTACCATCACGCTCACGGCATGAAGTTAGAAAACCACAGTTCTCATTAGGATATACTATACCCTGGTCAAGGGAAATTCAAGGTTCTTGTTTACGTATTCAGTAATGATTAAAATGTTTTTTTTTTTTATTGTTGTTGTTGTTGTTCTTTTTAAGGCCACATTTGTGGCATATGAAAGTTCCCAGGCTAGGAACCTAATAGAAGCTGCAGGCCTACACCACAGCCATAGCAACGCCAGATCCAAGCCCCATTTACTACATACACTGCAGGTTGTGGCAAAGCTGGATCCTTAGCCCACTGAGTAAGGACACCTGCATCCTCACACTAGTTGGGTTCTTAGCCACAACCGGAACTCCTAAAAATGCATTTTCTAATGGTGATTACACATGTTCGAACTATAACAATGCAAGAGAAAAAACAAAAAATTGATTGGGTATTATAAATCAATATTTTTTGCAAACTGCTTACTAGTATGATTCATTAAAATGGGGTAAAATATACAGAAAATATAAATTAGTTTTATTTTAAATTTTATTGAATAACAATGTTAACCACTGTAATTGTATGACAAGCTTCTAGTTTATACCATATCATCGCAGCATGCTCATATGTAATAACCATTATCTTCATACAAGTTTATTATAAATATTATTGCTCTGAATCATTGGTCAAACTGCATATTCATTTCTACATCATCTTTCCAAGAGATTTTTTTTTTTTACTTTGCTCTTGTTCTTTATACAATTTAGCTGGCAAATTAAAAAAGATATAGTCAATATCTAGGCTAATGTGTTTTATCAATACTACCACAGGAAAAGGACAAATGCGTTATCATGTCTTAAAACTTGTATTAAAGTGAGGTAGTGAGACTGAATAAAGTATTGCTGAAGGGAGAGAGGAATTCCTGCTTTGCATCTATTTTGTTCAAAAAATGTAAGGAGAAAAGTGAGCAAATACAGAGAAAGTATAATTGATAAAATTTGAAATAGAACATTTTCCAAGATTTTAAAACCTTTTTAAGCTTATGATAAAACTATTGGCATGATTCGGTTCTTTGTTAACTAATCCTAAATGCTCATTCCCTGAATGTCATCATATATGGCATTTGAGCTTTATTTTTTTATTCGTTTTTTGAATATATACTTTAATTGGATTATAGTCAACATACAATAAGGTTTTCAGGTGTACAACATGATGGTTCAAATTTTATGCATGTTATGAAATTATCTCCATAATAAGTCTAATAGCCATCTGTCTCCAAAGTTATTACAATATTATTGACTACATACCTTAGGCTGTACTTACATCCCCATGACATTTCTTGCAGGGCTAGAAATATGTACCTCTTAATCACCCTCACTTATTTCATCCATTCTCCCAACTCTTTTTCCTCTGGCAACATCATTTTGCTCTGTGTATCTAATATCCTGTTCTGTTTTGGTCTGTTTGCTTTTTTTAGATTCTATGTGTAAGTGAAATCATATTTCTCTGACTTATTTAGCTTAGTATAATACCCTCTGGATCCATCTATGTTGTTGCAAATGGCAAGATTTCATTCATTTTATGATGAGCAATCTTCCATTGTATGCAAATACCACATATTATTTTATCTTCTTTATTCATTTGTCTATTGATAAACCATCAGGTTACTTCCATATCTTGGCTGCTGTAAATAACACTGCAATGAACATAAGGATGCATATATCTCTTTGAATTAGTGTTTTCATTTTCTTCAGATAGGTACCCAGGAATGGAATCACTGAATCAGTATCGTACTTAAATTTTTAATTTTTTGAGGAAACTTCATACCACTTTCCACAGTGGCTATACAAATTCAGATTCCCACCAATAGTGTACAAGCATCCCCTTTTGTCTACAACCTCACCAACACTTTTTATTTGATGTCATTTTGATAGATAACTATTTTGACAGGTGTGCTATGTTAACTCATTGTGGTTTTGATTTACATTTCCCTGATAATTAGCCATATTTAATGTGTCAGTTGTCATCTCTATGTCTTCTTTGGAAAAAATGTCTATTCAGGTTCTTGGCTCATGTTTTTAATCTGATTTTTTTTTTGATGTGGCAATGTCTGAGCCTTTATATATTTTAGATATTTAACTTTTTCCAGATACATCATTTGCAAATATCTTTTCCCATTCACTAGGTTGCTTTTTCATTTTGTCGATGGTTTCCTTCACTGTGCAAAAGTACTTTAGTTTGATGTAGTCTTATTTGGTTTTTGTATCTGTTTTGTTTTGTTTTTGCTTTTGTTCCCCTTGCCTGAGGAGGCAGATCCAACGAGATATTGTTAAGACCAACATCAGGAGTTTATTGCCTATATTTTTTAGGAGTTTCAAGTTTTCCTCTCTTTCATTTAAGTTTTTAATCCATTCTGAATTTATTTATATATACAGCATAAGAAAGTTATCCAGGTTTATATTTTTGTACGTGTCTGTTCCAGTTTTCCCATTACTGTTTATTGAAGACAACATCTTTTCCTGACTTTATAATCTTGCCTCATTAGTCACTGATTGACTAAGCATGAGTTTATATCTGGGCTCTTTATTCTATACCGTTGACCAATGTTTCTGTTATTGTGCCATTACCATATTGCTTTGATTACTATAGCTTTGTAATATGGTTTAAAACCAGGAAGTGTGATACTTCCATCTGTATTCTTCTTTGTTAAGATTGCTTTGTCTCGTCAGGGTTTTTTGTGTATCCATGCAAATTTTAGGAGTATTTCTTCTAGTTCTGGAAAAAATGACATTGGTATTTGATATAGATTGTACTGAATCTGTATTTTGGGGGGGCAGTATAAATATTTTAACAATATTAACTCTTCCAATCTGTGAACACTATGTGAATTTCCATTTATTTGTGTCGTCTTAAATTTCTGTCATCCATGTCTTACTATAGTTTGCAGAGTACAGGCCTTTCACATCCTTGGTTAAATTTATTTCTAGGTATTTTATTCTTTTTGCTGCAGTTGTAAATGGGATTGTTTTCATCATTTCTCTTTCTGATAGTTTGTAATTAGTATATAGAAATGCAATGGATTTCTGTTCATTAATTTTGTATTATGAAACTTTACTGAATTATGAAACTTTACTGAATTTATCTGAATTGTTTTTTGGTTGAGTCTTTAGGATTTTCTATATATGCCATCATGTCATCTGGAACCAAAAACAGTTTTACTTCTTCCTTTCCAGTTTGAATATATATATATTTTTTTTTCTGAGTGCTATGGTTAGGATTTTCAGTACTATGTGAATAAAAGTGATGAGAGTGGGCATCCTTGTCCTGCTCCTGATCTTAGAGGAAAAGATTTTAATATTTCTCCACAGAGTATAATGATAGCTGTGGATTTGTCATATATGACCTTTATTATGTTAAAGTATTTTCCCTCTATGTCCACTTTATTGAGAGTTTTTATCATAAATATTGGACTTTCTCAAATGCGACTTCTGCATCTACTGAAATGATCATATGATTTTTCTCTTTCCTCTTGTTAGTATGGTTTATCATGTTGATTAATTTGTAGATATTGAAGTATCCTTGGATCCTTGGGATAGATCCCACTTTATTGTTGTGTATGATCTTGTTAATACGTTGTTGAATTCTGCTTGCTAATATTTTGTTGAGGATTTTCATGGTTATATTTATTAGGAATATTAGTCTGTAATTTTCTTTTCTTTTGAGGGGGTAGTGTCTGGGTCTGGTTTTGGTGTCAGGGTAATGCTGGCCTTATAGAATAAATTTGGGAGTAATCCTCTTCAGTTTTTGAGAATAGTTTGAAGATGGTAAGTATTATCTCTTCTTTAAATGTTTGGTAGAATTTACCTGTGAAGCCGTCTGATCCTTTTATTAGTTGGGTATTTTTTATTATCATTGTTATTATCATTGACTCAATTTCACTACTCATAATCAATCTGTTCAGATTTTCTGTTTATTCCTCTTACCATCCTTTGTTTTTCTGTACTGTTGATTGTAAGTTCTTCTTTTTCATTATTGATTTTATATGATTTGGCTCTGTTTTTCTGGAGTCTGGCTAAAGGTTTATCAGTTTCATTTATCTTTTCAAAGAACTAACTTAGTCTTATTGATCTTTACTACTATTTCTTTTTTATTCTTTATTTGTTTCCTCTATGATACTTATTATTTCTTTCTTTATACTATGAGCTTTCTTCTTTTTCTACTTCATTTAGATATAATATTAAATTGCTTATTTGAGATTTTTCTTGTTTTATGAGGTAGGCCTATATAGTTACAAACTTCTTTAGAACTGCTTTTGCTGAGTTTAATAGGTTTTGGGATGCTCTGTTTCTGTTTTCATTTGTCTCAATGGATTTCTTTTAAAATTTCCTCTTAGATTATTTCATTGACACATTGGTTGTTTAACAGCATGTTGTTTAGCCTCTACATGTTGGTTTGTTTGTTTTCCATTTTTCTGCTTGTAATTGACTTTTTTATGCCATTGTGGTCAGTAAAAATGCTTGATATGATTTAGATATTCTTAAATTTGTTGAGACCTGTATTATGTAGTAGCATGTGATCTATAATGAAGAATGTTCCATGTACACTTAGAAAGAAAGTGTATTTTCCCTTTTTTTTTTGTTTTTTTTTGTCTTTTTAGGGCCGCACCTGTAGTATATGGAGGTTCCCAGGTTAGGGGTCTAATGGAGCTGTTGCTGCTGGCCTATGCCAGAGTCACAGCAATGCTAGATCTGAGCTGCGTCTGTGACCTACACCACAGCTCACAGAAATGCCGGATCCTTAACCCACTGAGTGAGGTCAGGAATCAAACCCACAACCTCGTGGTTCCTAGTCAGATTCGTTTCCACTGCGCCATGACTGGAATTCCTGTATTTTTGTTTTGAATGGAATATTTTGTGTATATATTTTAAGTCTATTTGCTCTAATATATTGTTTAAGGCTAATGCTTTCTTATTGATTTTCTGTTTAGATGACCTGTTCACTGACGTACCATGGATGTTAAAGTCCCCTAATATATTGTGTTACTGCTTATTGTTCCTTTTATGTCTCTTCAAATAATTACCTTATGTATTTAGATGCTTCTAAGTGTTATATCCTACTCTAGTTTGATTCTTTTGTCATTATTTAATGGCCTTTTTTTAACTCCTGTTCCAACCTTTGTTTTAAAGTCTGTTTTGTCTAATATAGGTATTGCTGCCCCATCTTTTTTTCACATCTATTTCTATAGAGTATCTTTTTCAATTGTGTCAATGTAGTCAGCAGTTGACTTTTAGAATTTGCTCTCACATTAAAAAATAAATAAATGTTGATTATATTGTAACTGGAGGTTTGAATAAGAAACATTTAAAAGAAGTAATGCTTGGAAAATTCTCAAAAAAATATAAAAGGGTATATTCAGGAGAATAAAAGATTTTTTAAGATTCCCTGATAAAGGAAGTCACACACATTAAATGCTTAGAGGTAAAGAAGTGCTTTAGAGTTAAAATTGGAAATGAGACTAAAGAGGCAGGCATGGCTAGATTATAAAAAAAGTGTAGAACTAAATTTAAGAAAAATAGATTTTATCTTGAGGATAATTTTAGTATTTCAACCTAAACCTTACTGGAAAATTTTAAGCAAAAAAAAAAAAAGTTTTCATTCCCATTTTAGATTAGGTCATATGTAGGGCAATGGAAGATAGGCTAGACTGATAGAGCAAGTAGGTAGCTATCAAAATGTTAAAGGTGAAAATGTACATAGTTTTAAACTAAGGATTTATAATGAAAGCAGGGAGAGATAGCTAAAGTATGGAATGAGGGAAGCCTTGATGGAAGTAAAGAATTTGTAGAGAATATTTTCTAAAAGATGAAATGAACAACCAATTTTCTAGTTTCTCTTCACTGAAAAAAAGGGAATAGATGATTTTGGAGAGAAAAAGAAACACTGTGAATTCAGCTCAGGAAATTTCAGGTTTTCTAACTGTAATTATATAACTGTAAGCTAATTCTCTACTTAAACATTAATTATACAAATACCATATGTTTACAAAATGCTTCCTGCAGCTGCCTCTTAATGTTTAGGGAATATTGTATTTCTCTGATGGTCTAGTGAAAGTCTGCCTTTTTAGTCTTTAGTAGAAGTAGAATAACATCTCGGTAAACTGCTTCCTGATAGAGTTGCTGGTACTGCTCAAAAATGTTTAGTTAGGAATTTCCATTGTGGCTCAGTGGGTTAAGAATTTGACATAGTATCCATGAGGATGTGGGATTGATACCTGTCCCCATTCAGTGGCTTTAGGATCTGGCATTGCCACAAACTGCAGCAAAGGTCACAAATACAACTTGGATCCCACATTGCTATGACTGTGGCATGGGCCTGCAGCTGTAACACTGATTCGAGCCCAAAAACTTCCATACGCTGCAGGTGTGGCCCTAAAAATAATTTAATAAATGAAAAAATGTTTGGTTATATTATAATATTTCAATTTTTCTCTGTAATATGTAGGTAAGAGTATGCATTTTGAATTTAGATTGAGTTGGTTCATAATCTCAATTCTTAGATCTAGAAGCGGTGTGGCCTGTGCCATGTCTTACATTTTCTTTACTTCAGTTGACTCATCCACTAAAATAAAGTATATAAAAAAATAGTATCTACCTCATAAAATTGTGTTATGCGTAAAGTGAGTTCTCAACAATTATTAGGTTTTATAAGTGTAACCATCTGTAACTAAAACCTCCACTCACGCTCTTTCAGGTTTTGAAATTCATTATTAATCCCGAAATATATAGTTACACACTCGTAGATAAATTAAGAGCTTCTAATTGGCTTGCTAAAATTATAAGATCATGTGAAATCAATTGTTAAATTTTGAGGTTGGATATTCTAGCATGATTCTAGAGTAAAAATAAAGAATTCAAAAAATAAAGAATGTGTGCTGAAGAAGAGAATCTCTTTTATCTGTGGGGATGGTTTTAAGCATCTGGCAATCTTGCTGAGATAAACACAGAAAATAAATTAGGAAGTGGAGATCTGTTTAAAGATTTCATCGATTGTAACTTTCTCCTGGGAATCAACCCCTAATGTAAGACTGTTAATTTTTGAAATGCACTGTGCCATGCATTACAACCTGACTTTGATTTGATTGGTCTGGGATGTGACTGGAATCTGACTGATTTCATTGGTCTAAAGTGTGGGAGTTTGGAGTTAGTAGATGCCAACTATTGCATTTGGAGCAGATAAGCCATGAGATCCTGCTCAATAGCACAGGGAACTACATCTAGTTACTTGTGATGGAACATGATAGAGGATAATGTGAGAAAAATAATTGTGTGTGTGTGTGTGTGTGTGTATGACTAGATCACTGTGCTGTATAGCAGAAATTTACAGAACAATGTAAATCAACCATAATAGAAAAAATACAAACCATGAAAAAAAAAAGGATGACTGAAGCAATGATTGTTTTTTATCTTAATTGTTAAAATTTTATTTCGTTCACTTTTACTTACTAAGTAAGAGGTAGCAAAAAACCAGAGTTAATCTATTATCTGATGATTTTCTTTCTTAACCAACTATGCAACTCTCTGACTGTCAGATCTCCAGAATAGTTGAACTTAATGTTTTTTTAAGGGAGGGGAGGAGCATTAAGATTTTTAAATGTCCTCAGAGATACCAACGGCAGCCAGCTTTGAGAAACACTGATCTAAAGTGATTATTTCATCTGCCAACCCCAGAGTAGATGGAAGCTCTTGCATTTGGAGTGGATAGGCAATGAGATCCTGCTGTACAGCACAGGGATCTATAAATCTAATCACTTGTAGTGGAGTATGATGGAGGATAATGTGAGAAAAAGAATGTATATATATGTATGACTGGGTCACTTTGCTGTACAGGAGAAATTGACAGAACATTGTAAATCAATCTTAATAAAAAATTTAAGAAAAAAAATTAAAAATAAAGTGATTATTTCACATCCTCCCAATCTAAATTCCTGCTATAGAGTTTTCTAATCAGTTGTAATCACAGAGGATACTGGACTTTACTCATGTTTTTATTTATTTTTATTATACATTTTCCAAGTACAAATTCTAGTCATGATAAATGTTTATTGTCCATCACTCAAATTGGTACAGAAGTTGAAAAGCAACAGGAAAGATCTGAGATAGTCTAATCCTGCTACTTTAATTATAATCAAATTTCTAAATCATTGAAGTGAGTTCCAAAAGCTAAATAAAAATAGCATTTTATTATGTACTATAATATGTAATATTTCTTACATTCTTCCTCTGTCATGTCAAGAATCTTGAGAATTTTCTTTAACGACTACTCTTTCTCTTGTTTTCCAAATATTCTAGGCTTATAGCTTTTTTACATTAACCAGTCTATAATTAATGAATGCTAGAACAGAATAAAGCATTTACCTCATGTGGATCTGAAATTTATATTAAACAGGTAAGGGGAAAAAACAGTATTTTACACAGAAAAAAATATTGTATGGCAATTATCAAAGCATTTTACATAGCTGGAGATGATAATCTGTATTATTGTAGTTTGTAAATATGTGTGTACAATGGCCTACGAAATTGTGGAAAGAGAATAAGGTGAGTTTGTGTTATTTAACAAAAGTTTACTGAAAATCATCTGTAGATAAAAATCTGTTTCAGGCACTGAGGAGTAACAGAGAATTAGACAAACTGCCTAACTATAATCTAAAGTAAGAAGATAATTTATGTGCCCCAAAGAACATCTCTATCATTTACATATTTTTTACTTACATCACTTTTTTATGTATTTTACTTATTTTAACATTGTATGTCATATCTTAGTTCAAAAGAGTTTAAAATTTCTACTATAGGCAAATCAATGACCCCAGAAGAGATATTCACATTCCTGTACTCAGAAATTATTGTTTTAAAAGGGAAAGAGGAATTAAAGATGCAGATGGAATTGTTTAGTGATCAGCTGATCTGGAGATGGGATAATTATATTGGATTATCCAGTGGATTAACTATAACCAGATGAGCCCTTACCATGTGAATGAGGGAGGCAGAAGGGTCAAAGTCAAAATGAGATCCCCTGCTGGTCATGGCTGGCTCTGAAGGCGGAAGGGAGGCATTTGTCAGGGAGTGAAAGCAAGGACAGCCTTTCAAATCTGAATCAAACAATCCCAGAGCCTTCAGAAAGGAAACTGAGCTGTGAACACCTTGATATTAGCTTAGTGAACCCCATTCCAACCTCTAGAATGGTAAGATAATATACCTTTATTGTGTTAAGTGACCAACTTTGTACTAATTAGTTACAGTAGCAATAGGAAATTAACACGGTAGCTTAGAGTATTTCAAGAATATAATCAGATAACATAGAGAGAAATATGTGGCAAATTTGACATAGAGGAAAATACAAGTAAAGCAGTAAAATAGTGCCAGGAATAAAGTTGAGAGGAATGACAAACTAAAAATTCTAGAAATCAGCATAAAGAAGAAAATATGTTCGGCTACAAAATTACAATGCCTATGTGGGAAAAAAGAGCATAATTCAAGCTATAAATATATATTATAGAATTGTCATAATCAAGAGATGCCCCACAATGTGTTTGGTGGGAGGCCAGTTCCGTTAGATGCTTTGTACAACATGAGTTCCACAATCAATGCTCCATTCCATCAAACACTACTTGGAGAATTGTTGACAATAATTTTTTTGATGTATTTATATGAGGGTTTCTAAAAGTTATTAGATGTGCTATTATCATTTATTATCTCACAGAACTAGTCTTGTATCATGAACTATATTTTAGGAAATGTGGTTGAGAGAATTAGTGTTCTGATTACTCCAAATGAAGAAGGGTTATTTCCTGGTGCCATCAGAGAAGTCTTCATCTCATTTACATGATGGAAGTGTGGTGGGCTGCTGAGATGAAGGGAAGGATGGGGTTTTAAAAAGTGAACAGGAATGTCAAAGTGGAAAAGTGCAATGTGCCTCACACTGATACTAAGTAGACATGATTAGGAGAATCACAGAGAAATACAGGTGGATGAATTGGAAGGAGAGCATGCAGCCACTTCTGTGGGAAATCTGAACACAAAGATCTGGAGTCTGAGAATTGTTCTGTTGATACAGGGCCTGGGAAATTGATGCAGTTCAAGCAGCACAGTAAATTGCCCAAATCCTTGCCTTGAAAAGACTAGCTGGCATTTCTGTGCAGGACGATGGTTGAGAATTGAGAGAAATTGCTGGAGGAAGGGACTTTTGAACAACCTTTTCAAGGTATGAAATAATAAGACTTTTAACCAGGGTAAGGACAGAGGAAATAAGTAGCAAATTTGAGAGATAGTATAAAAGAATAAAATAGCCAACATACATTTTCAATTAAGTAAAAAAAAAACAACCATGGCGGGGTGGAATTTAGCAATATAACCAAACTCTATGCACATGGATTTCAACCACTTAGATATAGCATTTATACTATCTTTCTGCTTAGGCCCACAAAATGTTTCACAATTTTTCTTTCCTTCATCTAATTAGTATACTTATTCGTTGATTTGTTCATGCAGCCAGTACTTCCCGAATTCATTGTGTCCCATATACTATAATGACTCTGGGGATAAAAGGCACATGATTAAATGCGTACTCTATGTATGACCATTATTTATTTTCCTCTGAAAAGGAGCTTGTCATTTATTCAGTCTGGTAGTATGCTTTGATTTAAAAGGACAATAACTGGGCGGCAGGACAAAGTTTGGCCCCCTGCAAAATCTGTAACTATAGCTTTATTTGCCTCTTGGATTTTCCCTTTCATCAATTCATTTTTTAAGGTAGTAATCCTTGAATTGTTGTTACTTGCCATGGATGTGTAGATTGCAATGGTCTGTTGTGTCTGCATGCATATGTGTGTGTGTTGTGTATATATGTATTTATGTATATGTGGGTGTTGCACGTATATCGCTTCTGTTATGCTTGTGTATTGTTTGTGTGCGTGTTGTATGTGTGAGAGTGTGTGAATCTGTGTGGATAACTTGGTGATGGAGGTCTATACCGTTCGACTGATGTGTTTGTTATGAGCCTCCAAGACTCTGCTAATGACATGGATCAGTGAAGCAGGCCCTTTTTTTTTGTTTGCAAATTACTGGTTGTCATATGGTTCCTCTTTCCCTGCAAGGATTGCTTTCCCAAATAAGTGCATAGTAATGAAAAGGAGAATATTCAACATTAATAAATCATCTTTATAGCAGAAATTTTGTGGCCTTTGTGTTCTTCATTTCTGAGGAATAGAAATATGATTAACATTTCCAGCTGAACCAGCATGCAGTGCAAGGACTGTTTAGATTACTTGCTTCTGTAAAATCTTATAGAAAACATACAGAAAGATAATGCAATATTCCTTTCCCATGTTATTCATAGTTTGCTAATAAAATATACAATTTAAATGTTACTGATAGAAAAATTATGCCACTTTAATATTTTACATTTTCTAAACACTTATTTTTAATTTTTTTTATTTTAAAGACTATTTTTAGAGTAGATTTAGGTTCTTTCCTCCATTGTAGAGGAAACAATAGAGAGATTTTCCATATACCCTCTGACCCTCAATATGTGTAGCCTCTTCCATTATCAATACCCACTACCAAAGTAGTACACTTGTTATAATTAATGGATCCATACTGACCCACCATAATCACCCACAGTCCATGGTTGTTATTAGGGTTCATTCTTGGTGCTGTACCTTCTATGCCTTTGGGCAAATGTATAGTGACATGAATCCACCAAATAGTCTCACACAAAGTATTTTCACTGACTTAAAATTCCTCTGTGTTCCACCTATTCATTCGTTGTCCCTATCTCAAACTCTGGCAACCACCAAACTTTTTAAATTATCTTCATATTTTTGCCTTTTTCAGATTGGCTTCTTTCACTTACTGATATGCTAACCCTCATGTCTTTTCATGACTTGGTAGCCCATTTATTTCTAGTTCTGAATAATATTCTACTGTCTAATGATAGACCACATTTTGCTTATCCATTCACCTACTAAAGGTCATCTCAGTTGCTTCTGAATTTCCACAATTAGGAATAAAGCTGCTATATACATCCATAGGCTGGTTTTTGCGCGGACATAAGTTTTGAACTCTTTTGGGTAAATTCCAAGAATTGTGACTGCTGGATTATACGGTAAGAGCGTATTTAATTTTGTAAAAACTGTCTTCCAAACTGTTTTCAAAAGTAGTTGTTTCAAACGTTCCTTCATCAAGTATCAGTTAACTATGTTTATGTGGCTCTCTTTTCAGGCTCTGTATTCTATACCATTAATCTATTATCTATTCTTTCACCAATAACACACTCTCTTGGTTACTGTTGGTTTATTAATTTCTAAATATAATTTTTCATCCCCAAATCAGAGTGAAATCTCCTATCAAGTAATTCCTGAAGGCTGGTCAATGAGGATCATTGTATAATGTCACCTAGAGTAGTTAAAATACTACAATTGTTAATACAATGAAACACAACTTTAGCTTCAAGCTCTCAGTTATCCATTGACTATAAAGAAGTTTCTCAGATGCTGTCTGAGTAAAATAAAGTGTGTGTATGTGCTTGTGTGGGTGCATATGCATGTGTGTAAGTCAGGGTCCAGTACATCATTTACAGGTTGCTAAAGCATGCTGTTCATCTTTGGGCAGTCTACACTGATACCACTTGATCAAAGTAGATATTTACCTTTATTATAATCTTCTTGAATTTGAGATCACTGAAATTGAAAGAAGTTTTTTTTTCTTCATATATAATTAGATTGAGTGCCATATTTGTTCATACCTTGTTAAAATAGAGGATATCTAGAAATTTATTTTCAGAATTTTTTCCATCTGAAGTATGATTGTTGGATATGACATCTAGAATCCAATTTTACTTATATTGACTAAGTATTATTCCAGTCCCAGACTATTGTATCTTTTTTCTTTATCATGTAATATTTCTTCACTTATTACATCAATATTGCTATTTGTAGTGAAAAACAAATTCAGCAAGTCTATCAATTTATTTGGCATATCTGTCATGGCAGATTCAGTCTCATTAATATTCCATTAATCTACAAAATGTAGACCCTGTCCAAGACCCAAAATGGGACTTTGGAACTATCAAGAAAACCTTATTGATTCTCCTTGTTGGTAGGCTGGAAAAGTAAGGCAAACTGGTGGTTCTCTTATTCAAAATCAACACTAGAATGCAGGGGAAATTCTGATTATTTTAGGAATAAGTTTTGTTATGATCAAATTTTCACCTAATAAAATGCAAACTTTATGTATTCTCAAATATCTTAGCTTTTTTTTAAAATGGTATATTTTATTGGATGTTTTCGACACACAACTGTGTAAATCTAAGGAGCACAACATGTTACTTTGACACATTTATATATTGTAATATGTTGCCTTGTAGAGATGTTGTCACATTACATGGTGACAGTACAATACTGCAATTTCTTTAATTATATGGTGAGAATTCAAACAGTTAAATTTACAGTTTGATGACTTTTATAAACAAATGCATATATCTTTACTACCCTAATCATGATGAAGAAAATTCCCTCATGGTCCATTGCACGCATTCTACATAACCCTTCTTACCTGTCTCCCAGGAAACCATTGACGTGATTTCTAGACTGGTGTATATCTTCAATACATGGAATCATACAGTATTTACCTTTTTGTCGGGCTTCTTTCATTCAGTATATTGCTTCAGGGATTTACCCATAATTATATATTTATCAGTAGTTTTTTCTTTTATTCTAGTGTATAGTATACTCCTTGAATTAAGGTAATACAATGTGTTTATCAGTAAGTTTGTTGAAAGATATTATTTTGTTTTCAGTTTTTAATTCATAAATAAAATTGCTATGAGCATTCCTAGTGTAGATAGGTATTTTTCAGTTTTTGTTTAAATTCCCAGAAATGGAATTGCTAGGCTATAGTGTAAGTGTACACAAGATATTTATAAGAAATGGCTAAACTGTTTTCAAAAGTGGTTGTTTCTTTCACAAAACCATCAATTGCTTTACATTCTCACTGACAGTTGGTTTTCTCAGTCTTACTTTTTTTATTTATTTTAGTGGGTGTGAAATAGGATCTCATTGTTATTTTTATGGGTATTCACTGATGACTAATGACATTGTTTCCATGTATATGTTGGTCATTTGTATATACATTTTTTGTGAAATATCTGTTCAAAGCTTTGCTGTAATTCCTTTTCTTCAAATTATATATGGCTGTCCTTATACCAAAACAAGAATTTCTCAGTGTGTTTGCCTAACGACTGCATTATTTAAACAACATGCATATATGTATGTATGGTATAGACATGTATACGTTTATGTGTATTTAAATATACATATACATAGCATGGTCACACATGGTCATATGATTTAAAAAATACTTGAGCAAAGTTAAACAAAAAGCAAAAATTATATTTGCTTATAATGCAATAATTGGGTTGTGAAATTAAGAAATGGGCATATAATTTATGATCTCCAACTTATTTTAAAGTTTCTTTTTTCAAGTATTCATCCTCATATGTGGTTCATAACCTGAGCAAACCTGAAAATTCAATATAATTAAGTAATACAACTTGTTTCTTTTGGTGCACTGTACAGTTTCACAAACTGTAAAGTTTTGGAAGGAAAGCACCTAGGAAAACATGCAAATTTCTTCATTTAATTGCTGAGGTCACTGAGAATTGGATACAGTAAGAATTGCCCTAAATCACACAGAAATACCAGAACCAAAACTGTAAGTAATTTTGTAGTGTGAACTGCTAAGTTCTATAATCAATGCGTTAATGCTTTTCTATTAAGCATCTTTTGTGGTTTTGTGTATTAATCGTGTATATTAACTTCTGCTCCTAATTGACCAAGAGTTCCCAGATGGGAGAAATGGGGTCTTTCAATTTTTTTATGTTCCCATGGAATTGAATTAAATGGGCACAGAAAATGCACTCAATAAAAACTTGTGCATTGATTGTTGGATGCACATGAGCATAAGCCGAACAAAGAGAGTCTAAGTAACGTTTTTCAGAGTGTTTGGTCGCAGCAGTATTGCCTACAGCAGAGGAAGACTCTGGCAGGAAGAACACCAGCAACCAAGCCAAATTTCCTGTTAGCTTTCTCGGGTCAGAACTGCATCATGTGTTCCATTCTCTCATGCTCTTTCTTAGTGACTTGACTTGATTTCTTAGAATGTGATTCCCTCTGCCAATATTTAAAATTTGTGCTCAGCCATTCATCCTCCAAAGTGAACCCAGGTATTGACTCAGGGATTTCCAACAGCTGGATGGAGCTTCACATTCTTCTTGAAAACCTCATCAAGAAGAGTAAATGAATGCAAAATTGTATTTGTTGTAATATTGTCTAATGATCCTTTGGACTGTTTACTACAAATGGTGATGCTGTAGAACTTATTTGGAGAGGAAACACCTTGCATCCCAATTATTGATTTGTGTTTGTGTCACTTGCATTGGCTCTTATCTTTGACATTTTCACCACCTTCATCATTCACAGCCCAGCTTCTGATAAGGGGAAAATGACAAGGTGCCTGAAAAATGAGGTTATTTTATTTTTACTTACGTTTTTGTTTTGTATGCATTTGTAGCTTTTATTTATTTTGAATTATTATTTCCGCAGCTGAAAGTCCCTAAGCTTCATGCCCCAAAAGTATAAATAAATGAGGTCACTTTAATAAGATGTCACTTTTTCATAAGTCTTTACCTATGGAAAAACAGTACCTCTGATTCACATTTAGGGTTCCTTTCCTGCCTGAAATGTGTGTGTGCATCTCAAGGTATGACTCCGCTGCTTTCTTTCATTAATCCCAGTTGCTTCTCATTCTACTGACTCCTGCAGATCACTCTAGGCTCTCTCTTCACGCCTGCTCCACCCAGGCCGCACAGCCACACTGATGCCAGCCAGCTTGCCCAGAGCTTCCTGTACACCTTCACAATGGTTGTCACTCTAAGTATGTCTGGCACTGTCACAAGACTGGGTAGGAAGGCAACTGAGGCTCCCTCTTATGCCAACACCCCTTCATTTGCTACTATTGCCTCTCTGATCTCTATAGTGTGATCATCTCTTCCACTTTACTGGGAGGTTATGATGTTGCAGAAACTGCAGAAACCGTGGCAGTGGAAGGAGACAAAGGGCACTCGGAGATGTGGAATAGCAAGGTTTATTCAGCACCAGTGCGGGCTCAGAGGAGTCACCTCCAAAGTCTGAGCACCAGGTCTTTGTTCTCAGCAACTTTTATGCAATACAGGGTCTTGTAACCATCCCCAGACCTCCCCCTTCCCAAGCAGTGTTTCTTCTAATAAGCTGAGCAAGCAAGGTTACAGAAGCAAAACTGATAAGTAACGCTGGGAACACCAGTAGTAGGGCTGCTGGCTTGGACATAGGGCCTATAGTTGCTACATAGTTACAAGAAGCGTGGTACAGTGAGGAGCACGGCTGAAAAGGCAGGCAGCTGCCCTTTCAGCCTGCGGGGGTGGGGGGGGCACTGTGACCATGGTTAAAACTCTTACTTCAATGACAGATTCTCTCTTTTACCAAACTTTAGTCAGGCTCCTCTGAACTCTCAACTCAACTAAGCTTCATCTTGGACTGCCCTTCCCTGTTCTTGTAGAGTCCAATTTCATCAAGAATCCTGCTAAATCAGTTTAGAGAGAATTATCCCAACCTTGATATCGAATTAAATTCCTCATCTCTTACCATTCTCCCATATGACTACATTAGCCTACCTTCAATCATAATCCCCTTAGTTCAGTTTAGCAAGAATCCCCCTACCAATTATGTCTCTATCCAACTGAGCCATTGGCTGTAAATCCTCATTTGTCCTTGTGGTATTTGGTGTTGAGCTCAATTTCTCTCTTTCTATTGTGATATCCTGGTACCTATCACACTAGTCCTGAATAAAGCCTTCCTTAGCATTAAATGTCATAATAAGTTTTATCTAACAGTTACATTGTCTGGTAGGGTGATAGCTTTTTTAAGCACAAATCTTTCTGGAATGGGTCATCCCAGCTGAATTCTATGGTCTAGAAAGGAACTAGAAAGTGACCCAGAAAGTTTACCATGATCATGATGAGCATACTCTAAATAATTCATGGAGCAATGATAGTTTTCCTGATATGTATCCATTAATAACTTTATTTGAAAGTTCTATTCATCAATATATAATCACCACTACTGGTTCTAAGCATCTACAAATTTCCAAAAATAATTCCTTCTATGTTTAGAAGAAATGGTAAGATGAGTCTCTAAAATTTTAAGACAGGCAGGGTAATGAGAAATATATTCTTATCTTCAATGTTGAACCAAACTTCCTTATCAAGATACACAGGCAAACACATGCATATATCTGATTCTGTAAAGACTAAAACACTATTGCATACACATTAAAATACATGTGTTTCTATATTCAGATACATTTTCTATTTGTTTGTGTATATATACAGTAGCCCTATAGTCTTCCTAGAATCAGCATTGGATATAGTATAAGATATTTGCTTGCTTTACTGTATTTACTTTCTTTTCAGGAAGGGCCTTCCAAATAAGCATTATTCAAAGCAATAAAGCATTTAAAATTACATTAAGGTAGAATAAGACATTTTTTCAGTCTTAATAGAGCAGGAAAGCAGCATGAAGTGAACAAAGGGCTTCACAGCAGGAAATTTATGCTAGTGAAGAAGCAATTCACACCTGTTAACTACTGTGAATAGAATGAGACACAACACCAAGTTTTCTATCTAAATACACAGCTAGTTATTTTTGTTTTTATTTCTTAAAATTTTTTTGGCAAATTAAACTTATTTTTTGCAAAAATAACTCATGAATTGAGTGATTCAGTCTATGACATAATAGAAAAGATGCCTACCCAAGGAAAAGGTGGCTAGAAATACTACAGAGATGTAGGACAATGAAAGAATATACCATAATATTTCAAAATGAATTAAAGGAAAAGAAAAAATTATGATCAAATTATTTAAACCAAAAAAAAAAAAAAATGCAGAGTCATCAGTATTCTACTGGTTATAGAACATTATAATGAAATAAAGTAGGTTTTTTTTGCCTTTTTGCAATTCAATTTGGTGTCAACTTGAAAAAAAAACATGCTGAACTTAAAAGCTGAGAGTAAGTTTTCTTTGGAGAAAAATGAGGACTATAGTCTGGGAGGCAGCATTTCATGTAGCACTGAAACTCTGCTGCAGAGAGACAGGGGGAAATGCCTGTGATTTTGGTGAAGAGGATGGTACATGCATCCAAGCACACAATTTACAGAAGTTTGCTGCTAGTCTCATGAAGATTATTGCCAAACACAGAGAACAGACATCATCAGATACGAGTTGCTTTTCAAGATATTAGAAGATGCAAGAATTTGGCTCATAAAATCTTCTTCTGAAATTTTCTGAAGACCTATTCTGCCAGTTTTCCCAGAGCACAAAAAGCCTCAATCATGACCTTCACACTAGGCTCCTTTCAGGGGATGTTGAGGGTCAGCAGCTGCAGTGCCTCATGATCCCACCTGTGTAGAGGCAGGTGGCAAGTGACAATCTCCAGTTCATACTGTAATGGGATTTGGCGTTACTGAATCAATGGCTAGATAGACATACCTTGTCCTCATCCCCTGGAGAATCACACATAACTAAACATAAGACTCTCAACGCTTATTTAACAAACGAAAAAAGTCCCAGAACTCATGGAAATGAATATGTGTTCTAAAAATATTTTATCTACAGTATTGAACCAAACTTCCTTATGAATGGATGTGCGGTGAAACTGCAAGAAAGGGAACCAAAAGCTTCCAACTCTGAGCAGTACCCATCTCCTGTGCCTTTTTTATGTGTTCATTTGGGCACTTATCTTGCTTTGAAGTATTACTCAATGCAGATCCTTGCATGAATATTTAAAACTGAATGGTC
>PVHT020004944.1:15133213-15219266 GCA_004024745.2 Catagonus wagneri
ATTTCTGATTGGGATCCTTAGGTTTTGCCTTTCTAACTTTGAGGAATTTACAGGTTTGGATTTTAGTTTGCTTTTAGGGGCAGCCAGGGTATTAGAGCACCTCAGTCAAATGGCTTCTCTGTTTAACCAATTTAACAATATTTGCACAGTCTCACAGATTTCTTTAAAGTGAGTTTTATATTTGCATTATTTTCCCTGTTATTTATGATACAGATTACAGGATGGAGTGGATTTCATGATTATGGAGGCACAGCCCTTCACTCATGAGAAACCCTTCACTCATCGTAAGAATAACAATAATGAGAAGACAGGAGTATAAAATAGAACTAAGAGAGCTGCTCATCACCCAGTTCTATAGCACTGCAATTGCTGACTCACAGTGAGTGCTGAAATGAATTCAGGATGAAGCACTCAGTGCTTTAGAAAAAAAGGCCTTTTCAATAGTTAGAGGTATATCTCAGGATGAAATTTATTGAACCCCATTTTTTTGCATTTTCCCACGAGCAAGAAGGCGCTAAAATCATTCACTGAGAAATCTTTTCCTTGTAACTAGTAGTGACCTTTTATTGAGATGTATGCTGTGCATATTCCCCAGCCAAAAATTTTGCAGATGCTGGCTTCTCTCCTACCTCCACAGAACAGCCCCCTCAGAGTACCTGAGAGTCTATTTCCTGGGCTAGTGTCCTCAGCTAGATGCTGAATAAAACTTAAACTCACAGCTCATGTTGTGTTGTTTTCTTTAAGTCAGTGAATGCAGAGTGAGAAGTTATCTCCTTTCCTACCAAGACTATTCAATTTACAAGGATGGGTGAGTTTTCCTCTCCTTTTTTAGTACTAGCTATGGACTAGAAGAAAAAAAATAACTCTATCAATGGTTTTCTAGATGTTCCTTCTCTCTTGAGATGTTCCATATTCACTCAGGTAGCCTGCTTCTTGAAAGAGCAGCATGCTCACCATTTTGCAAACTTATTCTTGAATGCATGGGAGAAAAACAGAACCACTGACTAAGCACTCAAAGCCAGCATCGGTAAATACAACTCCCCTACTCTGTTCACATCCTTATAAGTTCCTTCCTACAGTCATCTTTTTATTTTGCCTAACTTCAAGTCCATGCCCTTTCTACATTATTATAAGTGAAGTAGAGATTGCTTTCATACTTCCCTCCAGCCTGCACTGTGCTTTTGGACATTTCCATCCTGAAATAATTTCACTCAAAAAGGAAAAACATGTTGTATACTGAAATACTGCTGTCAATTATTGCTGTGAATCCCAAAATTTCATTGTTTTAGATAAGCCTCAATATTCTTATAGGGACATGAAAGGAAACAAAGGCACTGTGAAGATCAGTCTTGTGACCAATATATATCTTCAAGTCAACATGATTCTTCTGTTCTAAAACTTTAAAGTTTTGTGTATTTTTGAATACCCTTGTAGAATTTCATTTCTTTTATTATAGCCTCCATGTTTCCAAATTTGCAAAAAAATGCAAAAAAAAAAGACAGGGTATCTTTGTTTGCTTGAAAGTGAGAAGTTTTTAAGGATGGCAGACTTCCACAACTAAACCTGGAAAGACTCCAGGCAAAATGGAACAAATTATTCACATGCAAAGATCTCAAATATAATAGATTAATATATGATGTAAAGTGATATAGTAACAGTAAAATAAAATAAGCACATATTTATTGTCACTTTTCTGTACAGAAGTAAGATCTAATCAGTACATATTTACACATTCTGCTAAATGGAAACTTTATAGAGCAGAAGATAATTTCTGGTCCATATTCCAATGGCCCTAAAATATGACTATATAATTCTTTAATTTTTAAGGTTAGGTAATTTGATTAATGCTAGTAAATATGAGGTAACTTGTCTTTGGGGACTGATGGAGGAGGTTTAATAAAATTCTAACAAACCACATATATGAGACAATGTTTTATGTAAAACATTGACAATGAGTATATCAAACATAAATTTTTGTTTAAATAATAATGCTTTTATAGCGACAATGATAGCACTGTGTTAAAGAGTGGGCACTCTTGTAAGACTGTCTCTGTTTAAAATATTATCTCTATCATTCAAAGCCTTAGGTTCATATTTTGTTTTTAAACATTTTTCCAGCTTTATTGGGATATATTTGACAAACTGAAATGCATACATTTAAGATATACAACATGATGGTTTGAAATATATATATAACCATTGTGAAATAATTACCACAATGAAACTAATTAATGCATCCATCACCTCTTAGTTACCTGTTTTAATATCTTTGGTGAGAACACTTAAGTGTTCTTAAGATCTATTCTCTTAGCAAATTTCAAGCATATGATAGAGTATATTAACCATAGCCATCATGCTGTACATTATCTCTCTAAAATATAGTCACCTCATAATTGGAAACTTGTACCCTTCACCTTACGTCATCCCATTTTCCCCATCCTCAGGCCCTAGAAACTACCATTCTACTCTGCTTCCATGAGTTCAACGTTTTTTAGATTCCACCTCTAAGTGAAATCATACAGTGTCTTTCTGTGTCTGGCTTACTTCACAAAACATGATGTCTCCAGGTTCATACATGTTATCACAAATGGCAGGATTTCCTTCTTTTCTCTGACTAAATAATATTCTAAATGCATGTATACATATAGATATCTATATGTTTATATCTCTAGTTCTATGTATCTATCTATAAAGAGCGAGAGAGAGAAAGAGAGGTTTTTCTTTGTCCATTTATCTGTTGACAGACAAGCTATTTCCATATCTTGGCTATTGCAAATAATGCTGCATTCACATGGGAGTACAGATATCCTGCTGGATCATATGGTAGCTGCATTTTTTAATTTTTTCAGAAACTTCATGTTATCTTTTATAATCACTATACCAATTTGCATTCCCTCCAATAATGTATAAGAATTTTCTTCCTTCACCTCCACACCAATAATTATCTCTTGTCTTTTTTTTTTTTTTTGTCTTTTCTAGGGCCGCACCCACAGCATATGGAGGTTCCCAGGCTAGGGGTCTAACAGGGGCTGTAGCTGCCAGTCTTCACCACAGCCACAGCAATGTGTGATCCGAGCTGCGTCTGCAACCTACACCACAGCTCACCGTAACGCTGGATCCTTAACCCACTTAGCGATGCCAGGGATCAAACCCGCAACCTCATGGTTCCTAGTTTGATTCGTTAACCACTGAGCCACAACGGGAACTCCTCTTGTCTTTTTGATAATAGTCATGCAAACAGGATGAACTAACGTGTCATTGTGATTTTGATTTGCATTTACCTGATTTTTAGTGATATTGAGCACATTTTCATGTACCTATTGTTTGGAAACATGTCTATTCAGATCCTTTGCCTAGTCTTTAATTGTTTTTATTTAAAATCTATTTGTTTGCTACTGAGTTGTAGGAGTCCTTTATGTATTTTAGATATAAAACCCTTATCAGATATTTGGTTTTAAAATATTTTGTGGGCTAATAGTACTTATTTCATTGAGTTCTTCCTAGTTTTAAATGAGTAATATATCTAAATGGATAGAAAATGCCTGGCATATAGACAACTGATATTGGTGAGAATGATGAAAATAATGGTGATGCTATTGCTCACAGAATTTGTCAACCAGTTGATTTTGATTATGAGTTTATATAAGGACTTAAATAATCATGTATTTCAATAGATTAATCAGAAAGACTTTGAAATATGAATTAAAAGCTAACTGATATATATATGAATATGATAAGGATAATATATAAAAGTGGATCATCAAATAATAGCTGACTATGCCTAATAAAGTATTGCAACAAGATCTAACTGGCTGAATCACTTTTTTTGTACAGCAGAAATTATCACAGCATTGTAAAACAACTATACTTCAATAAAACTTTAAAAAATGAAAAAAGATCTAGCTGGCTAAATTTGGTATATTTACATGAGCATGTGTGTGCATACATACTCCACTCCTTCCATAATCCAAAATAAAATAACAGAAAAGGAATAGTAAAGAATATAAGCCTAGAAAGACGAATAGAACGGGAAGGCAGATAGTAGTGGATAAAAAATTTCAATGAAATTATGAAAAATGCCTATAAAGAAAAGTGCTCATAAAAGAAGCAATATTTAAGGGGAAAAATGAAAAGACAAAGAAAGTTGTAGAGAGTTACAGATGTTGCCAACTCTGCCCCACTCCCAGATCAACGTATGAATTTGAGGCAACATTTCCCTCTGAAGGTGAGATTAAAAGGTAGAACTAAAAATAAGACAACATCAGCGTTCCCTGGCGCCTAGCAACTTAAGGACCCAGGGTTCTCACTGCTGTGGAGCGGGTTCAATCCCTAGCTTGGGAATTCCTCATACGGTGGCCAGGGCTAAAAACAAACACACAAACAAAAATGTTAAGTGATTAACAAACAATATTATAACTTTTCTGAAGCCAAGGTCAAGACAATAGAGGAAAATAAATTTCAAAGCATGACAGACCTCACAGAGAGAGATGGAACACAGAAGTTTCATTTTGGTCAGAGTATGCCAAAAAAGTGGGGATCTCCATTTAAAGGGCTAAGGAGAAGTCAGCTACAATTTTAATAGTTTTCAAAAGACTGACCACCTTGGAATAATGTGACAGTTGTGATAAAGCAGGAGCCTCAAATGAAGGGGAGCCTGTGCTCATTTGCAAGATGTTCTCCCAGTACTTGGTGCTCAGAAAGAGACTGGGAGCTGGGCAGTCGGGGGAAGAGATTGAGGAGACAGTCAACTATGGCTGGGAGAGGGCATAAAAATCATTTCCTCAGACTCTTCCCTCCTAAGAAGCAAGAACCTTAAACTGATGGACACAGTCCCATGGGGAGGCAGTCTCAAGCCAAAATCCAGTGCTTCTGGAGGAGGGGGATAATAGTCTCTACCTATGGGGAAGGCATAAACCTTCTTTGTGTCCCAGGATACCACTGTGGAGTGAAAAAATAAGCTGCTCTTATGGTTGAAGGGAAGAAGAGTTTGGGCAGAGTTGGTACACAGAATGAAAGGAGCAGGTTGCTGATAAAACCATACCTCTGAGTACCAGACTCACTGGGTTTACTGATGATTATAGTCCAGAACTGAAAGCCCCTAGCACATCTGGGCTAGTAACAGGTAGCAAGCATTAGCATCAATTGTGAAGGAAGGGCATGACCAGGAGAGAGATACCTTAAACTCAGAGAGACTACTAAAAGAATCAATTTCCCTTTTCCTGAAATTTGGAGCCTATGGAAACAAAAACTTGGTTCATTCGTTTCCTTTTCTCAGGGCTCTCTGCCCTGCACTAGCTGAATATTTGAAAATATTTTTGTTACATTTTATCTAATTTTTGTTTATGTGAGGGGTAAAATACATCCCAGTAATTCAGTCATAGGCAGATGTGGAAGTTACATTAATGTTATTTTTCCATGTAATTACTCTTTTTGTTGGGGGGGAGATGTAAGGGGATGGTGCCTAGTTTGGTACTGACCTACAAGTATGGGTTAATATGTTTCAAGGGAAAAGAACATGCCAGAAGACAGGGAGAGCATTAAAAAAGAGTAAAAATCATGTGGATGTATATAGCTTTTCATGGGATTATAAATTTGAATCACTTTTACCTGATTTTGAGGGTGGTATTAAATTCAATTTGAATTGAATATTATCTATCTATCCATCTATCTATATACCTACCTATCTACCAGCTATCTACCCATCCATCCAACCATCTAACTTTCTATTCGTTTGTATATATTTAGCATATTACAAAGTGATAGATATATTACCATACACATTTTAAAATTAAGTTAACATTATCATTACACACACCTAGGAGACAATTCAAATAATTGCAACAAAGATAGCAAAATAAAACATTTAACAATTGAAGTGTAATATAACACCTTAAGTTGATTCCTGTAATGTAGAATAAGGACCATCTAGAATCTAAAAATATATAATAATTTAAGTAGCTCAATGAATACTCTTCTTTGTTCCCATATATGTCAAGTGGCAATGTGACTTCGAGGCTAGAATTAACTGCCGTCTCTCTAGCTCTCTCCCTCTTTCTCTCTCTTTTTTTTTGCATATTGACACAGTCAAACGTTTGAATCATTGAATTGCTGTCCAAGTACCTAATCCAGGAAGAAGTAGCTGTTTAAAATGTAATTTATTAAATCTGTTATAGAGTGCTGCAGATTATATTTCCAGCATAATTCTTAAGGCAACCAGAGTGATGTGAACAAAATCTATGTTCAGGTTTATGGTCTTGTGATCTGTTTATGGTAACATCGAGGCTCATACCAGGTTTATTGTCCCACTGTTGCCTTTTTGAAATTCCTAATAACTTTTGAACACAGTGCCCCACATTTTCAATGTTGCCCTGATTCCCACATACTATGTGGCACTTTCTTACTAAATCGGAGGAGTCCTCTTTGTATAGACCAGGCCACCAAATTCACCCAACCAAAACAAACATTGCTGCCTACCCCAGAAATAGAAAATATTCCATAGTATGTGACTTTGCTTCAATAGTTGGATCCCTGATTCTCATAACCAGATGCCCAAAATAGTGAATTAAACATTCTGTCTGACCTGAGTTCATTATGTCCCAGGAGTCGTCTTATTAAAATTTGGTTATAGGAGTTCCTGTCGTGGCTCAGTGGTTAATGAATTCAACTAGGAACCCTGAGGTTGTGGGTTCGATCCCTGCCCTTGCTCAGTGGGTTAAGGATCCAGCGTTGCCGTGAGCTGTGGTGTAGCTTGCAGACGCGGCTCGGATCCCGCATTGCTGTGGCTGAGGCGAAGGCCAGCAGCTACAGCTCCTGTTAGACCCCCTAGCCTGGGAACCTCCATATGCCACGGGTGCGGCCCTGGATAAGTCAAAAAGACAAAAAAAAAAAAAAAATTGGTCATAAACTTGTGGAGCTTCGCTGGAATAGAACAGGGTTTACTTCAAAACAGACTTTTCTTTTTTTTTTTTAACGACTGCACCTGTGGCATATGGAAGTTCCCGGCCTAGGGGGTGAATCAGAACTGCAGCTGCTGGCCTATGCCACAACTACAGCACCATGGGCTCCTAGCCAAGTCCGTGACCTACCACAGCTCATGACAAGATCCTTAACTCACTGAGTGAGGCCAGGGATAGAACCCACATCCTTATGGATACCAGTCAGGTTCATTGCTGTTGAGCCACAGTGGGACCTGTGTTAATTTATATTTTAAAGCTAGAACTTTTCCAGTTGCACAGACCAAAAAACATATTGCACAAATTATACAGAAAGTTTTATTGCCACTGCCCATGAGATACAGGGGTTGACAGTAAGTACACGAGGATCAATCTGGGGATGGCCATAAGATGAACTTAGAGATGAAATGTAATTTAATCACTTCAGGAAGATTCTCCGCTAAAGCTAAAGAGAGATTGATGGCTAAGTATAAATATCTGGAATGGTAAACAATTGAGATTAATGGAAAACAAAAATTAAATTCTATTTTGTGCACATACATTTCTTAAGCAATTTTTTTTTCTTTTCCTCATTCTCTTTGTTTCATGATTTTCAGTTTTCTCCACTGACATAGTTTTCTTTTGTTCTCTTTCAAGATCATTTGTATTTATTTATTTATTTGGTTGCACTCACAGCATACCGAAGATCCCAGCCCAGGTACTGCACCCACAACATAGCAGTGACCTAAGTCTCTGCAGTGACAAACAAGATCCTTAACCTGCGGCTCCATGAAAGAACGCCCAGACTAATTTTCTTTTAAATCGAGTTCCATAAGAGTAATTATGTATGTTTCATAATTGAAGATGATTTTCTAGGGATCTCAGCCCAAATGTACTATTTACATTTTTTCTGTGATGGGAAGGAGGCAGAATTTATCTGCGATATCCTACTCATCATTGCATGTTTAAGAATATTATTTGATGATTATTCCAAGAACCCAACTCTGAACGATTTTGTGTGTACTCTTACTAAATATTTTCATTGTCTGTATACCACATTTTCAGGTACTATTAAAGAGCATATGCCTAGTTTAACACTTGTTGAACATAGACCTGAAACTTTATTTTTGGAATCAATTGATAATTTGCTTATGTTATTTATCTGTTGATATCTATGGAGTACACAATATATATGTATGTATGTAGATTTCCTATTTCATATACATGGTTCAATGTGACCATATAATCTTTTTTTAGAAATAAATAAATTAAACTTTTGTGAGGTTGCTTACATTTATACACAACGGAACTGAAGCAATTCTTGAACAAAGTAATAGCAGAATAAAGACTTGAACTTAGGTCTGCCTAACTTGAAGTCCATGCCCTTTCTACATTATTATATGAGAAGTAGAGATTGTTGGTACATAATAAGATAATTGGAAGCTTACAGAATTAAAGTGGTTAGGTTTCATATTTGAAGTCAATAGAATGAAAAGCGAAGGAATGTGCATCATAAAAAGTTAATGGAGACAGAATACTTCTAAATATAATATCTCTTTTCATGAAATTATTTATAATTGGCTAAGTTTGCTACATAAGAAATTCCTGTTAAGAAAACTATCTACTGGAGTTTCAGTTGTGGCTTAGGAGGTTAAGAACACAACTACTATCCATGATGATGTGGGTTCGATCCCTGGCCTTGCTCAGTGGGCTAAGGAACCTGCATTGCTGAAAGCTGTGGCATAGGCTTGGATCTGACATTTCTGTGGCTATGGTATAGGCCTGCAGATGCAGCTCCAATTCAATCCCTAGTCTGAGAAATTCCATATGAAGCATTTGCGGCCGCAAAAAAAAAAAAAAAAAAAAAAAAAAAGAGTGAGAGAAGAAAAGAAATCTACTATCTGCTATCTATTATCTATCTATCTAAAATTGCACTAAATATATATCCTCAGATTGATAATGAATTTACAACAATGTTCCTATAATCCAGTCCTCTTTGATAGTCACAATTGACTAATTTGAATATTTTTCAACAAATTCCAGGAATATTTGTTAAAATCTGAAGTCACACTACATTATAGAGGTTAAGGTATCATCCTCTTAGATTGGACATTCTGGGTCCAAACTATCTTTCATTGTTTTCAAATTGTTTGAGCAAGTAACCTTATCTCTCCATGCCTGCATTTCCTTACTGAAAATGGGCTTTCTAATGGTAATTGTTGTAAGAATAAAGGTAATATAATGCATGTAAGAAGCACTTTCTAGAACGTAGGATGAAGTCAATTTCAGCTAGATTTTGAAATTAAAAAAGGGGCTTCAAATTCCTAAAATTTCTAGTAATATTCTGTAAAGTTTAAGACAATTTAACCAAAAAGAGAGTTGGGATATATTTAGATTACTAAATGATTCCAAATTACCTGAAATAGTCATAATAAATATAGTTGTCACAAAAGTGAATAGATAGAAATTAAGTTCAACTGTGGAATGTCTAGATACTCTCTATAGTTAAATTATGTAGCTTCAATAGGTGCAGCCCGTGGAAGAGAATAAGGAAGATGAAAGTGTCTTTTCTGTGGCAGTGAAAACCCTGACTCTATGTATGTCTCAGAGGGCTAATGTAATTTATGTGCATTTTCTATATGTCCTCTTTTTTGCCAAGGACATTCTCAGTCAACATATTGGTGTGGAAACAAACTTCTAAAGTTACATGACTTATTTATATAATATTCTGAATTTCCTCTGCAAAACTACTAAAATATTGCAGTTTTAAGAGTCCCTATTTGGTTCTTTGTTCCTTTTAAAGTCTCTAACAACTCTTTGATATCAGCTTTTTTTAAAAAAAGATTTTTTAAAAAAGAAATGAATTATTCATAAAGTAATTGTTTTTTTAGTTTAATTACTTGTAATACTGAAAATGCATTATAATGTGTAATTATATTTTTCCAACATAATTACTAAGTATAATGACAATGTATAATTCTTTATGAGACTACATGAAGAAAATTGAACTGCTCATGCATAATATTATAATGTTAAAACTTTGTTATTCCAAAGAATTATTACAATTTGTTGATTTAAATAGACTATATGATCATTTCACAGACAAAAGAAATGATTTTCTGTTTAGGGTGAGTGAGATAACTCTTTGAAAGGAAAAAAAAAATTAGAAATTCCAGTATCATAGAGTACTTCAAATTCATGGGTTTTTATCAGTGCTATAATATATGTGGAGCAAAATTTGGTTTGTATTGAAAGATATTACACAAAATGATTTGCTGAAGCAAAACTTCCCTGTACAAATGAACTACACTAAGTCAAATAAAATAACATGAATTTATATTCTTCAAGGACAAAATTACTTGATGTTATGAAAAGACTTAGAGAAAATGCTATCTCCTGTTTTTGGTCATTCAATCTTTTTCACTAAATGATTGTTTTAAAAATTTCAACTATACCAAATTATGCAACACCCTCCAGTCCTATTTTATGGGTAGTTAACAAACAGGAAATATGAGTTATTCTAATATTTATGAGTTAATAAGAAGAAACAGTTACTCTCTTCCTAAAATTCAAAAGAACATCATCTCAACAGTAATCCCAAATTCAATATTTCCATATAACAAAGTTCAATTGTGTCTCAAGATGAACTGCCTTGAATTGTTTAATCTCATTTTTTTCTACATAATCAAAGTGCAAATTTGAATTATTTCAAAGGATAATTTTGGTTTAGGAGACATCTTTAAGAATGTCAAATTTTTAACTTGTGTACTGGAAAACTACTCAATTTTTTGGCCACAATTCATCAAAGATGCAGATTTCTGAAGGTTTTTTGTTTGTTTTCTTTTTCAGGGAAAAAACACTTTATTTCAGATATATTAAAAGTACACAGTTAAAAGTAGGTCTGTGGAAATGGCTTGGAAGGAACCTAAATCATGTCATGCATGGAAAGTTCAGAACACAGATATAATGTTAAGAACATCCATTTTCTCTGCTTTTGGCACATCTATTCCCAGATTTATCTAAATTCCAAACTTGAACATTTAGGATGATTAGGCATAGTTTTATTTGGGTATTTGATTTTAGGTTCAGTTTTTTTTTGTTTTTTTTTTTGTTAGCATGCAACAATAAAATGTCTCAGACACGATAGATATTGGTTTGAGAAAAACACAGTAACGATACAACTGAAACTTCTTTTTAAGAGAGTGCTTTAATTGGTGTTTGGACTTATTTGAAATAACATACAAACTGAAAGAATCCATGAAGGACTGCTTAGAAATTGCACCTATAGACTTAGGAAATTGGCACAAAGATGATTCAGAGAGTGCTTAAATCTTCATGTGAAATTCAAAAGTTGCTATTAGAGGAGTTCCCTTCATGGCTCAGTGGAAATGAATCTGCGGTTGCAGGTTTGATCCCTGGTTGCGCTCAGCTCAGTAGGTTAAGGATCTGGTGTTGCCATGAGCTGAGGTGTAGGTTGCAGACTCAGCTTGGATCTGGCATTGCTGTGGCTGTGGTATAGGCCAGTGGCTATAGCTCCGATTCGACCCCTAGCCTGGGAACATCCATAAGCCTAAAAAGACACACACACACACACACACACACAAACTGCTATTAGAGCAAAATATTCTCCTAAGTAAACAAATAAAATACCTGTTTCTTAATGTCAATTACTGAGAAAACACTGATTACGTGGTCCACCTTTGAAAAATTAAAAAAAAAAGTGGCACAAATTATTCTTTCTCTGGAAAAAAAAAAAAGACTTGCAGAGATATTTTTTCAATAAAGAAATTAACTGTTAATCAGATTTACACCTCATGAATATTTGCTTTACTTTTTAATATGGTCATTTGAAATCTTGGGGCTAAATGTAACATCATGAAATAATATAATTTGGCAATGCTGTAGCTAACATGTTTAGATAACTAAACAAGTTAATCTATATTTAAATATATAGTCTATAAATTCACCACTGACTGCCTGGTGGTGAAAATAATTAAGTAAATACTAAGTCAACATTGTGTTTAGCCTCTATAAAATGTGATTATCACATGAGATACCTAAGAAGTGTGCCAGTGAAAGAACTAGCTGGAAGTATGCCTGGTGACAGAGCAGAAGGGATTAAGGTTAATGGAGTAGTTGGAAGTGATGCTTACACATGCTGCAGGTTGCAAATGAATGGTATATATAAGAGGAAGATTATGTTAAGTAGTTTTTTTTTTTTTTTTGCTTTTTAGGACTTCACTGTGGCCTATGGAAGTTCCCAGGCTAGGGGTCGAATCGTAGCTGCAGCTTTTCACATACACCACAGCCACAGCAATGTGTGATCTGAGACGCTCTGGTGATCTACATCACAGCTCAGGGCAATGCCTGATTCTTAAGCCCTGTGCAAGGCCAGGGATCAAACCCACATACATTCTCATGGATACTAGTTGGGTTTGTAACTTGCTAAGACACAATGGGAACTCCCATGAAGTCTCAATTTTTTATAGAATGTAAGAAGTAAAGAGTATTTAATAATGTACTTATAATGTTAAAAGTGATTTGTTTCCAGTGGGAATATTCAAATGTCATTCGTGTTTTCCAAACTGGGAATGGAAAAGGAAGTATTTGAGAATTAATATAATTTTTTTTAAAATCGTGTTTCAAAATAATGTGCACTTAAAATTTCAATATACTGCACACTTGTTAAAAATGAGTTTGTTTCCAAAGAATACATGCAGATGGCAAATAAACACATGAAAAGATGTTCAACATCGCTCCTCATTAGAGAAATGCAAATCAAAACCACTATGAGGTACCACCTTACACCGGCCAGAATGGCCATCATCAAACAGTCTACAAACAATAAGTGCTGGAGAGGGTGTGAAGAAAAAGGATCCCTATTACATTGTTGGTGGGAATGAAAATTGGTGCAACCACTGTGGAAAACAGTATGGAGATTCCTCAGAAAACTCAAAATATAATTACCCTTTGATCCAGCAATCCCACTCCTGGGCATCTATCTAGAGAAATCCATGACTCAAAAAGACACATGTACTCCAGTGTTCATTGCAGCACTCTATGCAATAGCCATGTCATGGAAACAACCTAAATGCCCATCGACAGGAGAGTGGATAGGGAAGATATGGTACATACACACAATGGAATATTACTCAGCCATTAAAAGGAACAAATTGCCAACATTTTTAGCAACATGGATGGACCTAGAAATTATCATGCAAAGTGAAACCGGTCACACAATTAGACAGTAAAACCCAATGCTACCGCTTACATGTGCGAGGCCAGGGATCAAACCCACATACATGTGGAAACTAAAAAGACACAATGAACTTCTTTGCAGAACAGAGAATGACTCACAGACTTTGGAAAACCTTGGTTTTTCAAATAAGACAATCTGGGGGGTGGGGTGATGCACTGTGGGTTTGGGATACAAAATATATAAAATTGACTTGTGATGATTTATGTACACCTATAATTGAAATAAAATCCATTAAGAAAAAAAATGAGTTTGTTTCTACTTACACATATTTCCTCTTACTCATCCTTCCCATACACCCTTCTATGACTTCATAGGTTACAAAGTAATTGTGGCCTTTTCACTAGGATACTTGAAATCTAATATATTTGGGGAATATGCTAATAATTGTTTGCCTGAATAACCATCAAGCTTATAAATAAAATTTAATTAAAATGCACTTGATAAAAGTGTGATATATTATTCAAATAACTATTTATTATAGATACTGAATAACTGAGACTGTAGTAAAAATTAGCAATAAAATTATATTTGCAGTAAGTATTTTGAAATTGCTTATCTCTGTTAACTCCACACACGTGGATTAAAGTTTGAAAGTAAGTGACATTTTAAAACTGTCCTTAATGAATTTTTCATCCAAATGGCACTGCTGAGCCTTGAGGAATATCTAACTTTATTATAATTAAAGTTTGGTAAGTGTCAGAAAAATGACTTCTGAAAATAGTAATATTTTGTGTTCCTGTGTCTTCCAGATACTTTTGCTACTTTAAGAAACTGTACTCCCGTATTACAATGATTTTATTCAATATAATTTTTAATAGCAACAAATTGTTAGTGGAAGATCTGTAATGACATATATTTGACTAATGAACTTGTAGTTGGCAGGAAAACACACTTCAATAATTTCATATTCTGAGTTTAAACTATTTTACTAATTCAGAAGGGAAACTTTTAAAATAGCCTTAAAGAAAAACACATTCTCAGTCTTTATGGCAATTTTTCCATTATTTTCAAACTATAACTTGGTATAAATACATGGTACATACACATGTTATTTGACAGGAATAGCCACAAAGGAAAGGCAATTTCACTAAAATTATATATGGAGAGTCTTAGTGGACAGAAAAACATCAAAGAATGAATAATAAATTAAAGGTTCTTAGAACTTCAGGTTGATTAACGGAGACCATTTTAAAGTGGGTTTAACCAAGAAATGTACCACTATTTCTAACCATGGTTTAGAAAGCTGAGAGATTATTTTTCACTTCAAGTATGGGAGTTAATGTTGCAATAAAACAAAAGCAAAAAAAGGCTGAATACTGTTCTAGAATATGGAGAAAATGACCAAAATGATCTTTCTTCCTGGATTTAATTATAACTGAATTACTCTGTTGTTGCCTTTGAGTTTCTTGTTTCTGGACCGAATAATCTTATACACGACCATAAAGTTTGCAATGGAAAGCTTGCATTGTACACCCACACGTTCACAGAGCAGTGTCCCTCTGAAAGCACCAGAAGAGTGCTCTCAGTACAAAAGAACCGTCAAATGTCACACCTTGGCCCAGTTCTTGAACCAGGCCCCCACGGCAACACAGAAGTCCGTCAAAGCATGTGAAAGCAGGAATGTGGACACAATTATCTTATAGCTAGGAACACCTGGGGAAGGATTTACCTCCCTGTTGCCCCATAAGTTCTAAGTTGGTGCCTTCTTCACCCAACATGCTTCCTGTCTCCTGACTTCATGCTGGTCAGCCTGCTGTTCAATTAAGACACCCTAGGAAGTTAGCCTAACTAGCTGCATTCTGCCTGGCTGAGTGTTTGTCCACTACTGGAAAATTTTGATAACTGGACCTTCATAGTCTGCCTGGATGTCTAGTGTTCCTGACTCCAACCTTAGTTCTCCATCAGTTCTCCATCAGAGAACTGAGCACTAAACTGCGAACACTTTGAGTGAAGACATGTTCTCCCTACATTATTTCTTTCAAGCCCCTTTCCCTAATGCCAGAATCAAATTCTAATAGAATGCTAATAAGTTATTCTTAACCCAGAATGTGGACTTAACCATAATGAAAAGAATGAAAAATTTACATAAACTTTGGGGCTTTAACAACGGCGGTGGTGAACATTTGTGAACTTCACAGAAATACATAGATTATGTTTTTCCAGGAAGAGAAGACAAGACTGTTTTAACATAGGGTATCGTATCTATGTAGTGCACAGAACTGCTATGGGAAGACGCAAAATTGGATTTCCATGTTGACATGTCTAAATTTTTCTGACGTTTTTCCCCTTTGGCTGCATCCAAGGCATGCAGACATTCCTGGGCCAGGGATTGAACCTGAGCCACAGCAGTGAGAACACCAAATTCTTAACCACTGGACCACCAGGGAACTCTGGCATGTCTAGATTTTTGATGCAAAAGTAATTTTTATGAACTAAAAATATGATAAAATAAGGTTCCTATATTTCATTCATTTAGCTCTATAGGAAGAGACTAAAAGAAGTTCCATGATTTTTCATATTCACCTAATACATTTAAGAGCCTGTAATTAACAGCATTTTTGTCCAGTAAGTCAGGGATTTTACTGTTAGTTTCTGTTTAAGAGTTTTAAATTAACATACACCAGGTATTTCATTAAGGAGAATAATACTGAAAATTAATGTGTGAATAAGCAAGCATTTATTTTGAGAGTTCCTGGACTTTTTATGTCCGTGATTACTGAGTTTCCTTCCTTTCCCTACTCAAGTCTGTCTTCATGCCACTCGCTCTGAGAAGCCTTCTACCATTTATCACAACAGATTTCTTTAGACTTCCATTATATTGTAGAAGTCAGAAAAATAAATGAGGGAGAGAGAGGTAGATTTAATGCAGATATGGAAGGAAATATGGAAGAAATAAAGCATTGGTGCTAGAGGTATGTGAAACATATTGAGAAAAATATTTTTTTTTAAGAAAGAGAAGTAAAAGAAAAAATGTGGGACTACAAAGTATATAGTGTGATTCTGAATTCTATACCCCCTCCATGCTGTACACTATTTAAATAACACAAAGAAATTTTAACATTTCTTAACTGCTTGATTATGTTTTGGCCAAACATCAGTCTGAGGTTAAATTATGTGAATTATAACTTTAAAATATTCAAATGACTCTTAGGTAAGCATATGATATACTAATATGTGTATTTATTTGGTCTCTTAAAATCCCATTCAGTGACATTAAGTACGTCTTTAAACGATATTAAACTATAGGGATGAGGTGCTGGAGAGAAAATAAAAGAGAGACAGCACAGCATGCTGGGGGATAAGTAATTCTGGGAGTCCATGTTATGGAGGATTATGGTGATTTGGATTTTGTTAATGATTTCTATCAATTATTAATATACTTCATCATACTGTGTCCAAAGAGTACTTTTCAAATTAAACTAAATTATGTTTTTTAAAATTAGGCAAAAATAGGCACAGCGGGCTAAGGATTTGGTTGTTACTGAAGTGGCTTAGGTTCCTGCTGCTATGGCATGGGTTCAATACCTAGCCTGGGAACTCCCATACGCCAGAGGTGCGACCAAAAAATTTAGCAAAAGGAAAATAGTGTAATAGTATATTACCATATAGGAAAAAATATAACAGAAACGTCAGTAGATTTTTAATTATTGAACCATATTTTAATGACTTTCTTGAACAACAGAGAATATAACTATAATTAGGTCAAACAACTAGATTAAAACTGTATACCAGAGGGAGTTCCCATTGTAGCTCAGAGAAATGAATCTGACTAGGATCCATGAGGACGCAGGGTTGATCCCTGGCCTCACTCAGTGGGTTTAAGGATCTGGCATTGCTGTGGCTGTGGTGTAGGGTGGCAGCTACAGCTCTGATTCGACCCCGCCCCCCAGTCTGGGAACCTCCACATGCCATGGATATGGCCCTGATGGATATGGCTGCCTGGAAAACTGTAGAAAACAGAGAATAGATTCTAACAAGCTCTATATATTTTTAAACAAAAATTGAGACCATACTTAAAACGCTATTCTAATAAACAATTATAACAAAATAAAACACTTTTATTTTTTTCAAATGAAATTAATTGCTAAATTACAATCCTAAATGTAAGAAGTTTTATCTTAAGAAAAAACACAGAAAATTTGGTATGTTATAGCTTTAAACCTTTTCAAAAACACCACCAATTTACATGTTTATGTTTTTTTTTTCACCTCCACTATTTATATTCGTTATGTTTATTTTCACTTTGAATGCTTTCAATGTTCTTTTGTGATTTCCTCTGTCCTATATACCATGTCTCTAAAGTGTTTCAGGAATATTTATTCTATTCCGTAAATCATTTCTCTAATGTATTTTCAGACATGATTATTTATTCTACTTAATAAGATAAACATTTCTATAATGTGCTGATATTTTTATTTGGATTTATCCTTCTTTCCAGAGGTTAGCTTCTGAGTCTCCTTTATTTCTATCTAATCCTTGAAACCATGGATCTCTTTTTGTATGTGCTTTTTTAAAAAACAAAACTATGTTGACTGCAGTTTACTTGGGAGTGTAGAGAATGATTTTTCTGGGATCATTCCATTTTTACTTGAATGATGCTTTTTTTGCTGTGTGTTCTAGCTGTCTTCTGTTTGTGTTATTGCCTTCTTTTTCCCCTGCATCTATGCACAGTTCCCATGAATTGCTTTTGTTATAGGGTTCAAATCCCCTTCAAAGAGATTAAACTCCAAAGCCTCTGGCCATGTCTCATTGTAATGCCCCTTCTCCCACCTTGAAGAGCCTGGGCTGCTCACTCCCTACTAGTGAAGGAATGTCACCCATTCCTCACCCCATCTCTATATTACCTGTTCCCCATGCAAATAAGGCGTCCGCCCAAGACCAATCAGAAGATAAAATATGCCCTATACAAGATCAGACAACACTCAACCTAGGGGCCTGGGGCAGGAGAAATTTGGTTTCCACTCAGGTCCACACCGAGGGTATAAAGACAATTGCAGCGTGAGTCAGCCTCTCTTTTCTAATCTGCTCGCATGTGTGTTCTCTCTCTCTGAAAATGTACTTTCACCTTAATAAATTTGTAAGACAGCCGCCTTTCTAATGCTCTGCTACAGTGAGAATGGGACCAAGAAACTATGACTCTATCACTTTGTTGAATAGTGTTGAACAATGAGTGGGAGAACTAGAAGATAGATTTTGACAAGTGAGCTGGTGCCATCAGCATTTCTAGTTTGTGTTTGTTATCTCTCCAGCTACTTAAGTTCATGTGTATGTGTATACATATATATATCTACTCATCTATATCTATATATCTATATCTATTTACACCTCAGATTTTCAAAGAACTTATGTTCCTCCTTGGCCATTGACCTTCCAGTTAGGATCTTACTTTTCCTGTATTCCTCTCCTTTCCCCCCCTACAGCAGTGTTCCAGAACAGAGCGGCTTTAGTAAAGAATTAAGGCAATTTATTGGCAATTTGCAGAAACATTTGCAGCTCTTTAACCATCGCTCTCACTTGATGCGGACTTCAGAGGTTTGGAAGATATGTTTCACAACTTTGTATCGATTTTTAAGATAAACTTCTTCTTTCAATTTTTCACTTTTTAATAATTAAAGAAGTTTTCAAAAGCCTATATGAAAAGATTTCCCAGTGATTACATTAATTCAGAAATTCTATAGGTGTTTTCAATTGGGCATGTAGAAATCATAAACTATTAAAATGATACTTTCTATGAAGAGAGATCAAAAAACAGAGATATTAATAGTGCACAATGTAAAAAACCTATTGCTTTTTGCATTCCTTTGGTCACTTTTGAATAATTTCCTTTTTATTAGACAAATACTAATTGAGCACCTCTATTTACCATGAACTAAATTAGCAACTGTATAAGTCACAAAGATAAATGAGGCATAGACCCTAAACTCCAGAGATTTAAAATGTCGTTGTAGGGAAATTATTGGTGTATATATACATATACATATATATATATATATATATAATATGAAGGAAAATGTTATAATATGAAGGAAAATGTTATGTTTTAGGCTTAAGAAAAAAGGAAGAGTTTTTATCCCAAATGGCTTTGCTTATTCCTTCAGCTTAAGGAAAAGAGAAATTACATCACAAATGGTGTCAGTAGTGGCCTTGACAGATATAAAACAGAGTAAATCAGGATCGAATGGTAACTTGAAAAAACAGTAGAGACACAACAATAAGATATTTATGTGTTTTAGGGAACGTGTTCAGTGTAGCAAAAATGACCTAGTACCAGCCAAAAGGGTTTCATATAGGAGGAAATTAAACCAAAAGAACCACAGCAAGAGGAGTGCACAAAAATATGAACTTGACATAGGAATGACAGGGTCAAATGAGATTTTTGAGGGATACCTGGGATAGTTACATTTTAAGATAAAAAAATCAAGAACACTTACTAGTAACTGAAAGCAGTAGTCAGACGTGCATCACATTTATTCAATCAAAAAACATGTGGAGGGTGCATAAAAATAGGCTCCAATAAGCATTTCAAGATCATGTCAAATTTCAAAAAGTATCAGTCTAGCTCCCTAAAGAAAAAAAAAAAAGAAAAAGAAATACATAAAAGAAAGGACTTTAATTTGTAAATGACTGCAACATTTCCTAAAATTCTCCCTCTTGCTCTCTCTATACTTAAGATGGACATCCTTCTCATTCTGTCTTCCCACCCCCCTTTTTAGGGCCACACTTGTGTAGAAGTTCCTGGGCTAGGGGTTGAACACAAAAACAGCAGATCAAGTCATATCTGTGAACTACACCACAGCTTGTGGCAACACCAGATCCTTTACTCACTGAAGAAGGCCAGGGATTGACCCACATCCTCAGGGACATTAGTCAGCTTCTTGACCTTCTGAGCCACAATGGGAACTCTCGTCACTCTGTCTGGACTCCTCAAATCTTCCTACAATTTCCTGGTGCCTGTGGGTTTTGTCTGTCCGTCATTGTTCTGTGCCTCCAAATAGTATCCTTTTCTGCTGTGGGCACAATAAAATTTGAACTCTTTCTGGAAACACTGGTACTTTGTTTAGTTCATTACTTTTTTGGCAAAATAAAATTGAAGACAGACTGCAGCATCAAAGATATCTTCACAGATGAAGGTGAGAAGTATATCAGTGCTGGTGGTCCAGTCACAAAGGTATGTAGAGTTCCTAAAACTGATTTCTTGAATTTCCAGATATTCTATGATGCCTTTTTATTTTGACCAAAATATCAATATGTGGATATTCTATGATGCCTTTTTATTTTGACCAAAATATCAATATGTGGATATTATGATAACCAAATATTAACCTGTGCTTGCATCCAATAGTTTCATTTGTGTTCACTCTTCATACATTGTCATAGGATAATGAGAAAAGAAGTAATCTTAAATGTAACTGATGCTTTCTTGCCACACACAAGATTAATGATGCCAGTGTAGGGTCCTCAAATTTTCACACTTGGGAAATATTGGTGCAACTAGTTTTCACTATTCATCTGAGTGTTTTTTAGAAGTTATCAATGACTACACAATATCGGTTTCAATTTTGAATATTAAAAATTTTTAATGTCATTTGAAAATTTTCTTGGTAATAGGAAACCTAATGAGGAGAATTAAAACAGTGTGCACATACATGGTATATGTATATAGAACCACCAGTATCCACAGGGGATAATGTGGAAACGTTTGTTCAACATGATCTGTGGAAAACAGTATGGAGATTCCTCAGAAAACTCAAAATAGAATTACCATTTGATCCAGCAGTCCCACTCCTGGGCATCCATCCAGAGGAAAGCATGACTCGAAAAGACACATGTACTCCAGTGTTCATTGCAGCACTCTATGCAATAGCCAGGTCATGGAAACAACCTAAATGCCCATCGACAGAGGAGTGGATAGGGAAGATATGGTACATACACACAATGGAATATTACTCAGCCATTAAAAGGAACGAAATAACAACATCTACAGCAACATGGATTGACGTAGAAATTATCATGCGACGCGAAACCAGTCAGACAATTAGACAGCAACACCCAATGCTACCGATTGCATGCGGAAACTAAAAAGACAAAATGAACTTCTTTGCAGAATAGACAATGACCCACAGACTTTCAAACACCTTTGGTTTTTCAAATAAGACAACCTGGGGATGGGGGATGCACTGAGGGTTTGGGGCGCAAATCCTATCAAATTGACTTGTGATGATTTTTTGTACACCTATAATTGAAATAAAATTAAGTTAAAAAAATAAAAAAAATAAAAGTCTTCCAATAATTTGACATTTTCACTCTTCTATCCTGCCTTTCCCTCCCTTCTTAGTTATCTTTTTGCTTTAGTTAAGAATGACCTACACACTATTTCCATGGCTCTGCTCTGCTTCTTCCTTCCTCTTATCAATTGTTTTCTATTTGCCAAAAGTAACCTTCCCACTCCTCTACACCAAAATGAAGCAAATCAAAATTAAAACTGCAATTTTGTCTAAGTCCAACACAGACACACTTTATGAATATTTCTTCCTTATTACCACTCAATATTTATGAAAGATTTTGAATGGTAGCTTAATTTGGATCACAATTACAACTACATAAGGAAACAGGGAACTTCACGGCCAGCAAAAAAATAAAATAAAAAGGAAAAAAAGCAAATAAATCATGGCCTCTTAGCTTATCAAGTATTTATCCCAAAGTTCACTCACTTTAATTGATCTCACTCAAATAGGAGACTACTGACTCAGAACTGTATGCATAGTTAAGTTTATTGATTTAACAAGATTGGTTGTCTGGTTTGTTGCACCTGACAGTGGATTAGAAGCTTCCCTGATAGCTTAACGCATTGAGCTATAACAAAGAACTAAGAGATAAGAGAGGTGGATCAACAATTAGAAATAAGTCTGTGTAACACAAATACTCTGGATCCTAATACCAATATTAATGTTAATGAGGATAATTAAGGTGTAAATGCAAGGTAACTTAATATTTTTCATATCATATTTAGAAATATGTGAGATGCATAATAGAAACAGAATTATAAAATCATGTATAATACTTGGGCAGATGATTATATAACCTAGAGCAGCAATATTTTTTTTATCATTTCTGACATCTTACCTTTTCCTGAATACTTCACAAGTCAGCTTATTCCACCGTTGGGTGGGTCTAAACTAAGAGAAAATTATTCTTCATTCAAAACTTATCCTCACCTTTATCTAACAAAATAATTGGTCCTAGTTTTTCTGTTTTTTTCTTTATAAAATAACTCTGAAAATATGTGCTTTCTTTTCTAAATGACATTCTTAACTTTTAAAAGAATTATAATTTAAGAAGTTATTTAATTGGTAGAATTCACTAGTTTCCTTTGTCCCCTCCTATTACATAATTCCCAGATTTATTTATCATCCTAATTACCTTCTTCTGCATAAAATTTAGTGTTTAGGATTCCTTTTAAAAATGTAACTTAATCTCAATATTATTGATATCATTGGAAATAGGGCATAATAACCCTTTATCTGATCAATAGGGTTGTATAAATGTAAACCTTATCCAGACTCTGTTTCTCTTCACAATTTTATCAAGTAAGATCCTTTTTACTTGTTAATATAATTATACTTTTGTATATTTTTACTTTAACAAGATCAACTTTAATGATGAAATCTATATTTTATTCATTTTTTAAGTACTTGGCATACAGTAGGCACTTGAAAATATTGTTTGGGAAATGTGTTGAATAAATAAATCATCTAAAATATGTTTGTTTTAGTAGTTTCAACCCATTACGAATTTTTTTATCCTGTCCGTGAAATTTTTAACAGTTTTCAAATGTTTCAGAGTTAATTATGTTGTCTCTGATCCTGATTTTGACAAATTTATTTTTAATCAAAATAAAAATCTACATTTGTTAAGTTTCACAAGATTTCAAAAATATTGAGATTACATGAAACCTTGATTTGTCATCAGTTTTATAAAGAGAACTTGTTAACTAGGATCTTTAGTAGTCTACGGATTTTCTCTCCATTACTGTATTGCTTGGTTAAACAAAAGTTGAATATGTTTGTTTAACAAATGTATGAATTATCTTCCTAGGTAAATTGAAGCTCCTTAAACATCGAGAATGAGCTTTCCATCATGTATGACTTAAAACACTCCATAAACATAGGTCACACAAGCTCTAAATTCAATTAAACTGTTTGATTTGCATATCCTATATTTGTTTTTAGCAAAGGATTAATCACATAACATACAAACTTAAGAATACATAATTTATACCTTCAAATAAGATAGATAATTTCAGATATGAGAAAAAATAAAAATTAATCCACTAATATTAACTTTGTGGGGTGAAGATTACTTACTGAATTAATCTTTGAAGTTTCTATTTAGTTTTATTTCTCAGAGTCTGAAAAAGCCAAGAAATTATGAAAAAATTACTGCTACATATTTTCCATTAAAGTGGTGTAGATTTTATAGACATTTTGGTCTACTTTTGAAAGCAAATGGGCAAATAAATATGTTACTATTTACTTTTAAGTAAAATTTTGTATTTCATTTCAATAAACATTTTATTCTATGTAAAATATTTCTCTGTGCTTAACTTGATCCTGCTGTGATAAGGTATAAATTGGTTATGCTCCTATTAATGCCTTCCTTCTTAACCAAATCTACATTCTTAGCTCTGGTGTAATGTTATTAATGCAATACTTTGAGACTATTAACTAACATCTTAACACTCAACACTTAATGAAACTTTGAGAGACTATTGTAAATGCTGGTTCAGACTTCAGACATAGAGAAAATAGACTTCAAATTGTCTTTTAAAATACGCCACAGCAAAGTGTTCCCTGAAATCAGAGGACATTAAAGGTTTCCTGGGAAACTAAGTAGGCTCCATACTGATGTGCCAGATTGTCTGTTATCCAGTGACCTCTCCCTAATTGGGGGAGGAGCCGAGAACAAAGAAGCAAGGAAGAGAACAGCTGGACCAGATAAGAGAAAACTGGAAAAGACAAAGCCCTTGACAGCAGAATTGGAAACCCTTAAACCAGTCTGTATCTATTTTCAGGCTAATCTTCATATTTCCTAGAAATACTCTCCATGCCTAACCTAGGAAAAAAACCCAGATTTCCACCTTCATGCTCAATTTATTTTCTTCCATCCACTGCTACAGAATAGCAGTCTCAACAGCTTTTATTTTCTGAGCCATCCGCAACCTCCCTTCAGTTTTTTTTTGTGTTGTGAGTTTAGAGTATCATTATTCTGACAAAGAAATGGCCACACATCCAAACAATCATGAATTACCTGCCATCTGCCAGAGATCTAAGGTCCTAGATACCTATATCTGTATTCATAATGTGACTTTTCAAAAATCACCCATTTGGGAATCAAGGTGCATTTAATTAAACAAATGAAAAGTTTTTTTTTTTTAAATGAATTGAACATGGACCAAAATGACAATGGCACAATAAAATTATAAATTTTATAACACACACAAAGTTTTCTATGGGATTTCACATTGAAAGATAAAATGCCTATAAAGGAAGACACACTTGAGGCTGGCATTAGAGTTCAAGTATACTTTCAGTTTTACCAGAGCCTCAGTTACATATGATGGGCAATTATAAAATAAAAATAGAAAAGTTGGATTGCAATCACACAACAGCATTTCTAAAACTCTTGGTGGAGTAGTTTGCAGTTAATTTCACAGGAAATGAGCAAATATAATAGGGAATATCTTCTCAGAAAAATCCTTATACTACCAGGACCTGCATCCCACCCACAAGATCATGCAAGTATTCAATATCAGGTTTGAAGTATCAGGGTATTCTCATTATGACTGAGGATTTTCTATGGGAAGATATAAGTAATCTGAAAGTAAATATGAAAGGTTGTGTATGTTATTTAGAAAGTAGGGGAAATCAGATTTAAAATATATTGACAAACCATATACAATGGCAGCAGGTAAGGAATTTAACCAAAACAGTCCAAAGTTATTATGCAAATGAGAGATATTAAATAGAACCCAAGTTTAGTAATATGCAGAAATAATAAATAACAATATGAAACTTCTCTTACAGGGACTGAGGAAAGAAAATTGGGGAGGGAGGTCCTGAGGAAGATGGCAAAAACTGATTTCTTCTCTCATGGCCCCTTTCCCTCCACATTTCTGTGTCAGGAACTGAAATGAGCTGGGAGAGAAAGGAAATGTCATGTGTTGGAAATTGTCTATTAAAGTAGCAAGACAAAAATGAGAGTGAAAGCTTTAGTCACTTGCTGGGATAGTATAAGCAAGAGATCAAAACAGGAGAAAATGCCAGTCTGCCTGGTCCTTATTTCCCGTGGGACAGCCACAGCAATGGAGGGTCGGGTGACTCAGTGCAGAAGGGAAAGTTGTCTCACTGTTGAAGAAACCCAGGAGGAAAGGCTCTGGCAGTTTTATGAATCCTGAGGTGGAAGGTGGGAGTGATGGGAGAGCTAGGAGTAGGAAATTACTGCATACTGAGTCAGAGGAGAAAAATAACTTCAGGTTTTCCTCCCCCTTCTCTGATAAGGAGGGCTCAGCAGAGGAGCCGGGAGAAGACTTCTGGTAAGGCCTTAGATGAAGAGACCTCACAGTGAAGGTGCCTAGACTAGGAATACAGTAGCTGAAGCACAGGACCAGCCAGGTGCCTGAGTCCTTGATTGCAACTCTGCCTAGAAACTAATGCATTCATTGGGTCAGGAACCAAGTCTGCTGTGGGGAGAGCAACTGGTCCCATGAGGTCTCCCAGTTAAAGTCTTTGTAATTCCCAATGATCAGGCCTGAAAAAATCATACCTCCTGCTTAAAAAAAATCAGTTATATTGCTTAAAATCTCTGTGTCATACAATGAGGGAGAGAAAATACTTTGATAAAATTATTCACAGTGAGGGCACCTCCATAGACTCTTTCAAAGATTTGCTGTCTGCTTTTCTAATGAACCAGCCAAGTTGCCCAACAACTTAATTTTCCTTCACACACACACACACACACAAAACCACACCACACACATGCTACCTCAAACTCTTTGCTTTTCCCCTTTTCTTCCTCCCAGTTCTTAAAGTACAGGGATTTGAATAGCAATGAAATCTTAGTAAAACTGCTTTTCAGGGAGGCATAAGCTTATTTTAAGCTTCCTTAATTTCACTATTGGTGTTCTTGGTACAAGCTTTGTTAAAACAAAGAAATATAAGGACCCCAATGAGTTGACCAGATTCACTTTTTAACATCGATCACCGAATTTTTGTGGTATACCATCAGAGAAAAGAGTTTATCCTCTTAAATGTAAATTGGTGATACGAATGGGGTGAGATAGATACTGAATCACATAGAGATTAAAGTACATAGCAATTAAGGGGCTACGTAGATGGTCAGGGATATGTAAAGAAGATTTGAAATAAGATTGCTTTCGTCAAAGGGAAAAAGATAAGACCTATGGAAAAAATATATCAAAGTTCATTACTTCATTCAAAAAGATTTAACATCCACTAGGTATGAAGGAGCAAAAAATAGAGGAGACCTTCATATGGAAGAAAAATTTTGCAAAAATAACTAGGAGAAATCACTCCTTCAGTAGAAACAGAAAAACAAAAAAGTCTTTGCTTGGGGAAAGAGATCTTATTTTCTATTGAAGAATGCTTAGTTTACAATATCATACTAGTTTCAGGTACACAAATTAGTGATTCTATATTTTTATAGATTATATTCCATTTATGGTTATTATAAAATATTGGGAGTTCCCATTGTGGCCCAAAGGGATTGAATTCGACTAGTTACCCATGGGCATGTGGGTTCGATTCCTGGCCTTGCTCAGCAGGTCAGGGACCCGGCTTTGCCATGAGCTGCAGTGTAGGTCGCAGACACAGCTCGGGTCCCTCATTGCCAGCAACTGCAGTTCTGACTTGACCCCTAGCCTGGGAGCTTGCATATACCATGGATGTGGTCCTAAAAAACAATAAATGAATAAATAAATAAAATTATTATAAATACTGGCTATATTCCCTGTGCTGTACAATACACATTGTTTCCTACTTACTTTTACATAGTAGTTTATATCTCTTAATCCCCTAACTCTATTTGCCCCTCCACCATCCCTCTCCACACTGTTAAACACCAGTTTTTTCTCTCTGTGAGGTTGTTTCCATTTTATTATATTTATTTATTTGTTTTATTTTTTAGATTCCACATATAAATAAAAATAAATATTATTTGCCTTTCTCTGTATGACTTATTTCACTAAACCCAATATCTTTCAGTTTAATTCATATTGCAAATGGCAAAATTTTAATCTTTCTTATGGTTGAGAAATATTCTAGTGTATATGTGTGTATATATATTTAAATATGTGTGTGTGTGTGTGTATACATGTTTTTTTATCCATTCCTCTGTTGATGGATACTTAGGTTGCTTCTACATCTTGGCAATTGTAAATAACATTGCTATGAACATTGAGGTGCATGTGTGTTTTTGAATTAGTGTTTTCATTTACTTCAGGTATATACTGAGGAGTGGAATTGCTGGATCATATGGTAGTTTTACTTTTAGTTATTTGAGGAACTTTTATAATGTTTTCTGTAGTGGCTGTTCCAATTTACATTCAACTTGCAGTGAACTAGGGTCCATTCTTATACATATCCTCACCAACATTTCTTGTTTGTTGTATTTTTGATGATAGTTATTCTGACAGGTGTGAGGTGATACCTCATTGCAGTTTTTACTTACACTTCCTTTATGATTAGCAATTCTGAGTATCTTTACACATGTGTGTTGGCCATATACATGTCTTTTTTGGAAAAAAATGTCTATTCATGTCTCCTGCCCATTTTTAATTGGATTCTTTGTTGTTTTATTATTTTTATAAGGTGTTTATATATTGGATCATACAATTTACAAATATTTTCTTCTATTCAGTAGGTTGTCTCTTGGTTTTATCAATGTTTTCTTTGGCTGTGCAAATGCTTTTAAGTTTGATTAGGTCCCCTTTGTTTAATTTTGCTTTTGTTTCCCTTGCCTGAGAAGAGAGATTTAAAAAAATATTGCTAACACATGTCAAAGAACGTATTACTTGTGTTTTCTTATTGGAGTTTTATGGTTACCATCTAACATTCTGTCATTAATAATCTTGAATTTATTTTGTATTTTTATTGAGACAAGCTTCTAATTTCATTCTTTTACATGTACTATCTAGTTTTCCCAACACTATTTATTAAAGAAAAACATCTTCCTTATTGTATATTCTTGCTTTCTTTGCCATAGATTAATTGACCATATGTGTCTATATTTATCTCTGGGTTCTCTATTCTGTTCCACTGATCTGCCTGTTTTTGTACAAAACACCATTAAATTTTGATTACTTTAGCTTTGTAGTATACTCTGAACTCAGGGAATGATACTCCCAACTTTGTTCTTTTGCTCAAGATTGCTTTGAATTGTGGTTCCATATATATTTTAGGATTATTTATTCTAGTTCTATAAAAAATAGCATGAGTATTTTGATAGGGAGTACATTAAATTTCTAGATTGCTTTGGTTAGCATGGACATTTTAACAGTATTAATTCTTCCAATGAATTGACATGATATGCTTTTCATTTATTTATACTATCTTCAATTTCCTTCATCAAGTTTTTAATATTTTCAGAGTATGTTTTTCACCTCCTTCGTTAAGAGTATCCCAAGATATTTTGTCTTTTTTTTTATGCAATTTAAAACAGAGTTGTTTCTTTGCTTTCTCTTCCAGATAGTTCACCATTACTGTATAGGAGAAATAAAAAAAATAAATTAATAAAATAAATAAATAAATAAATAAATAAATAAATAAAAAGCAGATTTCTATATATTAATCTTGTCTCCTACAACTTTACTGAATTAATTTACCAATTTTAGTAGCTTTTTGGTGTATACTTTAAGGTTTTCTATCTTTAGTTTCATGTCATCTGCATACAGTAACAGTTTAACTTCATGCCTTCCAACGTGGATGGATTTTCTTTTTCTTATTGATTATCTTCCAATACAATGTTAAATAGAAGTGGTGAAAATGGGAATCCTTGTCTTTTTTACTGACTTTAGAGGAAAACTTTCAATTTTTTCACTATACATTGTGAGGTAAGCAGTGTGTTTGCCATAGACGGCTTTTATTATGTTGAGATATAGATCCTCTATACTACTTTGATGAGAGTTTTTATCATGGATGTTGAATTTAGCCAAATGTTTTTTCTACATTATTGAGATGATCATGTGATTTTTATCCTCCCTTTTATTAGTGGGATTGATTGATTTGTGAATGTTAAACTACCTTTACTGTCCTTCAAAAAAACCCACTTGACCATGATCCTTTTTATACATTGTTAATTTTGGTTTGTTAATATTGTGTAAAGGATTTTTGCATATATATTCATTATACATATTTGCCTGTAATTTTCTTTTCTGGTAATGACTTTGTCTGACTGGTATCAGGGTAAATGTGAACTCATAGAATGAATCTTGGAGTGTTCCATTCTCTTCAATTGTTTGGGATAGTTTGAGAAGGATAGATATTAACTATTATTTACATATTTAGTAGAATTCTCCTGTGAGGCCTTTGGGTCCTGGATTTTTGTTTGCTGGGAGCTTTTTGATTACTGATTCAGTTTCAATACTAGTGAGTGGTTCATTCAGATTATCCATTTCTTTCTGATTTAGATTTGGAAGACTATATATTTCTAGGAATTTAGTCATTTCTCACAAGTTGTCCAATTTGTTTTAAAAACTTTATGTGATAATGCAATTGCCATAGCATAGCTAAAACAATTTTGAAAAAGAAGAATCAGTTTGGAGGAATGACTCTCACCAGTGTTAAGGCTTATTATATATAACTACAATAATAAAGACTGTGTCATATTGCTGGACAGGTAGGACATAGATCAATGGAACAGAATACAGTAGAAAAACACAATGAAAGCTACAAAGAGATAATTACTATACACCTATCAGAATGGCATAAATAAAGTTTTAAAATAGCATTAACATCAAAAACTAGAGGGGATATTGAGAAACTGCACCATGTGTACCCTGTTGGTGGAAGCACAAAGGGATATACTTCCTCTGAGAAACAGTATGGTGATTTCTTACAAAACCAAATATATAACTATGATACAATACAGAAATGTCATTCTTGGACATTTATCCCAGACAAATAAAAGTTTATATTCACATAAAACCTGTACATCAATATTTATATGAGCTTAATTCATAATAGCCCTAAACTAGACATAACTAAAATGTTTGTCAGTGGGTGACTGGTAGAGCATACAATGGTGCATTCATAGTATGGAATATTAATCAGGAATAAAGAAAAATGAACAATTGATACATGCAATAATTTGGATGTATCTCAATGGAATTATACTGCATACAAAAATCCAATATCAAAAGGTTATATACTTTTGAATGTCTTTTATATAGAATTCTGAAATGACAAAATTATAGAGATTCAGAATAGATTAGTGTTTACTAGAACAATAGAGGGAAAGGACAGGGAGAGAAGTAGCTGTGGCTCTGAACGGTAAGCATGAACAACCCTTGTGATAAAAGTATTTCATATCTTGATTGTTATAGTCACATGAAACTACACAGAGCAATAAAATTTGCAGTGATACAAAGGATCATGAGATGATGGTGAACATGCAAAGGAAATGGATCACCTAAAAGAAATAGACATACTCCTAGAAACATCCAATCCACCAAGACTGTATCAGAAAGAAATGGAAAATCTCAGCAGATTTAAAACTGGTAAGGAGACTGAATCAGTAATCAACATCTCTCAACAAAGAAAAGCCCAGGATCAGATGATATCATGTGTGTATTCTACCAAAAATGTAAAGAAGATTATAATCCGTGTTCCCATCATGGCACAGTGGAAACAAATCCCACTAGGAACCAGGAGGCTGCAGGTTCAATCCCTGGCCTCACTCAGTGGGTTTAGGACCCAGCATTGCCGTGACCTGTGGTGTAGGTTGCAAATGTGGCTCAGATCCTGTGTTGCTGTGGCTGTGGCATGGGTTGGAAACTGTAACTCTGATCTGACCCTTAGCCTGGGAACCTCCATATGCTGTGGGTGTAGCCCTAAAAAGCAAAACATAAAAAAAAAATTAAAAGTAAATTATAAAAAAGAAGATTTAACATCAATCCTTTTCATTTTTTTTTTTTTTTGGAAATAATTGAATAGTCATGAACACTTCTAAACTCATTTCAATAGAGTGAGTATTACCTTGATAACAAAGACAGAAAAAAAGACGTAAAGAGAAACCTGCTGGTCGATATTCCTGATGATTACAAATTCAAAAATACCCAACAAAATACTAAGACAAATTCAAAGGCTCATTACAATGATCATAAACCATGAACAAATGAAATTTGTCTCTGAGATACAGGATGGCTCAATATTCAAAAACTGATCAATGTGATATACCACATTAACAAAACAAATGATAAAATTATATGATTATCTCAATAGATACAGAAAATATTTCTAGGTATAGAAGGACATCAATATGTTACTAAGTGGTGAAAACTGTAGCATTTCCTCTAAGGCAATGAAACAAGAGTCCTTCAGTAATGAATGGATAAAGAAAAAATGGTATATATATTCAATGGAATACTATTCAGCCATAAAAAGAAGACAGCCCTGTCATAGACTATGGAATTATTGAATCTTGAGGACACTATGCTAAGAGAAATAAGCTAGTCATGGGATGATAAGCTGCACATATATGAAGCATCAAATGTAGTCAAATTCATAGAAGTAGAAAGCAGAATGGCAGTTATCCAGGGATTAGGGGGTGAGGGAAATGAAAAGTTGCTTTCAAAGTGTGTTGTCTTTTTATTTCTATTTTTTTAGGGCTGCAACTGCAGCATTTGGAGGTTTCCAAGCTGGGGGTCAAAGTAGAGTTGTAGCCGCCAGCCTACTCTACAGCGACAGCAACACTGGATCCAAGATGCATCTACAACCTACACCACAGCTCATGGCAATGCCGGATTCCTTACCACTGAGTGAGGCCAGGGATCAAACCTGCAACCTCATGGTTACTAGTTGGGTTTAACCACTGAGCCATGATGAGAACTCCTCAAAGGGTGTTGAGTATCAGTAATTCAAGACAAAAAAGTGATAGGGATCTGCCATACAGCATTGTACTGATAATTGACTGTACCATACACTTAAAAATTAAGAGAGTACATCTCATAATATACATATTTTATATAGTAAAATAAGAAAATAAAAAATGCATAGATAAAGAAGAGTTAGATGACATAAAAAAGCACCTATGCTTGACTAACCAGATTCACCAAATACTGTTTTTATTCTTCTGATGATTTTAAAGTAAGACATTATTATTATTACATAGTTTATTGTACCTACAGAGGTAACTGTAGCCTTATTAAAGGTAACTGTGATAATTTATTAGAAGTGATTTTATCTTCCCTTTATCATTTATTCTTGGATCCCATGGAAATCAGAGAGCATACTTCTGTAATATTCAACTTACCTGCATCCCTATCTAAAAAAAAAAGAGCCACCTCAAAGATTTTCAAGGAATTTTCTTGCTCTCCAAATCATTAATATTAGTTTCCAAGGAAGTCCTAGAATCTGATTCATTAAACAGAGGACCACGTTAAAAAATTAGTATTATTTTTTTCAATAGTTTTAGGTTCACAGCAATATTGAAGAAGGTACAGAAATTTCCTATTTACCCTCTACTTCTACAAAGTCATAGATAGGCTCTCCAATTATCAACAACTCCCACCAGAGTTGTAAATTTGTTACAGTTGATGAACTGACATTAATACATTACTATCAACCAAAGTCCATAGTTTATAGTAGGGTTCATTCTTAGCATTGTGCATTATAAGGGTTTGGACACATTACATACATCCACCAATATAGTATTATAGAGAGTATTTTTACTGTCCTAAAAATCTCCTGTGCTCTACTTTTTCATCCCTCTCTCCCCTAAATCTTGGGTAACTATTGATCTTTTTACTGTCTCCATAGTTTTATCTTTTCCAGAATGTCATATCATTGGAATCTTGCAGTAAGTAACTTTTTCGACTGGCTATTTTTACTTAGTGTGCATTTAAATGTCCTCCATGTCTTTTAATGACTCTATAACCCATTTCTTTTTAGTGTCTTCATGCACCTCAGTTTGTCTGTTCACCTACTGGAGGATATCTCATTTGCTTCAGAGTTTTGGCAACTATAAATAAGACTGCTGTAAATATTCCTGTGCAAAATTTTTTGTGGACTAAAATTTTTATCTATTTTTGGTAAACAACGAGGAATGAGATTGCTGTATGGTAAGAATACATTTAGTTTTATAAGAAACAGCCAAACTGCCTTTCAAAGTGGCTATACCATTTTGTACTCCCGCCATCAAGAAATGAGAATTCCTGTTTCTCCAAATATTTCAGAGAGCCATTTTTGAATCCATGTCTCAATGAAATAACCAAGCAAACCGCTAGAGTCAATCTCACTTGCTTATACGTTATATTCCAAGTCCAGGCTGATTGTCTGGTTTCAACTGATGGTTTTAGTAGCCATAGGGGAATATGGTTTTATTATTTCCTGAAGTGTAACAAAATGATGATTCTCTAGTTCTATTATTTATGCTAATGAATTAAATACATTTATTTTAAAATTAGATAAATTCATGATGATCTGAAGAATAAACTTCCCGTATCATTTACTTAGATACAGCAAAAAGTCAGAACATGAAGAAGGTGACAAATCCTTGATTCTTTCTCTAATTTATCAGTTCGTTTTTAATACTGGGTTTGTTTCTCTAACAATAAATAATGGCAAGTGGCATTATAAACTCACTGCTTTTTTATAAGTTTGATATGTTTCAATCTATTACACTCATTAATCTTTTTTATGTTCAAATGATTTCATCTTTGGTCCTTCATGTTTGTTCCTTTGCTCCGTACAAATAACACTCTTATGTTAGTTAGCTTCCTTTGCTTTCAGGCACAGTATGTCTCAAGTTTATTGTGTATATTTCTTGAAGAGATCTGGAATCAAATCATTTTCTAAAAAACCTTAGTTTATTTCATGGTAAATAATATTTACAAAACACTACATGGATATACTAGAGATCTTTATTCCTATTGAGTTGTTATTGCTTCTGTAACTATTGAGTGGAAAGAGCTAAGACATTCGTTATTTTTATGTTTTGTTTTTCTTTTTAGAAAGAGAAAAATGAACCATGAGTCCATAGTGATGTTTCTAATTCAAATTAAAATCATACGATTTTTACTTATTTTATCTTTGCATTTTTTTCAAAGGTTGAGAATTTTGACACCTAATGACTTTAACATAATTATTTTCTTTTTATTTATTTCTTTTTCTTTTATTTTCTTTCTTTCTTCCTTTCTTTCTCTTTATGGCCACACCCATGGTATATAGAATTTCCCCAGCCAAGGTTCTAATTCAAGCTGCAGCTGCAGCCTACCTGGCAGTTGCTGCAATGCTATATCCTTTAACCCACTGAGCCAGGCCAGGGAATCAAACCAACACCTCCTCGGTGAACCACGGCAGTAAGATTCTTAATCCACTGTGACACAGTGAGAACTCCCTTTATTGTCTTTTTAATAACATTAAATTATCAATTTAAGATTTCTTTGTGTTTTTTTCCCCCTAGAATGTCTCTGTTTTGAAATACACTGTCGAAACACCATGGTTAATAATAATAATGATAATAATAATAATAATAATAATAATAATAATAAAGTTAAATCTTCCTTGTGAATACGCCACTAAATGGATATAACTGTGTGTAAATTTGTATTGTCCTTAAAAATTGTTACTTTGGATTGGAGTGGTTATTTTCTAAGTCATTTTAATTAGGTAAGCAGTTACTCGGTTACCAAGTCAAAATTATGAAATTAGAAGATTTACCTTCCATTCTTATCACCATCCTCATGCTTTCTTTTTTCTGTCTATTGGTAAGCACTCTCTCAAATTAGTTTTTCAGGAATTCCCATCATGGCTCAGTGGTTAAAGAACCTGACTAGAACACATGAGGATGCAGGTTCGATCCCTGGTCTTGCTCAGTGGATTAAGGATCCGTGAGCTGTGGTAGGTCACAGATGTGGCTCAGATTTTACATTGCTGTGGCTGAGGTGTAAGCTGGTGGCTACAGCTCCAATTTGACCCCTAGCATGGGAACCTCCATATGCCATGGGTGTGGGCCTAAAAAGACAAAAATAAATAAAGTAAAATTCCTTTTTCATTTTCCATTTAATTATTGACATATATATGTATATATATATATACACAAATGTACACATATACAAATACACACATATTCCTACATATATGTCATACACAATTTATTACACAAGATTTACATACTTTGTATTACATATACATATATATATATATATATATATATTCTGTTGGAATTTTCCTTTTTTTTTTTTTGACAATACATCCTGAAGACTACCACTTCAGAACACCAGAGAGTTCTTCACACTGATTTCCTCATATATTTCTTTGTAAGGAACATACGCACTTGGTTTAAACTTCCCCCCATTACAGGTATATGGTCTGCTTCTAGTTTTTGCAATTACAAATAATTATAATAAATTGCCTTATGATTTTGTCACTTCATACTTTTCTCATATGTCCTTGGGAGCAATTCCTAGAAGTATGATTTCTGGGTCAAGGTGTCCACACTTATTCAAGAATACTGCTCCAAATGGCTGCACCAGTAATTGGTACCACTTGCATTTTATGAAAGTGAATGTTTCCCCTAACATACCAATAGTATCTCCTCAAATCTCTGAGGAAACTAACTGGGAAAATAGAAAACTTAAGGTAATTTTGTGGGCCTTGATTTACTCATGTTTCCTTGAGAGTCAGTGGTATTTATTTTCCTTTTTTGTTTATTCCCATTCTATTTGAACTTTGCTCACCATTTGTTATTATGTTCTGTGCTTTTTCCTTCTCATGCCTTCATCATTCTAAATGAAGGACCATGTTGATTACTCTAAGCAGTTGGATTAGTTGCCATTTTGTAGACCCATTTCCTCAAAGGACTTCTTAGCTGAAAATGAGGTTTACCTGTGTGCTTTGAATATGTGGATGAGGGCTCTCAAATGGACAGAATTAACATAGAAGAATGGGAGAAGAATAAGCCAGCAGGCTTACACTTGCGCACCCTTTCCAAAGGCAAAATATGAGGGCCTTGCCATGTGACCCTGATAGTCATACTGGAAATACTAGGTTTTTTTTGTTTGTTTTTTTTTTTTTTGGTCTTTTTGTCTTTTTAGGACTATACCCATGGCATATGGAGGTTCCCAGGCTACAGGTCTAATCAAAGCTATAGCCCCTGGCCTATGCCACAGCCACAGCAACACCAGATCCAAGCCTTGTCTGCGAACTGCACCACAGCTCAGGGCAACGCCGGATCCTTGACCCACTGAGCAAGGCCAGGGATTGAACCTGCAACCTCATGGTTCCTAGTCGGATTCATTTCCGCTGCACCATGATGGGAACTCCTGGAAACTCTAGTTCTACTGGAGCTTACACTTACTGTCATCTTATAGAGCGCATTCCTCAAGTTTTGGCATGAATAAAAGAAACAAAGCAAGTGCAGTGGCCTTGATTTTTAGTGATGAGCCAGTCAGTATAGAAATGCCATGTGCAGAGACAATTTTATTAACAGTTGTTTATTTCTAAGCAGTTTTTTAAAACAAGATTTCTGTTGCCTTTTCACTCCTTCCTTTGTTATCTGCTGATGAGAAATGTAGAAGTTCAAAAGTAAAATTCTGTATTTATCTCCAAGATTTTTATAGTTTTGACAAAACTTCTAATAGTGTACCTTGTACCAACTTTCTGCCTACTGATCTCTTTAACTTCATAAACATTTACTATTATTTAATGAAATTTGATGTGGAGTGGAGTTTAACAAATGTATTCAGACCTTATTTGATAGATGAATAAAATAATCTAATTTGTGTATAAGAATTATTAAATTATATCCTTTATCTAGCCAAACCCAAATTTAGACATTTTTTATGGTAATAACTTTCTAGGGAATGGCCACTGAATTATTGAAGGCAGAACATAAGAAATCTTTAGACTCATTGACTTATATTTATGAAGGACCTAGGCTGAAAATGTTCACACATTATTATATTGCTATTTTTAATATTTAATTTTTTAAAAATTTTAGATTTACACAAAAAGTGAGAAGACAATGCAGAGTTCCCATATGACCTGCATCCATTTTTCCCTATTATTAGCATCTTTAATATGGTATTTTAGGGCAGTTATAAAGTAATGTCAATATATTATTATTGACACTACTTTGTTCATATTTTTTTACTTTTTTAATGATTTTTATTTTTTCCATTATAGCTAGTTTACAGTGTTCTGTCAGTTTTCTACTGTACAGCAAGGTGACTCAGTCACACATACATATATACATTCCTTTTTTTTTTTTTTTGCCTTATCTAGGGCCGCACTCGAGGCATGTGGAGGTTCCCAGGCTAGGGGTCTAACAGGAGCTGTAGCTGCCGGCCTGTGCCACAGCAATAGCAATGAGGGATCCAAGCTGCGTCTGGCACCTACACCACAGCTCACGGCAATGCTGGATCCTTAACCCACTGAGTGAGGCCAGGGATCGAACCCGCAACCTCAGCGTTCTTAGTTGGATTCCTTAACCACTGAGCCACAACGGGAACTCCATATATACATTCTTTTTTCCCACATTATCATTCTCCCTCATAAGTGACTAGATATGGTTCCCAGTGCTATGCAGCAAGATCTCATTGCTTATCCATTCCAAAGGCAATAGTTTGCATCTATTAACCCCCAATTCCCTACCTAATGTCATTTTTCTGTTCTGGAGTCACATCCAGGTTACCACATTACACTTAGCTGTCATGTCTCCTTAGGCCTCCTTTTACTACAGAAGTTTCTTAAACTTTCCTCATTTTTGACAGTTTTGTGAAGAAAATCAAGCCCTTTGTAGGATGCCCCACTTTTAGAATTTGGTTGTTGTTTTTCTCATTATAAGACTGGGGATTAGGGAAGAAGGCTACAGGTAAAACGCCACTTTCATCCCATGATTACATGGCTACATCCTATTAACATAATTTTTGACAGTTGATTTTGACATAGGTAGTGTGGTAAGGTTTATTCACTTTAAAGGTATTCCTTTTTCTTTCAATCCATTTTCTACCATATTCTTTGGAAGTCTTATTTGCAGATCATAGGAATGTAAGCCCCACTCCCCCTCTGAGGGTGGAATAGCAACAGAAATGCATGGAGAATTTATCTCTTCTTTCTCATTCGTTAATTTATTCAAACCTTAATTTCTACAGGAGTGGCTTCATGGATATGGATTTTATACTTTGGATTGTAATCCAATTCTATTTTATTTATTTTGTTGCTCAAACTTTCAGCTTTGTCACTTGATGGCTATTTAAGTCAACTCCTATGCTCCTCGTATATATCTTCATCCGTTTTTTTTAGCACTTATACTTTTTGGTGCAATAAAATGCTTCAATTTTTTGTACATTTCTTGCCACAGGCTAGAATTAGCCATTACTCCAAGGGTGCCTCCTTCTTTTTGCTGGATAATGCTATTAGAAACCCAGGTCTGAGCGCTAGCTGTGTTCATTGCTACTGGGTTGTCATTTACTTTAAGACTCCAGAGCTAGTGTCACCAATATATGACACATCATTTGCTATTTGATTATGGAAATCGATGTCTATGAGAGATGCATTTAAATATGTCTGATTAGAATCTCTCAAAAGTTCTAGAAAGGTTTTGGTTACAACTGACACAAATATGCCTTAACTTTTGGGATTCTCCTTTGGTCTGAGGTAGCATTAAGTCAGTTCGATGATATCTTTCTAAACTGATAGTTATTTCATACTTATATTCACTCTAGTTTCATAAAGTGCTGTCATAAACAACATAATCTGCTTCTTATACTATAAGTCCTTTAATAGACTTTGCCTAAAACTAAAATTTGACTTGAATATGAGATCTTCTCCAAAATAATAAAAAGCAGAGGGTTTCATTAAAAAAATAGAATTATAGTTCTTTAGAAGTGAAATTGAAAAGCAACTTAGATATCAAGATTTCTAGTATTTCTATGTAAGTTAATTGATTGATTACTATCTCCAAAAAAAACAAAAAGCCATTAGGATCAGGAATGTCTAGACAAAATCATGTGTCTGATAGTGTCTATATAACGTATAATTTAAAAGCTTATTGATGAATTTCAATGACAGTTTGTTACATAATTTAAATATAATTATGAAATTCTAAGTCATCAAGACTTCATTTTCTTTGCATCAGCAATTGTGGCAATTTAGGGTTTCTGAAATCCTTCAGATGTATGTGTTTTAAAATAAAAATAAAGTTTTGTTCAATAAAGATGAATATACAGCAGAAGTTGAAAATGATAGTTCTTAAACTGTAATTTTGTTTATATAGGTTACATTAAAAAAATAAGACTATCTGTAATGTCTGCTTATGAGGTTGCAGGACCCTGAAATAATTTTAATCCAGTATGCTTAAAACCGTCTTTGCCGTTCTTAGGGAATGCAGGTTGTACACATCCATTTAGCACTTGTGTGATAGACACATAATGATCGTGATCATCCATTTCAGATAATTCGTTGAAAGTTGTCAAATCTTGCTGAAAAGGCATACCCTGGAGAAGTGACTTTTTTGCTTGCCTTGCATTTCACTGACTTCGACAGGGATTTACTAGAAGTTGTAATCAGCTCTTCTGATCGACAATGAAGGGCACATTTCTTACTACTTTGACTCTCTTTGTAGATTGATAGATGCTGTGAAATATGGTAGCGTGCTGATGTGAAGTTCGCTGATGTGAATGGAACGTGAGCTAATGACTTACTAAACAGGACAGGGTGGCGGTAGATTTCATTTTCTGGTCCCAGTTCTTTACTGCTTTATTTTATCCTCTTCTGGAAAGGTTTTTAATCTTTTCAGCTCAATCAACAAAATAAGAACTGTATTTATCTGACATATGATACCTGACTTGGTTGTAATGGGCCATTTTTGATGGGAAGAGGCAGTAACTGTTTGTTAAATGATACTCTTGGCTCCTGCAGAAGTTATTAATGTTTCTCCAAAGCATTGCACCTCCTTCAAATGAGTCATGAATATACTCAGAGAAACTGTCTCAATGATTATCAACACTAGGCCTAACACATTATAAACAGAACAGAGATACCAAATCACTTGTTTACTTATCCAAAATCTCTAGAAGAAAATCTCCTGACAGACTCATCATAAGCTTAATTTTAAATAACTGAATTCTAAACATGGTGCAAGAATGATTCATGTTTAATGGCTGATTTTTTTTTCCAAAGGAACATCTGCATAATAAACATTTTTTATGATACAACTTTAGGTCTACAGAGTAGCTTTAATTTATAAATGTTCATACGCTATAATTACTATGTAGTTCTTAAATCCTCCTCCTTTTCTGTAAGTATATTCTTTAATCCCCATTCTCTCAGTAGGAATCCAAAATGCCAAAGTGATTTTTCCCCCAAAGGCTTACTTTCATCAATAATGCAATTCGGGATAAAGCCCACAAATATAGAAAGTAACTTGCTTACTTACCCCAGTACAAAATTGTACATATAAAATATATAAAATTGTGCACACACTGACAGAATGTACATGTATAAGAAAATATGTAGAAATGTATGTTTTTTGTTTTTTCTTTTCTTTCTTTCTCCCTCCCTTCTTCCTTCCTTCCTTTCCTTTCCTTTTCTTTCTTCCATCCATCTACCGCTATTTATTGACCCTTATTGTGCATATATGTGTGTGTGTGTATATGTATAATATATATATATATACACACACACACATATATATATATATATATATATATAAAACATTAGAGATACTATTGGCAACACATAGTAAATACTAATATGTTTAAGTTTTTTTGAAGTAAGGCACATTAATTTTTATGTACCAAAAACCTAAACATAACTTGTAATAAGTCAGGCATGGTTTGTACTTGGTTCTAAAAGAATAGAGGGTATTTCATTGGAGCAAAGTGTTCTGCCATCAATTAAATCAAATGCCAAAGATAAAGTATAAAAGTAAAGCTACATCAGAAACTATTTTAAATTCCATCATGTAAATGTGAGAACCGTTTGTTACTATTATAGTGATTGTTTATGTTCTGAATTTCAATTTCCCCTTTTTACTATAAAAGGAAAAGGCAGTCCAAAAACAGGAAAATAATCAATTTAGTGCTTTAGTTGTCCATAATTCACTACATTTACATGATCTAATTTAATTTCATAACATTCTGTGAGGGAGAAAAATAACCGTTATTATTGCCATTAGCGATAAAAGAACTAAATTTTGTAAAATTTAAATCAATAATCTAAAGACATGAAAATAGTAAAATTATGTTAGAATGATGTTAATACCTTCTTTGGCCTCAATTATTATCTTGTTATAAATATTGTTGATGCTACTGCAACGACAGGGGTACAATGACATAAAATATTCTGACCATTTAAATAAGGAAATGTGCACAGAATTTTCTCATGCATTTACAAAAGATATTACCCATAATTGTTTTTTCACCAAAATATTTTCACATTGCACGCCTTAACTCTTTAACAGAAAAAAAAAAATTAAAAAGACCACAGTAGGTTAATATAATTGTATTTAAGTGACAATATTTACTTATTAAAATCCAAATCAGAGATTATAATTACACTGCATTTTTACTTAACAGACCTGGCAGCTAAAGATTTGTGAACTGGTAAAGGATACCTCTACTTTTAAGTCTGTGTTAAAATATGCTTCTTCTGTTTGTTTTCAATGGTTGATTCTAGGTCAGTTGTATAACTAGATCTGGAGAAAGTGCCATTTTCTTTTTTAAGTGGCAACAGACAAATTCTGTGTTTTCTCTAAGTATAAAAATCTTTTAATAGCTATCAATTCTGTTTTAAATTTTACGTTATATTTTCCCTTAAGATACAGTTGTAATTCTTGTTAGGTAAAGACACTTCAAATATAGCAACCACTAAATACAGACACACTCAACTAGGTGATGACAGCATTGTATGTGTTTGTCCCTGTTTTCCCTTTAATACACGTTTTAAGGAATATATTTAGATTTCTAAAATGTGGTGATGCTATGAAGAAGAGGAAGTTCACATTATAACACATGCCCAGTTTCCCTATTATTATCTTACATTAGCATGTTATATTTGTCATAATTCATTGATTTATAATAATAAATCATTAACTAAAATACATAATTTATTCAAATTTCCTTAATTTTTACCTAATGTCTTTTTTCTGTTACACATCCTAGAGGATATTATATGACATTTTGTCCTTATGTTTACTATGTTGATAATTTTGACTCTCCTCCAGCATACTGACAGTAAATTTCTCTTCATATTCAGATATAGAACTACCATATGTATCTCAGCACATCATCTACTTGCCAAAACAATTACATCATCTCTAGCAAGGTGATAGCCCAAGTTATTCCAGTAGCTGTGTACTTTCATCAGAGCTTTGTTTAGTTTTCATCTCTAGTTGCTGCAATATGACAAATGAATAATGTCTAGCACTGCCGTCATACACATTCATTATCTTTACTAGAAGGTAAAACACTACATATGTAAACAAGTGTCTGGGGTGTTTCCATGGGGTAAAAATTATAAGTAAAAATATTGATTATTATGTGTAGATTTCTAGATTAAGAAATTTTGACATACATTTTATGAGAGACGGAGCTTTTTGAAAAGTATAATTTATAGATTAAAATTTGGGATTAAATTTTCAATTAGCTCAATTGCATCTGAGCATTTCTTCAGATTACTTGGTCCAGGAGATTGTCCTGCCTCCAATAATTAATACTTATTTTAATATAGCATTTTGCTTTTGTCAAAGATTAATCTCTGTTGCTGAAAAAAATTCAGTAGCCCACTTTCTGTCAATTAATTCTGTTATTTTTTTCTTAACTTGTCTTGGATTCTTTCTTTGTAATTATTCTGTTTGTGCAAATCCCAATGACTCTAATGACTATGTAATATATCATGTCTTACTTGAGTGGACATCAGATTGACAGTAAATTATGTTGTTTAGCAAAGTCATATCCTTTTGCTCTAAAACTCTGATTTTTTTGTTGACTTGGTATATTTTAATAAAATTGAAGTGAAAAGCAGAAATATGTGGAGATCCCATTGTGGCTCATTGGGTTAAGGACCTGACATTTTCTCTGTGAGAATGTGGGTTTTGTCCCTAGCCTCGCTCAGTGGGTTAAGGATCCAGCATTGCTATTCCTATGCAAGCTGTGGCATAGGTCACAGATGTGGCCTGGATCCAGTGTTGCTGTGGCTGTGGTGTAGGCTGCAGCTGCAGCTGCAGCTCCTATATGACACTAGCCTGGAACTCCCATACATTGCATTTGTGACCATATAAAGAAAAAATAAAATGAAAAGGAAACAAGAAATATGTAATAACTAATAATACATTTCCAATCCTCATATGCCATCATGATTTTACAAACTGAAAGCTTTATAATCAGCCCAAATTATTTCCAGCACCTATCAAATGAATCTCACCCAAAGTTCAGTAGTCCAGAGAAGATAAGAATCCCATCCAGACAAAATGAGATCTGAACAAGAACTGAAGAAACCTGTTCAGAAGACTAAAGACAAGTACTTAGATAACTTTTTATTATCTATTGACTTTGGACCATTTTAAAACCTCTAAGTTTCTTCATTTGTAAAATGGACTTGATTAATACCTTGTAAGGTGTTAATAATAGAATTTGTACATCTAAATTTGATCTTCGAGATGTGATAGATATTAAAATTAATAAATACATATTATTTATGATATTATTTTAGAATAAATTATAAAAAGTTTATTTTAATAATATGATCCTGTTACTATTCAATAAATACTAATTCAATAAATATTTACTGAGCACTAAGTTCTGGTATGAACAGATGCATCATACAGATCTGGTACACACCAATGAACAAAATGTAAAAAAAATCTCTATTTTATTAGAGTTTATGACCAGCAGGAGTGAGATCATATTGAAGGATGGATAGCAAAGGAGGAGGTTGGATGCAAACAATATGCAAGTAGATGGTAAATAAATTTTATCATAATAACTATAAAATATCTGTGTTGTCAATTAAATATAAAATAAATTTTACAAGAAAAAATCAGGTAATGGGAAGCGAGAATGTTGGTGAGAACAGTGTACAAATTTAAATGAGCTATAAGAGAATTCTTTGAGAGAGATATTCTCTAACGTTACAATATATTCATTTATTATTTATTTATTCATTTGTTCATATTTTGCCATTTTTTATTTTGAGAAAATTAAAACTTCAGCATAATTGAAAGAATAGTGGGATGAATATCACAAAAATTGTCATTATCTCTTGCTACCCTACATTCCAGTTGCTTAAAACAAGGGTTGATTATTTCTCATGACTCTGAGATTTGGGCAAGGCTCAATGGTTGGTTCATTTGCTGTACATGATGCTGGCTGTGTTCACTCATGGCTGCATTCAGCTGGGAGGCTGGCTGAGACTGCAATATCCAAGATGGCCTCTCACCTCATAGGACCTTTCTCCCTGTTGTCATTAATCACTTGTGGGGGTGTAGCCTGGACTTTCTTAACATATAGCAGTTGGAATTCAAGAGCAAACACAGAAGGTTCTTAGCTGAGGATACTGAAATTCAAGCCAAAAGCCTTGTCTGGGTATAGAAACTGCCTCTTCTGCTGCAGCCTCTTGTCCAAAGCAATTCACAAAGCCAACCTAGGTTCAGAGAAAGGCAATAGACTTCAGTTGATAGAAAGAGGGGCAAAGAATTCATGTCCACTTAAATTCTATTACACTAGGGATTACTCATTGGAAGATGCAGCTTTACTTTATCCAGCTTTTTTTTTTTTTTGGCCTTTTTGTCATTAGGGCCGCATTCGCGGCATGTGGAGGTTCCCAGGCTAGGGGTCTAATCGGAGCTGTAGTCACTGGCCTACGCTGCAGCCACAACAACGCAGGATCCGAGCCGCGTCTGCCACCTACACCACAGCTCATGGCAACAGCGGATCGTTAACCCACTGAGCAAGGCCAGAGATCGAACCCTCAACCTCATGGTTCCTAGTCGGATTTGTTAACCACTGTGCCATCATGGGAACACCACTTTATCCAGCTTTATTCTAGAACAACAGAGTTCTTTTTTTTTCCTTTTCATTTTAATCACTTTATTTTAATAAACTCTATTCATTACTTTTTGATGCTCAAATGATCTCACCATTGGCCAGTAGGTGCTCCCTTATGTTGACTTCTATGACCATTCAATATATGATTAAATATATATAATTTATAAACACCAAAAATATATTCCATACATACCCTACAGTGTTTTACTTTTTCAAAGCATTAAACACACATCAGCTTTTTACATTATGTTAATATTAATTTGTTTTTATTTGTAGATAAGAGAATAAAATACCAAAGCTTTTATATGTATGGCTATATTTTTATTTTATTGTTGTTTTTATTCTATTTATGTCTGGATAGATGAAAAAAAAGTACAGTATCATGACTGCTCAGAAATTTAATTTCTCAGCAACTTAAAAATAAATTCTGCATTTAAATGATTTATGCATTTCTATTGACTTTTATGAAAAAAATATATAGTATGTTGATACTTCTCTTAATAACTACATTAGAGACAAGGCCGGAAATGGTTTTTAAGAGAGAAAAACAAATTTAAAAACTTGAAAATAAGCTTATATGATCATTTCATTCTTTTTTATTTTTTTTTATTTTTTTACATTATACCCAGCTGTACAGCGTGGTGACAGGGTTACACATCACAAGTTTGTCTGTTTGGGATATTCTTATTTAATGCATACCTTCCTTCTCTGTTACATGGATAATTTTGTTCTAATATGACCACAATTAATTTTGAGAATTAGGAGGTAATACTGATCAATCACAATTGGTATATTAAAGAAACTCATGAATTCAACAATCCATAACTGTTGTATGGATGCCTATAAAGAATAAAGTGTTAAAATGAGTCTTAAACCTTCCAGATATATCTCAAGATTATATAGTAATCTGAATAAACACATCTCTCTGCAAAACATAAAGATTCAAGTGAAAGTAAAAGGAATTTAGTTCTCCTTTCTTATTATTCTTATGAAAAGCCATTTCCTCTCCTTTATAAAATCATTACTGATCAATTGATGGAGGTTGTAAAAAGCTTCCATTAATGTAGTCCCTCCGTCACCCACATTTAGGTCACAAGTGTGTACCAAGTGTACTACCAAAGTCACCTATGTGTACATAAAGATGAATTTCAAAAGGATTGGATACCAAGTCTTCAAAGAGTAAAAAAAGGAAGAGAAGAAGGAAGGAGGGGGGGCAGAAAGGAAGGAAGAAAGGAAGCAAAGGAAGAAGAGAAGGAAGGAAAGGACAAAGAGTACCCCAACAGCCCCCTCAACTTGCCTAAATGTTATGTTTTTTTATTTTATTTGTTTTGCTTTATAGGGCCATACCCGTGGCATACAGAGGTTCCCAGGCTAGGGGTCGAATCAGAGCTACAGCTGCCGGCCTACACGACAGCTCAAGGCAATGCCAGATCCTTAACCCACTGAGTGAGGCCAGGGATTGAACCTGCAACCTCACAGTTCCTAGTCAGATTCATTTCTGCTGCACCACGATGGGAACTCCAAGGAAGCAAGAGTACCCTAACAGTACCCTCAGCTTGCCTAAACTTTAGAGAAACGTCTTCCCAAATCTAGACCACTGGCATCCCTTTTCTTAGAGTACTTTCTTTAAAAAAAAATTAATTGTGTGTTAATATAGTCTCCCAGAGTGCCTCCCGCTACATGCTCTACCGTTGGAGGGTAGAGTGGCTTATTATTCTAACCCTAAAAGCAGGCAAACAAAATAATTCCTCTTCTTGGCCCTACTATCTCTCCTTTCTATATCCCTACTTTTCTGCATTACAATATAACTCTTCAAAAAATTGTCTGCATTCCCTGACTTCACTTCCCCTCCACCTGAAGTTCATTCTTGTCCCTTTATTGGACTTGATCCTGTCAATGTTCTCAAGGTCCTCCATGTTACTAAATCCAAAAATCAATCTGGAGCCTTTCTTATTTGACCTATCAGCATTTTTTGACATAATTGATCACACACTTCTCCTTGAAATACCGTCTTTGCTTCTAAGACAGCACAACTTTATATTCATTTTTTATAACATGTTCCTTTATCACCCCAGGGATATTTTTCTCAACTCCTAATTCTGGAGTGTTCTAAGGCTCAGCCTTGGGATGTCTTCCATTCTTTCCTGACTTTGGGGGATATCATCCAATGTTATGATTTTGGATACTAGCTTTACGATGATTGGTTACCAGGAGGAGCACTAAGTAGAGTTTACAGACAAACAAAACTTCAATATGTATTTTTAGCCATTTGTCCTTGAAACAAATATTTTGTGTCTTGGTTCCTCCCTGTAAAATGCTGATGATAATAGCACCTATCTCCTGGGAATTTTGTATGAAACAGATAACTTGTAAATATAATATAAAAATAATTCCTGTCACATAATGAGTGCAATATAAACATTAATTCATACTATTATTGTAGTTTCAGGGCAAATCGCTCCTCCTAAAACTAAAAACTACTGTATTTAGCTGCTTTTTGAACATCTTCACTTGGTTATTTCATTAAACATTTCAAACTTAACATATACCATAGCTATGCCCTTTTATTAAATTTTATTTTTATTATAGTTGATTTGCAGTGTTGTGTAAATTTCTGGGGTACAGCTAAGTGACCCAGTCATACATGTATATCCATTGTTTTTCTCATACTATCTTCCATCATGTTAACCCCAAGAGATTAGATATACTTTCCTGTGGTGGACAGTAGGACCTCATTGCTTATCCATTCTACATGTAATAGTTTTTTGCATCTACCAACCCCAAAATTCTTGTCTATCTCACTCCCTCCCCCACTCCCTTTTGCAACCATAAGTCTGTTCTCCACATCCATGAGTCTGTTTCTGTTTTGTAGATATACTCTTGATTTTATGCCTCACCCCTCTCCTCCCAGATTTCCCCTTTTCTCACAGAATTCCCTAAAGGGGAAATTCTATTCTTTCAGTCTTTCAGAACAAGTCTCTCACATTCTTAGTGTGATACATAAGCAAATCCTTTTGACTTTTCCTTCAGAATGAATTACCACCTCTGTTGCTACCGCTCCAGTTGGAAAGAACTCATCTCTTATCTGGATTCTTGCTCCCAGCAGATCTACCTGCCTCTCCCCTTGAGCCTCTTAAACGTGTGTTTCCACACAACACCAGAACAACTTAGAATATACATGAACTTTTCCTCTGCTTCCCAACTCAAAAAGTCAATTTCATCATCACAGCTCCCACGATCTCAGAGACTATGCTGCCATACGCTGGTGACCTCTATGACCTCTTACTCTAGATTTTCCCCTGGCTTCCTCCTCCTGGCCTCACTGGCCTCACTCCTATTCTTGAACTATTCACCTCTGTTGCGTCTTGGGGTATTTCTTTTTTTGTTAGTCTCCCTGGTATACTTCCTTCATAGACATCCACATGGCTTGGTTTTCTCATCATCTTAACTTCTTTAAAGAGACCTCTCTCTCATTGTACTATTTAACATTGAATTCCCTCCCTCTACCTCTAGTTCTGTCTCTGTTACCTGTTTTCTGCCTTTCATTAGCACTTTTATCATCCTATGTATTTTACTGATTATCTCATCTATTTTTGTCTTTCTCTTACCACATTGCAAATTCCACAGGGACTTTTAATTGTTCCCCCAATTTTAAATCCTCAGTATCAGAACAGTGCTTGGTGCACAGACACTTATATTATTAACTGAACAAATCAATGAATTAAGTAGAACACTGATTGGGAAAATTATAATTTTTGTAGACCCTTATGTATTTGAAAGGCAATTTTCTAGAAAAAAGATCAAAAAAGTATGCATAGAACCTGTTCATATTCATATTTAATAAATTAAATGGAGCGAAGGAAATAAAGGGAATCTTTCACTGTCTGTATATACTATACATAATTGTATATGCATTCTAAATGTATGTGTATTATTACGTGAGTTCATGATTGTAGAATTATAAAATACTGTGTTAAAATAGCTCAAAAATAAGTCTAAAACAATCCCTCCATACAGAAATCAGTGTTGATATTTTAGCATATAACTCTAAATGTATGGGAAATCTGAGATTTTTATAAATGCATAAATCATCATTATAATTAAATAATATATTCACAGGCATTAAAAGTATATAGGCAGACACTGTTCTGGATACTCACTACAAATTATTTCATGTGTATCTATTTTTTCACATTACACATAGAAAGCTATGCTTTAACACTTTCTTGAATTTGGATGAGGCCAAGTGATTAGGTATGGCCAGTGAAATGTGAGCAGAAAAAATGAACTTCACGTTCATGTTGAAGAACAGAAATGCCTTTCTGATTCCTTTGCTTTGGGCCTTATGGAGCTGATACAGTCACAATAGAAATACCTGGGATATCTGGGGCAGTACATGTTGACCAGTGGCCCAGGAATTGCACACGAGGCTGTAGGGTCTCCAGTGAGTGAGAAATTAACTTATGTTAGTTTATTACAAATTGCAGGCTGCTTGATATTTCAGCATAATAAGCATATTTATTCCTTTCTGACTAATACTCCCATGATAATATTTTCTCCAATGCTTAGTTATTTTCCTACATGATTATTTTAATCCTCACATCTCTCATAGATGCTTTAAAATCTAAATATTAGTAAGTTAATAAAAACTAATGATGAAACTTAACACCTTATACTGCATGTTTCTGGTCTGCTTAACAGTTTGTTCTTACACTAGAGATGTTATTAGCTCTCATTCTTAATTCTATCTATTGACCCTTGTAGTATGAAGTATATTTTGGATTCTCAGGTAGAATATAAAGTATTTATTTCACCTGTGAAGCAATATTGAGAGATATCCTCGGGTAAGAAATAATATTTTTACTTTCTTTCCCAAATAAGGTGTAAATAACTAGTTTGGAATAATCATTATTAATGGCTTCTGTGATCCACTTTCAAAGAGGATTGTGACTTGGCCCAAAGTTTCTTCTACTTTAATATTGAGGCAGATATCTTCCTAAGAGACAGGGTACTTCTAGTATTGTACAGAATCAACAGAAAAGGAGATGAAGTAAAAAGACAAAACGATGTACTGGACTAGGGCTAAAGCAGTGATTTTCAATGATATAAAGTAAGACAGAAGTATTAGCTTAGCTGTGCTGTATAAAGGACATGAGTGTGAAAGAAAGACAAAAAAAGAACGTTATTCTCTCACACACACATTTTTGCATCTCCTTCTCCAACTAGTAGAATTTGATTAATTCAAGTAAATAATTCATTATTTGAAATTGCTTTTAATTTCTTGACTGAGATATTTTGATCAAGATACAGATCTGAGATCTGACTACATTTCATATAATGTAAGATTCTCCTACCCTTTATTTTCTATTAATGTTTCAGACTAATTTTTTGATGACCTATCCTTTATTTCATTTATCTTGCTCAAAACGGTTTTGCAAATACATTGGAAATTGACTAGTTTATCTCAGTTTTCTCACACATATTTTCAACTTCAAATTATATCCATATATAGAAAAGGAACTAGATAATTATTACCTATAATTTGAAAAAATCTTTTTTAGAAATCAAACATTCTGATAACTGATTTGATCCTATGCCTTCTGGTATAGTGAAAAGAAGCTGCTTTGTAGTTTGTTAAGTGATGCTGTTGAAGTTTTATAGTTGTGTTTCTGTTCTCAGGAGATGAATAGTTTGACATTACTAAAATTCAATTATAAAAAATTAAAACAAATCAAATTTGTCATAAAGAGTTCAAAATCATTTTGCTTTGATAAATTCTGTACTAGTCTTGATCAAATAAAAATGTGACACTACTTTACCAGCAATCATAAAAATGTAAACCAGTTTTGTCTTCAGAAAATCTCTTGGAGACAGTTAAAAGATACCTTACTGAAAACACAATTTAAACTGTATCTTAATTTTATAGCTTAAAGGGAGAAGCTGGCTATCTATACTGTATCAACATACAGACTATGTGATTAAATATCTTCACTTCCAAAGTAGTTCAATATTTTCTTTCTCAAAGGAAGAAAGGTTTTCTCTTACTGCCTCACCCTAGGAAAATGGTGATAAACATTATTATGCTTGCCAAAAGATAACACACAAATCTGTAGTTCCATTACATCTAACAGACAAAGTACAAAACAAATGAGAAATAAAAATGTAAAAATGCGTGTACTAAGCCAGTATTTAAACAAATGCAAATGAATTCAACAACCTAAAATTCTTTACATTACTGAAATTGTTAATAGTTAAGAAAGAGTAATTTCTCTTTTCAGTAAGAATCTAGAAAAATTCACATAGCACAAGGCAAATTTTTAGGTTTTCAAAAATGTGTTTACATATTAGAAAACACCATTTTACATAGGCATTGACTCAGAAAGTCTACAAATAGAGATTTATCCTCAGAGGAAATAGTTATATACCATAGAGATAATCTGAAGTTAGGGTCCGTGATAAAGTTGTTTATTATCACAAATGTTTGAAAAAAAAACCTAAATAGGTTTAAACAAAATTCAAAAATAAATAATCATTAAGATATAAGAGAATATATTCACATGATATAAGACCTTACTTTATTAATGTTACATTGAAGAAAAATATTTTCTTCTTTGGAAATATGTTCCTATTAAGTCAAAGAGCAATGATTATGTTATTATTCATAGAATATATACATATCAACACACTGCTTGAGAGAGATTGTATAAGTACAAAGTTTATATGATCTAATACTGATAATGACTATCACTGGTGATTGAGTTATTATTTTAATTTTTTTTAGTGTTTATCCTGACTTTTAACTATCACTGTTCGATTGGAACCTTTGCTCCTAGTCATCCTCATCATAGCCTAAACTCATGGAAAATTACTGTTTTGAATAGTTTTGCTCCTCATTACATTAACACAGAGAAAGATTACATGGTAACTTATTGCACTGGCTCCTCAAGGTATATCCAGAAATGTGACACGGCTGAGGCAGGTCTCAGAGCCACTGCTAACTTTAAAGAACATGGAGACCAGCCTTTTATCCTGCATATACCTGCAAGAATGAACTCTGGAAGTGTTGTGAACAGCATTCGTGACTGCTACACTGAAGGAGTAAAAAAGAGAGAGGAAGGCAAACAATAGACATTTTGATTACAGAGACTTTCTTTACTGACAGAAATTCATTCCTTGTGTGGTAATTACAGCTCTTGTCCTGAAATTTGTCATTTAATTGGTTAAACTTCCTGTGGCAGTTATTGAGACACCCAGTTTTATCTTGCAGTTATCTTGCAGTTTTATCTGAGAGAAAAAAAAAAACAGAAAACAGAATAAAACTACTCAAACTCATTGAAATCAAACCAAAAGAAAGTTAGTGAAAGTATAACAGAAATATTGAATTTTAGGTTCACCACCTTATTTTTACAAAGTTTACCTTAATTTATATTACTCTAATATCCCTGTGGTTGTCCATTTGGTTAAGACTTACATTACAATTATGCAATTCATATTTAATGGACAATAACGAGTTAAAGACAAAAATGCTGAGAGTCTTTCTCCTGTTGTCTGCCAGCCAGTGGCCTTTGATATATGGCTGCTTTGATTTAAAGAAAGAGAAAGCATATAAATAAAGGTTTCTCCTAGCTTCCTGATGAGAACTCTCTTCGTTGTGGAACTACACAAAAGTTGGCTGCCAAAAAATAGATTTTCTTGTGGGCTAAATAAATAACATCTCTTACAACATGGACAAAGAGAGAAAGCCTTGGAAAGATACAAGGCATCAGATGCATCATAAAGGGACTATTTGCCCAACAAAGAAGCTAATGATGCAAGGAAAAAGCATGGTCAGGCTTATGATACAGAACCCAAGGCAAGTGAGGCACATATAAGAACTCAAGACAGTAGTAGCACTCTAGGTGGTCAAGAGTGTTGGCTGGGATATTAAAGGAAAAGCTCCTTAGGTCTGTGAATTAGCAAAGGGACACTGAAAGGGATGGAAAAGGTGGGGGGAAGGAGACCAATTTGTTCTTGAATATTTGACTAAGCTCTGCAAATCTAGTAATGATAGTAACAAATATCTAACCAATCACCTGAAGAGGGAATATATAAGAGGGTTACAACATATCCTGCCTTAGACAATAGTGCTACAAAAGGTGAGATCAATTTAACCAGTAGACTCGATAACAAAAATATAAAGGCTCATGAAGTGGGCAAAAGAAACAGATTTAGACACAAGATTAGATCACAGAAAGAGAGGCAAACACCCACTCACCTGAGAGTTTACTTACAGCTATAATTTATATTTATATATTTAACTTGACTACTTAGTGTGTATAACTTTATACATAATGTGTCTATAAATTAATCCAGTGGGTTCTTTGTCTATAAAAACCCCAAGTAAGTAGCTTAGGTCAACATAGTTTTTAAAGAAAAAAATCAGTGAAACTGGATGGCTCCATCTGATCCTAGGGTGAGACCATCCTTCGTGCCTAAAGCTCTCCTATCCACCAGTCAAAGAAAGCTTCGAATTAGGTCCAAACGGAAGCAGGTTGACTTAACAACTTAACATGAAATTCATTCTCATAGCGAGAGATGCATGAAAAATGGAGCTAATTTCCAGTCCCTTTGGAAATGAATTATTTTTGTGGCTAATTATTTGCCTCCTGGAAAGACTACAGGCAGCTTTGAGTTCCATGTGGCTCCCACAGGGAAACGTTTATTCCAGACAAGGACACAGGATGATAATGACATGCAGGCATTGGTCCTAGAAATGCAGTGTCTAATATGGTTGGCAGTAAAAATATAAATGTTTTTATGTAGAAAGAAAACTGGGAAAGTTAGACTATTTGATGTTGCTAAAAAGAGTCACATGCTGGTATTGAGTAATATGGTGATTATGGCTAATATTATTATTAGGAATTATAATGCCATCTCAAATAGAAGAGCCATTCCAAATTCACCACTTGGAAAGACTGTATTCATCTAATTAGGAACTTTAGGGCTTTGTTCACACAATAAAAACACATGAAATGCATGAATAAGACTGTTAATTATGATATATTTCAGCTTCTGAGAGACTTTAGCAGGAATGAGGACACCAAGGAAAGTGTTAAATTCAAATTAAGGTAATTAAGAGTTACAAAGGATTACTTATTTTTGCACTTTCTTAAAGCTGCAGTCTTCCAATGCACAAATCCCTCTGTGGAATATAACCATATTTTCTAGAAGTTCTCTTAACTCTTTCTGGTCGTGATTACTAACATAGCATAACAACAAGTAGATTTTCTAAAAACTCTCCAGTAGAATACTTAAAAAGCTCTAATTTTTTTAAACAGTTGACTTTCTATTGAAAGAGATTAGTTAACACGTTTTTAGAGGAAAAAAAAATAGTTCTCAATGTCAAGATATTTCACCATCTTAGGAAAAGAAGAAAAGTATCACTGATGAATCTATATGTCAGTCACTATCAAGTTACAGAGATGTTTTGTTGTTGCTGTTGTTTACTACCAGGGACTTAATACACTCTTGTGTTACTGACTTGCTTGTGTCATAACTAGGGGGCATTTTTGGCTAACTCTGTGCTGCTAAAGTATAAGAACACCACTGGGTCATGTTCAAGTGTTGCTTTTTCTGGTGTACAGTGTACATATCAGCAACCTCATAAGTCACATGCTTCTAGCCTCTCTCTTCTTTCATTTCCAGGCTCTTAACAGAGGTATGTGAAGAGGGATAAGTAAGTTGGTATCACATGTATTTTATTTTTTGCTTCTTGTCTCCTTCTCTTTATCCTAGCGTTCCTTGGAGCTCAGAAGTCAGCTGATAGACTTCCAAGGAAGTCAGCAGAGGGTGGTGAAACATCAAGCTGGTGAATCAAATCTGGAGACAGACCTTGAGCTCCAAGGTATGAAGATTGATGGGACAGTTAAGGACTAGAGATGAAGGCTGTTTCCCAGAAGGTAAGAGTGCAGCATCTCCAGGCCACATCTGAGAATCTACTCTAAGGAATGGAGAGAGTAGAGCTAAAAACCTGGAAGCTCATTCAGGAAAGTAAAGTAAGTAATTGGATTTACCCAGATATGAGTAGTTTGTTTTTCTGCATTGAAAAGAATAAAGACTCAATAAAGAAGTAAGTTTGATTGAAGAAAACTGCATTTTGGCATCCCTCTTTGATGGTTTTGGAATTTTATTTATTTACCTCAACGATATATTTGTGTGATACTAAATTAATGTTACTCTCCTTACCTTACAATCTCGTAAAACTTCATGGGAAAAAAGACTCCATTTTAATTAAAAAGTTTTATCACCTCTCACTTGCCTTTTTATTTATTTATTTTTTTTGTCTTTTTTTCTTATTTAGGGCAGCATTCGCAGCATATGGAGGTTCCCAGGCTAGGGGTCTAACAGGAACTGCAGCTGCCGGCCTTCACCACAGTCACAGCAACACAGGATCCGAGCCGCATCTGAAACCTACAGCTCACGGCAACACTGGATCCTCAACCCACTGAGCAAGGCCAGGGATCGAACCCGCAACCTCATGATTCCTAGTCGGATTCGTTAACCACTGAGCCACGAGGGAAATCCTCACTTGCCTTTTTAGCAGAATAAATTCCAAGTCATAGGATCTTAATAAATACTGAACAAATATGTCATAAATATGGGGAAACAAATTATCAAAAACATAATACAGAATATTTACAGAAGTAGATTTATTAAAGTTTATCCTGTTTATTAATAAAATTCATGTGTAAATAATATTTCCTGAATGTATTCAGGTGTATGTCTGGGATACAGCTGTAGCTTTACTTTTTTCCAAGCGGCTGCTAATTGTTACAATAGGTTATGTTAAAGGATCCAATCTTTGCCCACATTTAAAAACATTCCAGGAGTTCCCATTGTGACACAGTGGAAATGAAAACGACTAGGAACCATGAGGTTGTGGGTTTGATCCCTGACCTTGCCTAGTGGGTTAAGGATCCAGTGTTGCCGTGAGCTGTGGTATAGGTCTCAGGCTCAGATCTGGCATTGCAGTGGCTGTGGCATAAGACAGAAGCTGTAGCTCTGATTTGACCCCTAGCCTGAGAACCTCCATATGCCTCAGGCATGGCCCTAAAAAGCAAAAACAACAACAACAAAGAACAAGGAGGTATGTACAAAGATGATAATGAAGCATTTTTTTAAAAAAGCACTCTATAGATGAACATTCAAAGAATTTAAAGAACATTTTTTAATATTTAGTTTAAATTATAGTCTATATTTATGATTAAAAATTCACTTCAGGGAGTTCCTATTGTGGCGCAGCAGAAAAGAATCTGACTAGTATTCATGAGGATGAGGGTTTGATCCCCGTCCTCATTCAGTGGATCAGGATCTGGTGTTGCCATGAGCTGTGGTATAGGTCACAGATGCAGCTCAGATCACACACTGCTGTGGCTGCGGTGTAGGCTGGCACCTGTATCTCCAATTCAACCCCTAGCTTTGAATGCAGTCCTAAAAAGAAAAAAAAAAAACAATCACTTTGAAAGAGTCAAAGGAAATTCCATTGAGAAAGGATTGTCTTTTCAACAAAAGATGCAAAAAAAATGAACCTAATTATAAACACTAGATTTTTTTCACATATTTGGCTCAGACACTTAACTGTAAAATGCAAACTTACAAATCTAGAAAATAGCACAGGATAAAAATCCAGGTGATCTTGTATTTAGTGAAAAATTTTAAAATATAAACCAAGAGCATTATCCAGTAAAGAATTATAAGTTGGACTTCATCCAAATTTTAAAATTTCTTTTCTACAAAAGACATTGTTAAGAAGATGAAAAGAGAAACCACAGACTGAGGGAAAAATTTTGTAGAAAATATATCTGAAGGACTATTATCCAAAATATGCAAATAACATTTAGTACTCAACAATAAGAAAGCAAATTAACCTGGCTAAAAATGGAAAAAAGATCCAAATATATTTTAACAAAGAAAATATACTGATGACAAGTAAGTATATAAAAGTAGTTAAGTCATATGTCATTAGGAATTACAAATTAAAGCAATGAGATGCCACTACACAGGGCTTAGAAAGGCTAAAATCCAAAACTGAAATAACAGCCCAAAAAATCAAGTACCTGGGATTAAACCTGACCAAGGAGGTGAAAGACTTATATGCAGAGAACAACAAAACATTAATCAAGGAGATCAAAGAAGATACAAAGAAATGGAAAAATATTCATGCTCACGGGCCGGAAAAGCTAATATTGTAAAAATGGCCATACTACCCAAAGCAATATACAAATTCAGTTCAATCCCTATCAAAATACCTATGACATGCTTCACAGAACGAGAACAAACAATCCAAAAATGTATATGGAACAACAAAAGATCCAGAATCGCCAAAACAATGCTAAGGAACAAAAACCAAGCAGGAGGCCTAACTCTCCCAGACTTCAGGCATTATTACAGGGCCACAGTAATAAAGACAGTGTGGTACTGGTACCAAAACAGACATACGAACCAATGGAGCAGAATAGAGAACCCAGAAATAAACCTATGGTCAATTGATCTTTGACAAAGGAGGCAAGAACATAAAATGGGAAAAAGACAAGTCTTTTCAGTAAGCATTGCTGGGAAACTTGGACAGCTGCATACAAATCAATGAAACTAGAACACACTCTCACACCATGCACAAAAATAAACTCTAAATGGCTTGAAGACTTAAATATAAGACAAGACACCATTAAACTCCTGGAAGAAAACATTGGCAAAACATTCTCTGACATCAACCTTACAAATGTTTTGTCAGGTCAGTCTCCCAAAGCAACAGAAATAAAAGCAAAGATAAACCAGTGGGACCTAATCAAGCTAACAAGCTTTTGCACAGCAAAGGAAACCAAAAAGAAACCTAAAAGACAACTTACAGAATGGGAGAAAATAGTGTCAAATGATGCAACTGACAAGGGCTTAATCTCTAAAATATACTAACAATTTACACAACTCAACAGCAAAAAAACCCAACAACCCCATTGAAAAACGGGCAAAGGACCTGAATAGACATTTCTCCAAAGAAGATATGCAGATGGCCAACAAGCACATGAAAAAATGCTCAACATCACTGATTATTAGAGAAATGCAAATCAAAACTACCATGAGATACCACCTCACACCAGTCAGAATGGCCATCATTAACCAGTCCACAAATGCTGGAAGGGGTGTGGAGAAAAGGGAACCCTCTGGCACTGTTGGTGGGAATGCAAGCTGGTACAACCACTATGGAAAACAGTATGGAGGTACCTTAGAAAACTGTACATACAACTACCATATGACCCAGCAATCCCACTCTTGGGCATATATCTATACAAAAATCTCCTTGAAAAAATACATGCACACACATGTTCATTGCAGCACTATTCACAATAGCCAAGACATAGAAACAACCTAAATGTCCTTTGACAGATGATTGGATTAGGAAGAGGTGATATATATACATGATGGAATACTACTCAGCCATAAAAAAGAATAAAATAATGCCACTTGCAGCAACATGGATGGAATTAGAGACCCTCATACTGAGTGAAGTAAGTCAGAAGGAGAAAGACAAATACCATATGATATCACTTATATCTGGAATCTAATATACTGTACAAATGAAACTTTATGAAGAAAAGAAAATCGCAGACTTGGAGAACAGACTTGTGGTTGCCAAGAGGGTGGGGGAGGGAGTGGGATGGTATAGGAGTCTGGGGTTAAAAGTTGTAGACTTTGCCTTTGGGATGGAAAAGCAAGGAGATCTGGCTGTATAGCACCGGGAACTATGTCTAATCACTTGTGACAAATCTACATATATATGTGTAACTGGGTCACCATGCTGTGCAGTTGGAAAATTGACAGAAATTTATAAAACAGCTATAACGGAAAAAAAAAAAAAAACACCAACAACATCAAATGCTAGTGAGGATGTGGAACCGTGGGAACTCATTCCTTGTTTGTGGAAATGCAAAATGGTACAGCCACTTTAGAAGATAGTTTGTTAGTTATTCACAAAGGTAAACTTACAGTTACCATATGATCCAGCCATCATACACCTAAGAATTTACTCAAATGAGCTGAAAACAGATCCATTCAAAAATATGAAACAAATGTATATAGCAGCTTTATTCATAATTAGCAAACTTTGGCAACAACCAAAATGTCCTTCAGTTAGTGAAAAGATAAATATGGCTCATCTAAACAATGGGATATTATTCAGTGATAAAAAGAAATTTGATCTCAAGCCATAGAAAGACACAGATGAATCATAAATGTGTATCACTAAGTGAAAGAAATAAACTGAAAATTTTTAATATTGTATGATTCATATTATATGACTTCCATGAAAGGAAAACTTCTGAGAAAGTAAATCAATCATTGCTTTCCAGGGGGCCTGAGAAAAGTGGTGGGCGGGGTGCACAAGCACAGGAAATTTTTATGATGTTGAAATAATTTTTTTTTTTTTTGCATTTTAGGGCCACACTAGCAGCATATGGAAGTTCCCAGGCTGGTGGTTGAATCAGAGCTACAGCTGCCAGCCTACACCATAGCCACAGCAACACCAAATCCAAGCCATGACTGCGACCTACACCACAGCTCATGGCAACATCGGATACTCAACCTACTGAGGGAGACTAGGGATCTAACCGTATCCTCACAGATACTAGATGTGTTCATTAACCACTGAACCATGAAGGGAACTCCCTGAAACTATTCTTTATGACACTATTATGTTGGACACATAGCATTACACTGTCATCAAAATCCAATTGTACAATATAAAAATTGTACCCTATTGCAAAACTTGGACTTTAGTTAATAATAGCATATCAATACTGGTTCATCAATTGTGATAAATGTACCATATTTATCAGTGCAAGTTGCCAATAATGGGAAAATATGAGAGGAAGTAGGGGACAGTTGGAGGAGCAGAGGGGTATTTGGGAGCTCTGTAGTTTCTGTTGAATTTTTCTAGAAACCTAAAACTGCTCTAAAAAATAAAGTCAATTCATTTTAAAAATTCACTTTAAGGAGTACCTGTTGTAGATCAGTGGGTTAAGAACCCAGCATAGCATCCATGAGGATGCAGGTTCAATCCCTGGCCTTTCTCAGTGAGTTAAGGAGCCAACATTGCTGCAAGCTGCAGTATAGGTCATAGGTGCTGCTCGGATCTAGCGTTGTTGTAGCCCTGAAGCTGCAGCTCTGATTCGACCTCTAGCCTAGGAATTTCCATAAGCCACAAGTGTGGCCATAAAAAGAAAAAAAAATCACTTTAAGGATTCTGAATTAGGGATGTATATTTGAGGGAGACAAGGACAACAGATTCTACTGACCAGATCCATTCTTGCCGCCCTTGGGTAAGTTATTTCATCATTTTCTCCCTCCCTTTTCTACCTGCAAAATGGAGCAATAATAACATTTTCCACATGATGTTGTTGAGGATTATAACTAGAACAGTGCTGGCATACAATAAAAGTTCATTATTTTATGTACCACTATCCATGAAAGACTCTGAAGCTGAAGTGGAGCAAAAGGGTGGTGTGACTATAGGGAGAGATGCTATGGCCAGAAGGTACAATTCTGATGACAGAGCTAAGTCCCACAGTGAAAGTTACAAGAGCATTTGTTGGTAAGCATTGCTCTATAATTGTTTAACTGCTCACATGGACATATCTATTTGTTTGTTCATGTAGTGTCTATAAAGACTATCGATTCATTCAATCAATTTCGGGAAGGCCATGAAGTAATAGTAACTATTGGAATGTACCCAGCATTTTTTTTTTTTGCCAGGTACTATTCTAAGAGTGTTATCTCTTAATTAATCGTGATATAAAAATTAGATAACTATGACTCTTCTCTCATTTTATACATATATAAATGAAATTAGTTGATTTAACTCACTCATGGTTATACAGAAAATAAGTAAAAGACTGAATTTGAACTTAGCCTGATTCTAAAATCTGAATTATTTATCAGCATGTTATGTTGACATTTTATCCATGTATCCATGCATTCTGTATAGTACACATTCTAATGTATGTATTAGATATGTGCATTTTGGTTTCCTCTTCTATGGTAATATTTTAACCTTACTTCATAGCTGATTAATTCTGCGTCCTTAGCTATTTTATTGGCCTCCGCGGGGACAATGATATTAACAACATCACAGCATATTGTAAGGATTAATGGACAAATACATATAAAGGGCTTTGAAAAGTACTTGAGGTAGAGAAAGGACAAAATGCATGTTATCTTTGTGACTTTTTTAATGTTTTGGAATCTCATATTTTTTGTTTCTTTTTTATTAAAATGTAATTGATTTACCTTGTGTGCCTTTATTATATCTTAATTATTGGTCATTGTTTTGTTATAATCTCAATACATCTTTATTACTGCCTATGTCAATAGCAACATTTAAAATTTATATTGTATATATATTAAAAGTATTTTGTATATATGCACAGTGTTTGAAAATGTCTTGTAGCTACTAACAATCTCTACATATCGACAGGTCTGCAATCACTAGCAATACTTTTGAGTAGAGAAATTCTATCATCAGTGAAGAGTAAGTGATAACACTGAATTTGGCATAGTGCCTTGTTCATAGTAGGCTCTTGATAAATATTTGATGATCTACTGAATAAATGGCACTCATTGCAATAGTACCCTACCAGGGAACAAGCATAGGAAATGACAGTACCAGCCCTAATACCTTGGTTAACCACAAGCAGAGGAAGAAGTTCAGCCCAACTGAATAAACATCATATACTTAAAACACTTAGTAAATTCATTCATCTTACAGGGGTCCAAAGAAGTTCCTAGAGGAAAAACAAAAACATAAACAGTGGAAGAGACACAAAGAAGGTAAGACTTAGTTTCGATTTGATATGCTAATAGAATTTACTGAGAGGCAAGGTACTCCAATCATTAGGCCATATGCTTTATACATAAAAGTATTGCCACCTAGTCCTAGAAGTAGTATACTCTGGAATAATTTAATATCTTTTTTCTACATTATGATCTATTTAATATATTATATACATTTCAAATAGAGATATATAAATTCATACATACATGACAAAATTTTACTCAACCATTGCTGCAATAATGCTGCCTAAAAAACCACTGCAAGATTCAGTGGCTTAAACAATGCATGTTTCTTTACTTGTTTACCTGACTAATAGTCAGTCTAGTTAAGTCTCTATAGGCTGCCTTCACCTGGGTGGCTCTACTTCAAGATTTGAGTCAAATAGACCTGGCTCCAAGGTCTGGGCTGGATTTAGGCCTGCTCTGATTTTCTATCATTCATCTTACCCCAGTGTCAACTGAGGAAATTCTTCTCATAGTGAATGTCAGGAAGTCAGGGAGCCAATCCAAATCAAACAGACCAGGACCCTGTGACCCTACCCTGCTCCCCCACCATGTCCTCCGCCTAACTATTGTCTGTAGAAGAATTTTAGTAAAAGAATAAACCTAATCAGAGATGTGAGAAAACACAGAAGTGAAGAAAGCAGTCATATAGGACAAAATATTTACAGTTTAGTCATTAAATAAAAGTCAAGGACCTTATGTTCCTCTTCAAGGGCTATAGGTAATATTCTGAGCCATATCCTGTGAGCTGTCTTGTAGATATCAAAACCCCCACCAGATGAAAGAAGTTAACCATAGGATGATCAGACTGTAGTCATGACCTAAACTGCCACAATTCTGAGAACTGGCCTCAAAGAAATGGGTACAAACCGACCTGGAGTTGAAGGTTAACTTCAGTACAAAAATCAAGATGATCATGCATGGCCAATTTCAAGATGATGGTCAGAGCTGACTGTGTTGTGTCTGCCTGTAGGCCCCTCCTTCCACCCATATGCCCTTAAAACTACCCTTTAAATGCTCTTGCCCACTCATTGACAGTGGGGAGGATGACCTTCGGACAGGTCTGCCCTCCCTCTCTTCCCCGGTTGCTGGTCTCCAAAATAAAACACACTTTCCTTTATACCAACCTAACCTCTTTATTGGCATTAGAGCAGCCATCAACTTGCCAGACCACACTTTTGGTAACACAAAGACCTTTGCTTCTGTTAGAGCTTATAACTTGCTTTTGGCCAAAGTAAGTAAGTCATGTGGCCACACTCAAGTACGACAGTGCAGTGCACATCAATCCAGTAAACCATAAGCGCACCTCTATTGCCATTTTGATGAACACAAAAGAAAGAATCTTTGACAGTCTTCCTTAGGAAAGATTGATTCTGAGTCAGCAATAAGCAAAAGAGTCACCTGGGGAAGCAAAAATAGAGGGTTTAGAGAAATTTGAGACTCAGAAGTAAACTGAATGAGTTACTCTAGGAAACACATTTGTGGCACTGCCTGCTCTGGGAGTAGAAACACATAATAATTGAAACAGGAGGTCAAAGAGTTAGGCAAAGAAAACCTGGAGGAATAATTAACTGGATCCCAATGTCAGGGTGACAAAATCCAGATTTTGGGATTCTTCCTAAACTGAAATGTGCACCCCTCTATTAAATTATACTTCCCTACCTGAACATAGTTTATAACATTAAAAAAGTCTCTGCTGCTTGCCTTATAATATATGTAGTTTCATTTCACATGGGTGGGCGAATTTTAAGATGACACAAACCTATTTATAATATCCCCCTGTGTGTGGTGGAGACTATAACTTGTTTCTAACCAACAGAACATGGCAAAAGTGAAGGAAGTCTATAATTAAAAGAAGACTTGGTACATATATACAATGGAACATTACTCAGTCATAAAAAAGTATAAAATAATGTTGTTTGCAACAACATGGGTGGAGTTGGCAAGATAGTGATAACATAAGATATATGCTATCAATTATATGTGGAATCTAAAAAGAAAATACAAGTAAACTTACTTTCAGAATAGAAACAGACTCGCAGCCTTTGAAAAATTTATGGTTACCCAAGGGATCTGTTTGGCGGGGGAGGGATGGATTAGGGGTTTGGGAATAACATATGCACACTGAGGTATATGGACTGATTGGCCAATGGGGACCTGCTGTATAACAGAGAACTCTACCCAATATTTTGTGATAATTTATATGGGAAAAGAATCTGAATGAGAATGGATATGTGGATATGTGTAACTGAATCACTTTGTTGTACAGCAGAAATTACCACAACCTTGTAACTTCAATAAAACTTTCAAAAATAAACAAAAGTCTGTGGTTAGTTTACTTGAAGTGAATCAAAAGGGATATTAGCTTGGGTGGGTCTGTCCTAATCAGGTGAGCTCTTTACTAGAGTGTGAAAACCAGAGTCTGAAAGCAAAGCACCAGATTCTGTGTGTCTGTGTGTGTGTGTGTGTGTGTGTGTGTGTGTGTGTGTGTGTGTTCTGTTGCCAGCCTTAAAGAAACAATATACACTAAGACCTAATAAATTTGGCCAAGAACATGAGGGAACTTGAAGAAAAACCCTTCCCCAGCTGTTCTCATCCCCAGATAAGAGCACAGCCTGCCTGATGCCTTGAATGCAGACTTGCTGAGAGTCTGAGCAGGGGACCCATCCGGCTGTTTTAAGCTTCTGAGTCCATGATAGCCTCTTGCATAGGAATAGAAATGTATATTCAATGGAAGAAAATAAAACAGCATGGAAAACATCATAAGTCAGCAAACACTTAGTAATGGACATCCGATTAAAATGACAGTTCATTCCATTGGAGGATCACACACCCGAAGGGAGATCCAAGTCTACGTTTCAAAGCAAAGCCTGGATGGTGGTTCCTTCCACTTGGTGATGCTACTTGATCTTTTCAAATGTGCATTTAATAGGATTACTGTACATATCAATATTAACATAATTACAGGTCAATATTAATACTCAAAATGACATCAGACAAACAACATCATTTGCCTACATGCCAATTAATTTTATCTGTAGTACTATCTTCGATAAGTACTTCCTTATCCTGTTTACATTGGGTATGTATGTTGACTCAATGTAATAAAATAAAATTCATGGGCATCAGAAATATTGAGAGGAAAAAGTTGAAGTGTTAAATACTGCTGTCTCCACCTGCTCCCCCCTCCCCACACCAGTAGTTCTAAATACTGTGTCTCTGGTCAGATTATCTGGGAAGCAGATGCTGAGACAAAATGTGGATACAAAATGTGGCATGCTCTTGTGATCAGAACCTGTGGGAGAAGGAGAGGAATTAGGATGCATGTGGCAGCACAATGTTGCAATGTAACCTCAACAAAAACCTCAGCTGTTCCCACGGTAAAATCTAAAGGTGATGTGACACTTTAGAGGTGTCCTTAGCTGGGGCCAGGTGTCTGGCCCTTATCTACCCTACAGAGACCAGTCATTGGATGCTGGCTACACAGGGAAGGGGAAATTTGTGCAGCAGACCATCAACAGAGAGATGATATCTGGCAGCATGTACACTAGCTGGAGGGTTGGAATAACATTCATGATATGTTATTTAGTATTTGCTCGGCCTTCAGACTAAATACATTAAGCTGAAAATCAGGTGTACAAAGTACTGGTGCCATTTTCGTCTAAAACGAGGATAAAATAAGTATTTCTGTACTTACTTTTGCTGTGTTTTTCCCATCGGTAAAATAAGGATACTAGGAGATACACCCCTGATGACCTCATGAGTCTGTGCTTTGGAGAAAGAAAAGAAAGAAAAGAAAAGAAAAGAAAAGGAAAGGAAAGGAAAGGAAAGGAAAGAAAGGAGGGAGGGAGGGAGGGAGGAAGGAAAGAAAGGAGAGAAAGAAAAAGAAAGATGATACGAAAACAAAAACTTTACTGGTCTTTGAAGAAGACATAATAAATCTGAATTATGCTGTAATTAACAGTCTTACATTGCCATTAAAATGACATTTTAAAACAGCAGACTTAAATTCTTGGAAACAAAGGTGCTTTGGGGAATTAAGTCCTTTATGATTTCGTAACATCAGGATTCTAGGGAAATCTCGAACAGCCTTGAACTGCTGAATATTTTTCCTGATCTCTGGACACCGGATGAAAGAAAATGCAGTGGCAGCCACAAAACGTCTTGTGGCAGTCACAGTGCAAGTGATTAAGATCTTGTCTTTCACCTTAAACCTCACACTCCTGCCCCGCGAGGTTTAACACCTCACCTCTAGACTCAGTCGAGTCCCGAGTGGCTGTGAATTGACATCACAAACACACCTCCAAATTTAACAGGGGAGGGGAAAAAAAAAGGAGAATTGGGAGGAAAATGCGATAAGAAGCTTTTGAGTTCAGATTAAAGAACAAGGGAAATCTTAATGAAATCATTTTCAAAGGTCATTAAGACACAATACCAAACAAAACACGACGACTCTCTTGTGACTGAAGATCCGGCGGACGGAAGAGAGCACAGTTGTGTCCAGATAGTGCTATCATCTTTTACATTAATGAACTCTGTACTGACAAGTCTTTTATGACAAATTTTGTGCTCTCAGCAACTTCAACTCTATATGAGATTTGGAGCTCCATTTAAAGCACTATCTGGCCCTGTCAGACTTGCGTGACAAGTTCCCGTGGTCCTCACTGGGTCACTAAATGGAGATCCCATGATAGAGGAGCCGACATCCCATCCGTCTTGCTTTGCACGAGTGCGCCTCTGTCAGGCAAACTACATAACAATGTTAGTTTTATATACTCTCCAGAAATGCAGCCATGAATTGGCTTCCAATAGAGGCAACTTCGCAGGTGTCAATTTAGAAGCAAGTTGCTCCCCTGAACCAAAAAAATAAAAATAAAAAAGCCAGCAATCACCAAACTCTATACTATACAATAATTCAAAGCTTTTGTATACCTCTTCTTTTATTTTCTTTTTTTTTAAAGGAAAGATTAATTGCTCTGCCTTGTCTGAAAAAAGGGAAAAAACACCTCATGGAAATAAAAGAAATTATTTAAGAGTAGGCGGTAAAAATAGCTCATCGTGTAGCTAATTAAATTTTATTAACATTGCACTTCATTTGCTCAAAGGAAAAAAAAAATGCCAGCAGTTAAAACAGAAAATATTGCGTCTTAAGTTTGTGGCAGTATTCATGCAAAGCTATACTTTTTTTCTACTTTTTTCTCTTCCTTTGTTTTATTTGTGAGATGGTTTACTTGATTTTTCTTGAAGCAATGTTTAAGAAACAAAACAAAACAAACCCTTGCAACCCCTTTCTTGGAAGACCTGAAACATCTCACTGTAAGTGTAAAAGCTGGATCTCTAGGGCTCAAAACATTCCACAGTTTTAATAAAAGTTATATTGCTCTAAGCAATTCCTAAATACTATGAAAATCAGATTAAAGGTGGCATTGTCATCCATACAACAACAGTGACTCATGCAAATAATTTTTAAAAAATGTATCACAAAGATCAAGAAGTCCGATGTGTTACTTCATCCTTGTGGTGCATAAGGGAAGTCAAAGGAAACTGCTGTATGAAGACCCGTATGAAGCCTGGAAATAATAAACAGTACAACCCAGGTCTGTTTACCTGCAAATACTTATTTAAAGATGAGCTTAGAATGGATTGTAAAGTCACTGGCCTCAAAGAGTAATAATTGAAAAGAATAGAATGACAAGCTGCGTTTACTATTACCAAAATTAAAAAATATATATATATAACCACTATATCAAAAAGAATACTGTTGCAATGTCTAAGACTTTGAAATGCCTTTTAGGAGTAATATCTTCCCCCCCACCACAAATTTTCTCCAACATACAGTTTGTTATAATTCTTCCTGACCTCTAGTCCTTTGAGATGCTGTTATCGGCAGAGGAAATTTCATTGACAGCATCCCCTTGAAATGAAGGAACAACTTACTTTTGCCCTTCATGGATGTAAACTATATTGAAAACAATTTTGTGTTGCTCAGCAACATTTAATACACCAAAATAAAGCCCCGCCCTTTCTCTTTTCTTAAAAGCAACACAATTGAATTTCTTAACTTGGCTTATGATATTTAGTTTAGATTAAATGGAGGTTAAAGTGTAATCTTCCTATAATCTGATCATAGGTTCCAACAAATACGATGGCTAGGGGCAGGACATGAACTAGAAAATTCCAAATTGTCCAAAGCCTGTTCATATCTAGACCATGAAGCAGAAAGTCCCCAGTGGCTTCTGGTGCCAGCCTTGCATCTTCCAAAACATGTGGTATCTCTGAGTGAACTCCCTTTGAACTCCACTTGTCAAAGTAATGGTGAAAGAACATCAGGTAAACAGAACAAAACAAGAGGCTGCCTTGCTGCTATTGTTAGCATCATTAAAAATTAACCATGGCTGATTTAGATCAAATATTTAAAGCCAACAATTCCACTCTTTTCAATGGTTGTCCTCTAACATGGGGAGTTATTTTTAAAATATTCTTTGGGCAGTAAGGTCTTTCTTTTGATAAACCATAGTTTATTTCCTTTGTCCTATGGTTATATTTTTGTTTTACCTCACAGGCCACTTTATCTAGGAGACCTGAGATTTCTTTTAAACATATCACATCAAAGCACAAAAGCATATCATTGTCATAAAATACAAAAACTAACGTTATCTCTTTTAAAAACATCTATTAGAAGTTATGTATGCGTTAAAAATACTTATATACATTAAAATAAGGTTTGCATGAAACTCCTCTCCTATTTAGATTCTGAAATATTAAGAATCTCTTATAAGATTTAGCTTTGGAGTTTCCTTGTGGTGCAGCAGGTTAAGGATATGGCATTTTCAGTGCAATTACTCATGTCGCTGGTATGGCACAGGTTTCCTGGCCCAGGAATTTCAAAAGTGGGTGCAACCAAAAAAAAAAAAAAAAGGTTTAACTTTAAATGTTGAAACAAATGCTCGATATAGATCTGGAAAATAGCGTATTGGAACATGAAACACCTGGAAAAGCCTACCTCTCAGAGATGAGTTTTGACTTATAATGAGATTTGCAATATTCCATGTCCATAGCCCTATTACTGGTTCTATTTCCTGAAGAAAAATTAAACTTAGTCACCTCTGACAAATTAGAACAGGTGCTCCATATGAAGTTTTATGTGTTCTACTCTCTATTTCCATTAAATCTGGACAGTTTATTCCTACATGCTATAAATACCAGTAAAGTTAAAATGTTAGAATCCTAAAGGCTTTGTGGTTAAACCTTTTTTTTTTAAGTCTGCAGTCAGTGGAGTAAAAGTACAGCCATGAATTTGTGGCATTTATATGACTATTGTCAAAACCCGGGTGATTTAGCACCTTCCAACAACCATCTGCATAGTCACGTGGTTAGCCCTCATGTCCTTTTGGCCTGATGATACAGAAAGCAAAATCCTCAAATAAACACAGATTTTAAAAGTCATGAATATAGAACTAATTCTAAAGCAATGATGGACAACATATGCTATTTTTTTTTCTTAGAACATGATTTTTCAACTGAATATGTCATGGTTTCATACTCTATTCTCTAGGGTTTTTCAGTTCATAAGTTACCTCTTGCTTTTTTTTTTTTTTTTTTTTTTTTTTTTTTTTTTTTTTTTTTTTTTTGTCTTTTCGCCTTTTCTAGAGCCGCACCCGTGGCATGTGGACATTCCCAGGCTAGGGGTCTAATCGGAACTGTAGCCGCCAGCCTACACCACAGCCACAGCAAAGCAAGATCCAAGCCACATCTGCAACCTACACCACAGCTCACGGCAATGCCAGATCCTCACCCACTAGGTGATGCCAGGGATCGAACCCGCAACCTCATGGTTCCTAGTCAGATTCGTTAACCACTGAGCCACGATGGGAACTCCCTTCTTGCTTTTTTGCATTTTTGTTTTTTTACATCCTGTTGCCTCTCTTTGAAGTTTTCTTTCTTTACCTTTACTCTGGTAAAATCTTGCTCAGACTTCACTTCTCAGGTTAGACGTCCTTTTTGTTGGAAGTCCATTGACAGGCTACATCAGGGCTAAGAAGATGCTGCATCCTATGCCCTCAGAGCAGTGGACCCTTCCCTTCTTCTATTAGAACACATTCACCAGTGTCATTTGAGGCCCTTTGACCTTGTCTATTACTACTATACTCTCAGCACACAATACTGTTTCTGGTATGAGGTGGGTAGCTCTGCGCCTCTATATAGTGCTATATTTTATCTCTCCCTCCTTGCACTACATGTTCTAGTCACCTGAACCAGTGTCATCCTTCAAAATTCTATACTTTCTCCTCTCTCCGGGCCTTAACTCCTTTTACCCAGAACTGCCTTCCATTTTTCATCTCCCACCCCACTAACCTGGCTAATTCTGTCTCTCATGATTCAACTCAGCTATCTGGGAAACTATTCATAATCTTTCATCAACCCATTATTGACAAGCATGCTCTTCTCAATGTCATCTTGGTATCTTCAGTCAAACATCAGGGAGACAATATCGTATTGAAATCATCCAAAATCTCTGACTCCCCAACTTGACTGAAAGGCAAGGTCCCACTCATGTCTCTATACCCTATAGTCTATTCCATGTATGGAAGACTTTCAAATTTCAGATGTATTTACTTGGATTAAACAAGCTCCAAAATGTACTACTTATATAATCTTTGGCAAAAAATTCAATACTTCTGAACTTTATTTTTGCTGTTGTTGAAATGGAAACAATGTTACTAATAGGTGGGTAGATAAGCATCTTCTTTCCCCTGACATCATGTTTCCATGTGGATAGATTTCAGCTGGAGGAGCATAGTTCATCTCTCCCCATGCCTCACTGACTCATCCCAGTGGAAGAAACAACATAGCTGGGTGGTGAATCTGGGGTTATGTTTGATTACTAGTCTCCTTGCTTTTGAGTGAATATTCTCCACACTTCGTAAGAGACTGTAGATACGGCTGTGGGCTTCACAGGTAAAGAGTAAGCAAGCCCCTTTAGCCCAGGTCTAAATCTCCATGCACCAACAGGCTTTGTTCCTTATAATAATAAAATATTTTATCTTCATCTATTTACCAATATATGTGGCAGCTCTCCAGGAAACCATATTATCTCCGAATTAGGAGTACAACAAATTTACTGGGGATAATACTTCTGCAAAAAAATAAGGTTGCAAGATCAGTTAGGTGGAACACACTCACCATAACAGAGACCTGAGACTTTCTCTGCCAATCTCAAGTGAGTCCAGTAAGGGAGTTACACATTAGACAGTAATGACTAGGCCCTTGCTGAGGCATGGCCACTATCTACTATGCAGAGTGTGGATTTGGTTCCAAAGCTGAATTGTACCCACGCCTGAATGAGTCAATATTTGGCACAGGCATCCAGCGACAGTTCTCAGAGCTGGATGGCATACAACATGTGCTGGCTTGAAGTAGGTTTTAAAAGTGCATCTCTGTTTCTCCCATAGCATCTGACATCAGTCTCCCTCTTTGAACTACAAGTTCCTTGAGTGCTTCATTCACTGCTTTATCACATTTGTTTAAGAGTGTCAAGTGTGAGTAGGAGTTAGGTAAACAGGTAAACATTTGTTGAATGAAGGAATGAATTTGTCTGATTTCTATGTCCATCTCTCATTTTGAGACATGGACATATTAGCAGAGACAAAACATGTGATTTACTGGATCCCCTCAAATTCTACCAGGTAAATGACTCATTTCTTAGTAACTGGAAGGATAATATTCACTAAAGTATTTCACTTTATTTTTTTCTTTTTAAGTCTGCACATGCAGCGTTTAGAAGTTCTTGGGCTAGAGGTCCAGTTGGAATTGCAGCTGAGGCCTACACCACAGCCACGGCAATGCCAGATCATTGATCCACTGAATGAGGCCTGGAATTGAACCCACATCCTCACAGAGATAATATCACACCTTTAACCTGCTGAGCTACAGCAGGGACTCCTAAAATATTTCATTTGATATTGAAAATTTCAAAGCATTGCACAAATGCTCAAAATAAAGAGTATTAATTTTATTCCAAATTTGAATTTGCTACTTCTATTTTTTCTGGGTTTTCTTTTTTTTTTTTGCTTTTTGCTTTTTAGGGCTATACCCGCAGCATATGGGAGTTCCCAAGCTAGGGGTCCAATCAGACCTACAGCTGCTGGCCTGTGCAACACCTGATCTGAGCTGCATCTGTGACCTATACCACAGCTCACAGCAATTCCAGATCCCCAGCCCACTGAGGGAGGCCAGGGATTGAACCTGCATCCTCATGGATACTAGCCTGATTTGTTTCTGTTGTGCCACAATGGGAACTTCCTCCTTTTGCTTTTTTTTTTTTTTTAAATTGAGACATAACTGACATGTAGCATTATATTAGCTTCAGGTGTACAATATAATAACTCAATATTTGTATATATTGTGAAGGATCACCACAGTAAGGCTAGTTAATATCTATACCGTAAGAGGTTGCAGTTTTTTTTCTTGTGATGAGGACTTTTCAGATTTACTCTCTTAGCAAGTCTCACATATACAATGCAGTGTTATTAACTATCGTTATCATGTTGCACATCTCCGGAATATATTTCCTTTTGTTTCCATATCAACTGATGCTTTTAATTCACATTATCTAGTTTAAAGAGTGCCTATTTTTGCTTTTCTTTTTATTTCCTGCAACCCTAACACTTCTTACTTATTATTACCTCCAAAATAAAATAGTGACAGAACTACGTGAAGAAAGATAGATGAAATTCACATTAGGAATTACTTTCGAGAGCAACTTATATAAAAAACGCTGTCGTATGAAAATGGAAAAGTCAGTGGCTGCAGTATAATGTAGAAAATGTAGGTTTGTTACAATAGTCAGAATGAACCCACTATCTTGCACTCAAAACGCACTCCAGCCACTGGTCTTCTATTCGTTCTAAGAGGCTTCAAAAACATCATTGGCTCCTGGACATTTTTCAGTTGGTGGTCATTCTGAGCAGTCTTAGCTACCTTGACCATGAACTCACCTATGTATGACCTCCTTTTCAGAAACCTGAGAACTTTTCAGTTACCTCCCATGTCTTTCCTGTTTCTTAAATATTTCCCACTCACATTATCTAAATATTTCTAGAGACCATAGGAAAGCATTACATTAATAAATTATGAAGAGTACTTTTTAGGAATACTTACCTTATGGATCATCCTTTATGCATTTATTTTCTGTGTTATCACTTTTAATTCTCACAACATTTAAGTGAGATAGGTATATAATTAATATTCTCTTTATTTTGCAAAATGGAAAAAGAATGGAAAATGAATAGCCTGTGTTTCAGTCTACACAGCTACTAGGTGGAGGAGTGACCTGTTAACTGAGGCAAAATGATCTCAGGGCCCACTATCTCATCAGAATGCTAGACTGGGGAGTTCCCTTCGTGGCTCAGTGGTTAACGAATCCGACTAAGAACCATGAGGTGGTGGGTTCGATCCCTGGCCTTGCTCAGTGGGTTAAAGATCCGGCGTTGCCGTGAGCTGTGGTGTAGGTTGCAGACGCGGCTCGGATCCCGCGTTGCTGTGGCTGTGGCGAAGGCCGGTTGCTACAGCTCCTGTTAGACCCCTAGCCTGGGAACCTCCACATGCCGCGGGTGTGGCCCTAGATAAAGACAAAAAAAAAAAAAAAAAAAAGAATGCTAGACTGCTTAGCTAGATATTATTGCACTGTTTCTCAAATACAGCACTAATTCAGGCACCCGTTCCAAAACTTTTAATATCTCTTCAATTTTAAGTAAGAAATGCATTACATGACATTCAAATTTGTCCTCCAGGGTATGAACTTACTCTTTCAATTTTATCCTCTATCCACTCTTCTCACATTTTTCCCGGGTAGCCAATCAACTAGCCATTTTGCTCCTATAACAGAATGCCACATCTCACTTGTATGAGTCCTGTATTCTTTTACCAGTCAAATTTGATCCATCATTCAGAAAACAAATTAAAAAAAACATAAATTCCTCTCAATGCTAAATGTAATTAAAATATCATATCCTTTTGTGCAATGTTTGAGATATGGTAAAGTATTCGTTTCATATGCACTGAAATAAGTTAAACATGCATTTTGTAATTCATATTGTAAACCATCAATAAATCAACTTTATAAATATATATATATATACTTTATAAATTAAAGTATATATTCTCTACCTGTTTTGATGTGTAATTTGCACTTAATTTGCTATAAATGCAAATATTGCTTTCTAAATAAGATGCATTTAATATTTCCATTCCAATTTGATAAACTGCCTTTACAATGGAGCAGAGGAAATTATTGCATAGTACTCTTTGAATTTTTATCGTCAACTTTAGATATTATTTACATCTACAAAAAGGAAAAGGCTGGCACCACATAAAAAAAAAACACATCTGCTGTCATAACTATTGTGATAGGCCCCTTTCTTTCCCCAAAATGGCAGCAGAAAAGCTGTGCATAGAACAGAATCTGAAAATGTGGGCACTTGCCCAGACACCCCATTGTCCTTTCTGTCAGAGTAAAAATGAAACAAAAAGACAGCACAGGCAGTTGGCTAAAAAACTGACTGCCAAAAGTAATAAATAAAATGTTTAATGGTATGTCTTTTTCAAATGGGAATGTCTTGATACTCCACAAAAGAGACATATTAATTCTAACATATAGTAAATCAGGTACAGTAGCAGCAAGTTTCCTGATAGACGTGAAGAATTAGATTCAGTTCTCTGTTAATGTGTCCTGGAAAATAAGTGGAAAGACATGATATAAGAGAAAGAACTAGTCTTTGCTTCCAAAATTTTTCCAGGATCATTCAAAATCTAATTTAAAACTTATCACTAAAGGCTAAGAGGAGTGATATGCTAAAGTGGAAGAAACATAGATTTGAAACCTGACAGAACTGGATTAGAATCCTGATTCTGGTATTTCATACTTGGGTGATACTGTCTTGAGACTTAACCCTCTAATATTCGGTTTTTTTAATTTATGAAAAGAAGATAATATTAAACATTTTGCAGATATGTTGCAGCAATTAGAGATAGTGTGGACTTTTTTTTTAATTTCTATTTTTAATTTTTTTGTCTTTTTAGGGATGTACCCGAGGCATATGGAGGTTCCCAAGCCAGAGGCTGAATTGGAACTGTAGCTTCGGCCTATGCCACAACCACAGCAATGTGGGCTCCGAGCTGCTTCTGTGACCTACATCACAGCTCACAGCTGCCAGATCCTTAATCCACTGAGCGCAGCCAGGGATCGAACTTGCATCCTCATGGATGCCAGTCAGATTCAGTTCTGCTGAGCCATGATGGAAACTCCATACAGAAGTTTTAAATATAGGTGTTTGCAAATGATAGCTAACTCTGTTACTGTATTATATCCATATATGTAAAGTATCAGCAGGAAATGTAGCTCACAGAAACAAAGTGGAGCGTGTGGGACCCAAAATTCCCTCTGAGTTGAAAATAAGGGGTGCTATCTTCTTTTCTCTGGTCCTCAGAGACTCACTCCCTGGTGAGGGGAATCATTTGGGAAGAGTCTAAAACTTTTTTCACCGATTATTTATAATTTCCCAGTCTTTGACATAATTACCAAATAGTGTCCACCTCACTAAGAATCCACAGTAATTATTATGATGAAGGAGAAGGGCAACTGTCTTCTCAGCTCTAATTTTAATCTGGAAAAAAGATGACTACCTTACCTGACTATGCTCATTAGTTTTTATCTTTAACAAATTGCTCTGTAACATATTCTTTAATTCACTTTCCTTTCATATAACACCTACCAAGTATATTCTACCTTCAAGATGATCTATTCTGTATTAAATTAAGCTTGTTCTAAGCTCCCTGGTGGCTCGGTGGGTTAAGGATCTGGCATTGTCACTGCTGTGGTACAGGTTCAAGATCGATCCTGGAACTTCTGCATAGTGTATGTGCAGAAAAAAAAAGAAAGAAAGAAGGAAGGAAGAAAGGAAGGAAGGAAGGAAGGAAGGAAGAGGAAGGGAAGGGAAGGAAGGAAGGGGGAGAGAGAGAGAGAGAGAAAGAAAGAAAGAAAGAAAGAAAGAAAGAAAGAAAGAAAGAAAGAAAGAAAGAGAGAGAGAGAGAGAGAAAGAAAGAAAGAAAGGAAGGAAGAAAGAAAGAGGAGTTCCCTTTGTGGCTCAGTGGTTAAAGAATCTAAGAACCGTGAGGTTGCGGGTTCGATCCCTGGCCTTGCTCAGTGGGTTAAGGATCCGGCGTTGCCGTGAGCTGTGGTGTAGGTTGCAGACGCGGCTCGGATCCCGCGTTGCTGTGGCTGTGGCGAAGGCCGGCGGCTACAGCTCCTGTTAGACCCCTAGCCTGGGAACTTCCACATGCCGCGGGTGCAGCTCTAGATAAATAGGCAAAAAGACCAAAAAACAAAAAAAAAGAAAGAAAGAAAGGAGGAAAGAAAAGAGAAAAAAATAAAGAAACCAAAAATTTGATATGAAGGAAGGAAGGTGCAACTTGTCCAGAACTAGTTTAGGCTTCTGAAGAACTGTATATAAGGGGAAAAGGTGTTTGTTTTTTTTATTTTCTGGGTATGTTAACACAAAAATTAAACCTGTTTCCTGCCTTCCATTTGAGATGATTGGCTCAAATGGAATTCATGGTCTAAATCAGAGCTTCAAACTCAAAATTTACTTCCATTTTCTGTCCAAAAATGATGTGGAAATCATAGAAGAGATTGTTAAAAAGAACAGAAGCTTAATAAATGAAGAGAGAATAAGAACAATTTAACTGCTTTATATGATTTCAAATAAATCAGTCCAGATATATTTCACAGAAAGGAATTAGGAGAACTTCTGGAGTGCTACAAAACCACCGGTGGTAAAATTTGTGGAACCTGGAAGAAGAAGAGTCACTGAAAATTGGAAACTTGCAAGAAACTAAAATTTCTGGCATAGATGTTTCAATACCTGGTTTGTAAATCTCCACACATAAAAATGTTGTCCATTAGTTGTCAACATATATTCACACAGAAGAGAAGCAAATCACATTTTTTTCCTTTCAAAATCCTAAACTGAACAATATTTTAGGCACAGTGCATCTGGATTTTATCAAATTGTCTGACAAAATCGCTCTTCATTAAAAAGGTTTGAAGAGGATGGGGAGACAAGGTAAAGGTTTTACTCCATTTCGTACAAACATTGTATAACTCCTGTTCGTAGAACTAGGTGGTTTGAAATGTAGATTGACATGAGTTAGGAGTCTGTAAGTTTATGTTTTTAGTCCTGTTTGTTCAAAATGTTGAATGACATAAATTTGAAAGGTCTAACTAGTAAATTCTACATTCGAATCATAACTTCAAAATAAAGAGGTAAACAGTAAATTAAATCTAACGTAATAGAAGTAATTGGGTGACTGTAAGTGGATACATTTAGTGACATAAACCAAACTATGCTAGTATCAAGTGGAAAGACTGACTTTCACATAGCACATGTGTATCTGTTACAAGGTCAAACAAAGTTAAAAAGAATATGTATTATTAAGGTAAATATCCCACTTAATGTAGATATTTCCTCATGATTAGTGATTAACTAGCTCTTTAGTAGAGAAGACCCTTCTCTACAAATATTATTTGGAGTTTTCAATCTAAAGTTTACTAGGGAAGTAAAATTGACCATATCAATATAAAATGTACTAACCACAAATAAATGAGGAATCACTTACAATATCACTTATAAGGTAGTCTCAAACAACCATTTCCCACGTAATACTAACTTCCACTTAATTTCCACATTTTAATTAAATTTCCAAAAGTGTTTAATTTCCAAAATTTATTTTGACTCTCAAATATTATACAAATTGATTACACACTGAAACATCCTAAAACTTGAATGTAAAATTACATACAAATATTTTAAAAGATGTAGGTTTTCACGCACACACAAACACATACACACAAAAGTAAAAGGGAGGATGAAGTGTGTTTGGATTACATACAAGGCCTTTACAAATGAGGATCAGAGATTTTAAACCAACCAGCTTTTCAAGTGTTCAACTTTCTGAACACTTCCAAAGAGAATGACTTGACTATCAAAAAATGAAGGAAGAAGCTTGGAGTAATTGATGGAGTGAACTACAATCTTTAGGAACAATATGCTTCATAATCATATTGCCAAAGTCAAACATGAACTGAAAACTTTCATATCGAAGATGACACAAACAGATGGAAAGATATATCATGCTCTTGCTTTGGAAGAGTCAATACTGTCAAAATATTACCCAAGGCAATCTATAGATTCAATGCAACCCCTATCAAATTACCAATAGCGTATTTCACAGAACCAGAGCAAAATATTTTTAAAAATTTGTATGAAAACACAAAAGACCCAGAATAGCTCAAGCAATCCTGAAATATAAAAATGGAATTGGAAGTATCAAGCCCCCTGGCTTCAGTCTATAGTACAAAGCTAACAAAACAGTATGGTATTGGCACAAATATAGACAAATAATCAGTGGAACGGGATAAAAAACCCGAGATAAACCTATACACCCATGGTCAATTAATTTATAGCAAAGGAGCCAAGAACATAAAATGGAGAAAGAAAAGATAGTCTCTTCAATAAGTGGTGCTGGGAAAACAGGACAGCTACATTTAAAAGAATGGAATTAGAGCATTCTCTAACACCATACACAAAAATAAACTCAAAATGGATTAAAGACCTAAAAATAAGGCCAGATACTATAAAACTCTGAGGGGAAAACATAGGCAGAACACTCTTTGACATAAATCACAGCAATGTATTTTTTGACCTACCTCCTAGAGCAATGAAAATAAAAACAAAAAATAAACAAACGGGACCTAATTAAACTTAAAAGTGTTTGCACAGCAAAGGAAAGCATAAACCAAATGAAAAGACAATCCACACAATGGGAGAAAATCCTGGCAAACAAAGTGACCCACAAGAGTTAATCTGTAAAATATACAGACACCTCCGGCACCTTTATATCAAAACCACAAACAACCCAACCAACAAACGGTCAGAAGATCTAAACAGACATTTCTCCAAAGACAGACAGGTGGTCAAAAAACACATGGAGAGATGCTCAATATCACTAATTATTAGAGAAATGCAGATCAAAACTACAATGAGGTATCACATCACACCCGTTAGAATAGCTGTCATCAAAAAGTCTACAAGCAATAAATACTGAAGAGGGTGTGGGAAAAAGGGAGCCCTTCTACACTGTTGGTAGGAACTTAAATTAGTACAACCACTATGGAAAACAATAGGGAGGCTCCTTAAAAAAATTTAATCTAGAACTACCATATGGTCCAGCAATCCCACTCCTGGCCACATATCTGGAGAAAACCACAATTCACAAGATATATGCACCCCAGTGTTCATTGCAGCATTATTTACAATAGCCAAGAAGATGTGAAAGCAACCTAAATGTCCATCAACAGACAGAGAAGATGTGGTTCATATACACGGTGGAATATAACTCAACCATAAAAATAATGAAATAATGTCATTTGCAGCAACACGGATAGACCTATAAATTATCACAGTAAGTGAAGTAATGAGACAGAGAAGCACAAATATGATATCACTTACATGTGGAATCTAATAAAAATGATACAAATGAAGTTATTTACAAAATAGAAACCTACTCACAGATTTCAAAATCACATTTGTGGTTACTAAAAGGGAAACACGGTAGGGGAGGGAGAAATTAGAAGACTGGGATTAACATATATACATTACTATATATAAAATAGATAACTAATAAAGACCTACTACACAGGGAAATCTACTTAATATTCTATAATAACCTATACGGAAAAAGAATCTGAAGATGTGTGTGTGTGTGTGTGTGTGTGTGTGTATATATGTATATATATAGAGAGAGAGAACGTATTCACTTTTCTGTAAACCTGAAACTAATACAACATTGTAAGTGAACTATACTCCAGTAAAATTAAAAAAAAGAAAAGAAAAGTATCATATCATGGATTTCCTTTGTGGCTCAGCTGGTTAAGAACCTGGCATAGTGTCTCCGAGGATGTGGGTTTGATTCCTGACCTGGCTCAGTGGGTTAAGGATCAAGCATTGCTGCAAGCTGTGATACAGGTCACAGATGAGGCTTGGATCAAATGTTGCTGTAGTTGTGGTGTAGGCCTACAGCTGCAGCTTGGCTTCAGTCCTAGCCTGGGGACTTCTATATGTCACAGGTGAGGCCATGAAAAAGAAAAAAAAAGAGCATATTGCGGTCTTATAAAATTGTGTTAAAAAATTACATACACACCCAAAAGGTACCAACACTTGATTCATTCTAAGTTAGTTCATAATTTCTGCAATTCAAAATGTGTTGACTATCAGGTAAAATGTCCATTTTGGTCATTTTAATTTTAAGATGAATTCCCAGTAAACATTTTTTTACAGTTTACCATGAAATTTTATTTCCTTTTCTGGAGTGTTTTTTTTTTTTTTTTTTTGACTAATTATACTTACGGGGAATCTCATCTGCTACTTATTGAGAAACTTCATTCTGTTTTTCAACGGATCAGACTTTTATACTCTATATCCTATCTATTCATTAAGGTATTCAAAAATATTTGTTGGGTTACCTCTATAGGGTAGACATATTTTCAAAGGCTGAAGTAGAGAAGTGCATAAAACAGATACAAATCTCTCTCTCCTCATACATTCAATATATTGAGTCAACATCTTAACTAATGCTCTTCATATCTTCTGTCCACTCTGCCTTTTGTAGCAATACTTAAATCACCTGGCAACATAATAGCCTTTCAAATATTTGAGAGCAGTTGTCATGTTTCCCTTTAATCTTCTTTTCTTCCTCTTAGAAAAACCTAGGTCCTTTAATCGTATTTTGTTTGACATAGTTTTAAAACCCATCACCAACCATCAACTTCAGTGGAGGCAGCATGATTTCTAGATTATTTCATCATCATTCTTTTCATTCTCCTCTAGTGTCCTCCTATTTTCAGAGTTGTTTTTAAAATGTAGCTTACCCAAAGTAAATCGGATAGATACACAATATGCACAAGTAGAATAGAGACTAAATATCACATCTCTTGTTATTTATTTATTTATCCTTTTAAGTCTCCACCTATGGAGGTTCCCAAGGTAGGGGTCAAATCGGAGTTGCAAATGCAGTCTACACCACAGCCACAGCAACACCAGATCCCAGTCATATCTGTGACCTATGCCACAGCTTGTGGAAATGTCAGGTCCTTAACCCACCAGTCAAGGCCAGGGATCAGAGCCACGTCCTTACGGATACCAGTTGCGATCTTAACCCGCAGTGCTGCAGTGGTAACTCCAAATATATATATATATATATATATATATATATATATATATATATATATATATATTTTTTTTTTTTTTAATCAGACACACCAACACCTAGGGGGCCAAATTAAGATTTTCTTCATCTAACTCACCCACAGTGATTTAATTACAATTGTTGCAAAACTAGATATTTTGAATCCTACACTTATTTGAGTTTTTTGGCACCGCAGACATCATATTTATTCCTGTTAAATTCCATTTGTTGGTTTCAGCTTATTGTTTTAGTTTTTGAAGGTGATGTTTATGGTTAATTCTGTCCCAATAATATTTGCAATATTCTTCAGTTTTGTGTCAGCTACAAATTTAATGATCAGATTTTGCCTCTTGCCATCTGATTCAAAAATAATAATGATGAACCTGATACAAGCATGGGTCCCAGAGGTACGCTGCTCTAGATTGCTGTTGCCTAATTGTTTGCATGAGGATGCTACACCAGGTGTGAATTTCCCTTTCTCTGCTATCACCCAATTTATATTCCACAAGTTTACAATCAAGCAATCATGAATGCATTTATAATGCTTTTTGAAAACTGGAATACACAATAGTTGAAGTATGCCCACTAATCTTCCCCCAGAAGACTTGTGTGGCTCCTTTCCCTGTGCACTTATTATGCTTTTTATGTACTTACAGCATAATACCTACTCATATTATATTAGAGTCATTTGTTTGCACATGAGGTCATGCAGTGGTACTCAATATTTATTAGCTGAATGAGTACGTGACTGGTAGGTAAGTTTGTGTTAACTTCTTAGTTAAGGACCTTAACAGAAAATGACACAGGACTGTTGTCTTGTATATATTGAACGATAGCTGGAACACTTAAGTTCTTAACGAACAGGATTCAGTCTATTAAGATCGTCGCATGGCTATAAGTTGTACAGATGACAGGAATTACTACTCACATTTAGAGCTGGAGAAACCAGAGTAAGTAAAAATTATGACTGCTCCAGGGTCTATGACAAAGCAATTTAAAATAGTACTCATATGTCCTACTTTATAGAAATGTTCCACTCAAATCAGGGACACATCTGTCAAATCAGAGGAGCTGCTTGAGGGTATATCATGTTTTGCCAATGCAAATTAACGTAGCAGTTTGGAATTAATGTTTTGTGTTAAATGATTTATTTTGTTTGCTAATTTTAATAATGGTGTATGCAGCTATTTTTATCCTTAAATATTTACCTTACATCAGCTACATAGTAGGTATTCTGCTGTGCATGCATAGCACCAGGTAGACTCTATAAGAAACATTACATATAAGCAATTTAATTTGCTATTTGTAATGCATAGATGTACTGAATATTTCTCCTCACTCTTGGGAGCCTACCATCTATTTGTGGAAGATACATACACTGGAAAATTAAATAACCAAATAGATGCATGATTAAGTTTAACCAGTAGTTTATAATGTAATATTAATGGGATTTTTAAATTTTAATTAATTAGTGATTCAACACATATTTAATGAATGGCTACTAGGTATTAGTCATGAAAGTACCCCTCTGAGCAAAACAGTGATGGATTCTGCACTCGTATCACTTTACAACTTAATAGTGGATACACTGCAGACGTTCAGAGAGGGAATATTTGGTTGGATTGTTTGGTCAGTAGAAAATTCATAAATATATTGAACCTGTGCCACATCTTGAAAAGTGAACAGTCATAGAAGGGAGGGAATTTCAGTTCAAGACCAGAGAATAATTCACTTTGCCTGTGGAGAAAAATAATTACAAAAATAAATACTGTTTCTTAAGAGATGCTGTCTGTTGTTTTTTCCTTCTTCTTTTGTTCAATCATCCATATATATCAAATGGAAAAGATAATGATACAAGATTTAAATTGGGAGAGACCAAGGCTTGTACAAAGAAGGATAAGGGCAAAACTATTTCCTGATTAAATGAGTCCTAGCATCCCTTGAAAAGGGAAATATTTACTACTCTATTACATGAAGAATTTATTTTAAGTTCAAAACCCGAAGATCTCATTTTATACCCTCTGAATCTAAATGTCAAACCTGGTGTGAAGACTAAAATAAAGCACGACTTAAAGGGAGAAAACTCTCATACCACAAGCTTCCAACTCACCTAGAAAAGGCCACTGCAGTGCATTTTCAATGCTACCTGTCATTCACTTTGCAAATTATAGGTCTTCCACTGAACACTGATGATCCATCACTGCCATGACAACAAAAGCGCTGCCTTAGCGACACTCATTGCTGGTAAGAGAATGACATACTGCTTATAAATACTGCAGTTGGGAGATTGGTGTAAATTCCAAACAAAGAAACATAATCACACTTTGGAACTGCAATGGAAGAATGTCAATTTATTTGTGGGAAAATGCATTCCAAATTTTCATGTAGTCAAACTTTACTTCATTGAATTCAGGAGATGCTTAAATGTACATATATGAACTTTCACTTTTTACATAGTAATTTTTAAAACTGATGTTACATCACTTCTCATTTTACTAAGAATTAAAAAAATATAAAGCATAGAAGCTTCTCAACTTAAACAACACTGTTTTAAGTAAGTTTTTAATAAATGTCACTTTCTCTGGAAGAGAAATTTTTTCCAACAATCCCTACTTCACATTTTATAGATTAAAAACTTAAATTTCTTGTGACTCTTTAAATGTATCTCAAAATTATATTTGTTTGTTGGTTATATTCATTTTTATGAGAACAGAAAAGAGAGTTTTACAACTATGTATTTGAGAAAAGAAAACAAGGTGATGTGTATCTCTTTTTAAAGATATATTCTAAGACCAAAACATACATCATTTTAGTGTTAGGCTACATAAGTAAAAAGGATATGTAGTATAAGGTATATAACTTTATAACCTGTGGGATTATCTATAAATTTCCAGATGTCAGCATTTAAACATCTTAACTTACCTATGAGTGGGTACTCAGTAGATTAGTCATTGGAAATGCTGCTTTTCACAGAACTTGGTTTAAGAACAGAAATGGCTTTTGGGTCCTACCCTGGAGAGGTAGTTTTATTTTTCTCCACTACTCACTGTAGCTCTAATCTTACAATATTGCAATCTATTTAATGTCTTTATTTTTATTTTTTCAATAAACGAGGAAAATCCGGTTATCTATCTCTTTAATGTCTCTCTTTTTATTTTTTCAATAAATGAGGAAAATCCGGTTATCTATGGTGGTAGCTCATTTTTGAGCACATCATAAATGTGAGTATATATTAGCTAAATTAAATTGAGACTGATCTAGAATAGTCCTACCAGTTCATAATTTATAAGGAATACACCTTTGAGAATATGTTTTGGGTCTTAGTACAAAGCCCTTTGTTACATCAGAATTACTGTATTGGCAGACATCTTAGCTTTTTGAGTGCAACTTCTTGGTTCAGTTTTCCTGACGTAAAATCCTCACCCATCATTGATGCAGCTTATATTTGAACATCTACATTCAAACTCTTTAGGTTATCCATTCTTGGACACGAGTTAAAAATATTGTTAGGAAATCTTTAGAATATGTGTTTGTTTACCGCAAACTTCTATCTTTTGATCCTAAGTTAATTCCATTAGTCTCAAGAATGCATCAAATGTAGATATTTCTCAACAGTAATAATTTAGAATTTTCTGTGTGTGGGGGCAGGTTAGTAAATGAATAAGGATTCGGAAATGAATAAAAAATGTGTCTCAACTCGGATGAGTTCACAGTATATAAATGACAATGCCATATTTTAATTACATGTGTGTATGTATATACGTACATACACACATTCATATGTGTACATAATACTTGCATGCATATCTACATGTATTTCTAAGGTTTTAAAATGTTAATACACTGTATATGTTAATAGTAAAAACAGACTTGCTCATGCTTGAGTAATTACTTGGTGGCAGACCCAGGACCCCAAGTCAGATCGTCCTCCTCTATAACACGGATCAAAGTATATCAGAAATGTCTTATCATGAAAAAAAAAATCCAACTGAAGGACAGTTTATAAAAAGGCCTAAACAATTGTCCTCACAATTGTCCACGTCATTCAAAACAAGGTAAGTCTGAGAAACTTTCACAGCTAAGAGGAGGTTAAGGAGGCATGAGAATGTGAATGTAAATGTAATGAAATATACTTGATGAGATTGTGGAACAGAATAAGGACATTAGGGGAAAACGGAAGACATCTGAATAAAGTGTAGACTTTAGTTAATAATAATGTATCAGTTATGGCTCATTAGTTGCGACAAATGTACCACACTAAAGTAAAATGTTAATAATGGGAGAAACTGAGTGTGAGATATTTGTGCTCTGTACTTTCTTTCACAATAGTTCCCTCAATCTAAAAACGTTCTAAAACAAGGTTACGTTTTTAAATGCAAGTTGTGGCATAATCCTTATAGTATTTTTTTTTTTTTT
>PVHT020004944.1:15226095-15248277 GCA_004024745.2 Catagonus wagneri
ATTTCATTTAACATATTTGTTTTTATAGACCTCTCTATCACCTAGTACTTAATAAATATTTATACATTTCAATAATTTTACAAAGGAAATGAAGAGGAGAAAACCCACAATTAACAGAAACATTAGTTTCATTTTTACTGCCTCACTATCCAGAATAGTCAGTTCATTCCCATGAAGTATCTTCTCCATCAGGGAGAATCCTATGTGGGTGACATGGGAACCATTTGTGATTTTTTTGTTCGTGTCACCAGAGCTGCTCTCTGAATTCCAAACTCAAGTTTAATGAGCAGCATCTTCATTTACAAATGCCCTCCTCCACTTCTTGTAGAATCTGAGGTAAGGAAATCGCTGGCCCCTCTTTAGTAACTTTAACTGTCCATTTGCATCCAAGGAATGTTCTTTATCAACTCATTTTTCTTAAAGATTTTTCTTTTTTCTTTTTTGGGCGTCCAATGACATATGGAGTTCCCAGGCCAGGGATCAGATCAGAGCCACAATTGCAACCTTCGCTGCAAATGCAGCAACACCAGATCCTTAACGCTCTCTGACAGGCTGGGGATTAACCTTCATCGCAATGCTTCAGAGACACAGCCAATCCCATTGCACCACAGTGGGAGCTCCTTAAAGATTTTTCTTTGAGCATATTGAGACACGTTCTTCCAAGGACAAGACTGAGGAATATGAGTAGCATTTCTAGATATTACATTAAAATGCCTTTCCCTTCTTCCAAATTAATTCTGAATGCTTTCCAGATAACTTTTTTAATTTAGTAAAATAACCTCACACTATACATAATGTTTTTGCTTTTTAGGACCTCACCTGCGGCATGTATAAGTTTCCTGGCTAAGGGTCGAATTGGAGCTCCAGCTGCTGGCCTACACCACAGTCACAGCAATGCCAGATCTAAGCCAAGTCTGTGACCTATACCACAGTTCACAGCAATACCGATCCTTGACCCAGTGAGCAAGGCCAGGGATCGAACCCATATCTTCATGGATACTAGTCAGGTTCATTACTGCTGAGCCACAGTGGGGATTCTAGGAGGCACTTTTTAACTCATCATTTTGTTGAATCGTAAGTATTAGCATCTCAGAATCCAACTATAGAACCAAAGTTATCATAGTCATCTCTCTGTATGCAAACAGGATTACTAAGGACTCATTCTAATATGCCATTGTTTGCAAAGTGAGAATAGTAATTAATTTACAATAACTCTAAGAGTATAAAATTAAAGCAGAAAGAATATAAATATTTCATCATTAAAACACTGCTATCATCAAGAGTTATTGCTGTATGCAAAATACACCAAACTTTTTCTTCCTTGCTAGTGGATCTTGAATATATGTAATGAAAATTTAAGCACTCTAATTTACCCTTATCTAGGGAAAAGCCATAAGACAGCAACCTACAAAACTATTACATGCACAGATTTCAACTAATCAAATAAAATACTACTTATTTAATTAATCTTTCAGTGGATCACAAGTTTGACAATAACTTTTTTTAATTAAATTGTATTCTAGTGAATCAGCTGTTTGGATATATCACTTGAACTGAATACTGAAATTACATGTTTTGTTATTTTGTGTTTCCTTCTTCCAAGGGCATTTCAGTTATGAATGTCTTAGAACATTTCAAATTTTTCTTTCTTTTTTATGGCCACACCTGTGGCATATGGAAGTTCCTGGGTCAGGGGTTGAATTGGAGCTGTAGCTGCAGCCTAGGCAACAGTCACAGCAACACCAGATCTAAGCCACATCTGTGACCTACGCAGCAGCTTGTGGCAATGCTGGATAGTTAAACCACTGAATGAGGCCAGGGATCAAACCCAAATCCTCGCAGAGACACTGTCGGATCCTTAATCCATTGGGGGAACTCTTAAAAATTTCTTAAATTGAAAATGATTTTGTAAATCTTGACTTGGCTAATGACCCATATCCATTTAAACTGCTTGCAATATCATACTACGCTAAACAAATTTAGGAACTCAAAGAAGAAATCTGCATTTTAATACATACCTAGTTCTACTTGTATTCTATTATTATTTCTTTGATTATTTTCACCAGTACAATCAACGTTCTCATATGGCCTGAGAATATTGCTGTGATCTGCTAAGAACAGCTCTTCTCCAATCTTTTTGGATATGATTTCTATACTTTCTGGATATTACTATAGAAAATTTATTTTGTAGCAACAATGACTAGATACAAATTCAATAGAATTGGTGTTAATTGAATTCAAGCATGGAAACTCCCATAAATGGATAATATTGACTAATAATACTCAATAATTTACTAAAATAGAGGTATAGCTTGAGGAGTTCCCGTCATGGCTCAGTAGTTAACGAATCTGACTAGGAACCATGAGGTTGCGGGTTCAATCCCTGGCCTTGCTCAGCAGGTTAAGGATCTGGCATTGCCGTGAGCTGTGGTGTAGGTTGCAGACGCGGCTGGGATCCCGCGTTGCTGTGGCTGTGGCGAAGGCTGGCGGCTATAGCTCCTGTTTGACCCCTAGCCTGGGAACCTCCATATGCCGTGGGTGTGGCCCTATTAGATAAGGTAAAAAGACAAAAAAAAAGAAAAAAAGAGATGTATAGCTTGAGCATGTTCTTGATTCTACATTCATTATGAACCCTTGTATTATACTCGGAAGCCTGGCTCTATTTCTCAAAGCAAATTAAAAACAAGTAAAGATCACAAATATGTTCATTATGCCTTCATATTACAAAAAGATGTGCAAAATTTTCCATGTAGATGTTCACTTAGTCTTATCAAATTGTAAGTCTCTGACCACATTCTAATAGTAATTTTTTGTTGTTGTTTTTTAGGGTCACACCCATGGCCTGTGGAGGTTCCCAGGCTAGGGGTTGAATTGGAGCTACGGCTGCACTGGATCCAAGTGGCATCTGTGTCCTACACCACAGCTCAGGGCAACACTGGATCCTTAACCCACTGAGCAGGACCAGTGATTGAACCCACAACCTCATGGTTACCACCACAATGGAACTCCCTAGTGATTTTTTTTTTTTAGTAATTAGTTGCATACCGACATTATGTCTTTAATTTCCTAATCAATTAAAGTTATATCAACTTTGATAAACTATACACCAGGTCCTATAATTATTGTAAATGATTCACTTCATTCCTTAATAGTAGTAATAATAAGATTGATATGTGAATGCTTAATTTTATCTTTCAGAATGCGATGACAAAAGAATTCTGACTAAAAAAGAATTCTGAGCTGTTTCCTTGAAAGTTATCTAAACATCAGTACATCAGTAGTCAGCTAACCTCTGCCCTTACTGCTCACACTAATGAGTGAAGCAGAGTAAACATACAAAGACAGAAATAATAGCGTAAAACAGATATAAAAAGACAAATTTAAAACTGCAATAACTTTTATTGGCAGTTTTATAAGTCCCTGAGTATCTAAAAGTTTTTTATCAAAAGTCATTTTTAAGCAAGTTGTTGGTCAGAAAATGCATGCATTGTAAGTCAATGCCAATGGTGACGTGTGCAAGAGAAAATAAAGATCACTTTATAATATATGAAGAAGAAAGTGAATAACTTACCCTCTTCTATTTATTGCCTTAATAGAATTATAATAGATTTTCTCTACGTATTTATCAAGAATAACAAATAAAATTTTTAATCCTTTATGACAGAGTATAAATATTTATAAAATGCAAATGATTAAAAGCAGTGTGCATTCAGAAACATGGGAATATAGTTATTGATATATGCAGCCTACTAATGCTACGTATTTTAAATATGATGTGATATAAATTTAAATACAGAATTTAGTTACATGGGTTGATATTCTACAAACACATTTATTTGTATTTATGCTCTTTACTGTAACACAGTCATTATGCTTGTTATATGTTATAAATAGAGTGATCATCTTGGCATTTTGGATCAAAAACTAAGCCAGTTTGAATCCTCTGGTTCAATGTCAATTCATTCTTGAAGGTCCCTCATAACTTGGCTCAATGCAAGATTCTGGGTGTTGTCTGACATTGGAAAAGCAGGTGTTACAATTCCAAGGGCAAGTTTTCATAAAGGAAGAGGAAATTTTACAAGTGATATTGTGGATTGCGATAGGTACTGAAACACATGGAGGGTATTCATCCCAGCAGGGACACCACTGATTCTATTACCCATTACAAGATACATAGTAATAGAAAACACAGTAGACTTGGAGTGCTCGAAGATCCTTTTTCGGAACTTGGTAGGTCTGGTCTAGCATCTCAGTATTAGTGCTAAACACCTGAAACTGAGCTTACCCAGCCTACATTGATCTTACACTTTTCTTAAAGCCACATCAGAGACTTAACACAGAGTTAACATACGATATTAAATTGGGCATTTTTTTCCCTGTAGTACTGGGTCTGTCAGTGAGAAAACACATGGTATAGTCCCCAGGGCCAGAGATTGTCAAGGGGACCTAAACCTAACCAGCGGTCACCATATGCACCTTTACCATCCTTTGCTTTGGTATAAACCATTCAACACTGTGGCTGCTCAAACACTCTCTGGGTTAAAATCACTTGGAGGTGTTTCTAGATTAAAATCACTTGATCTAGGACCAGTGCTGATCATGGATCAATGATTACCCTGGATTAGAAAATAAAATGATTGATTGTGGGGTCAGCTGGAAAATTTGAATGGGGCTTTTGGATTCCATAATTGTGTATCACTATTGGTTTCCTGACTTGAATAAATGTTATGTAGAAGATTATCCTTGTTGTTGAGAAAAACCACAGTAGACAATTTAGAAACAGTGTGAAAAGTGTTAGTTGCTTATTCTCGGATGGTTCATAAAATGATATATTAAATGGAATCTGTAAAATGCATATGGAAGTCTTTATACTTTTTTGCTTTATTTCTAAATATTTGGCCTATTTCAATCCAACTATTTAAGAGTAAATGATGAATTTCTTATTGGTTGAAAGATTATATATTGCTGAGTATATTTTCACTACTGGCTTTTCATAAGGAAATTTGAATCATCTTATGACATTCATCAAATTTTCATTAGTGTTATTTTTTTAACAGTTTCTTGCCATTTCATAAAATAAAGGACTGTGTCTACCATGGTGGAAATAACACAAATAAAATTAAGATATTTAAGTTAAAAAAACTAATCTAAAAAGGTGTCATTAAATATGAGGATTGAAGATATAATGTAATAAGAATCGGGCTGAGATAATAGTCTACTTAACTCCTGATTGTGATTTGTTAATGGGCAGACTAGCTTGTAGAGCATCTTTCAGGGGGAAAAATGCCTTTACAACTGACACACCTTTTCAGAGCTGCTCTACCATCAATTGAAGAGGGGTCTGATTCTGCACACTTAGACAAAGAAAGGAATTGGAAACCTTTATAACTCTATTTCACCATTTACCTTTCAAAATCTAGACAGTAGGAGCCTTAACTATTTTTTTTTCTTTTCTTCAAAAGGCAGGTTGAATCAATTCTTCTTCAACTGATTACATTGAGAAATAGTTAAAGCAATCTAAAATCTGATTTGTAGAAGTTCTTCATTGGCTCAGAAAAGTAACATGAAGTGACAGTTGATTTCACAAAACTTTCTTTTACAAATTTCCATGTAGTACAAGGGGAAAAAAACAGCCTTTAATTTTAGAAAACTTGACTTATACTGGTAAAAATCATGATTTCATAGAATAAATACCAAATGTTTATAAGGAAGGAAAGAGAACGATGTATTTGTCCATCTACCAAACTTCATGTCTGTTTCATATAGATCTCAACATATAATGCTCTTCATAATAGAAAAGTTATAGAGAAAAAAGGAGGGAATGAGATATAAAATAAAGTCTATCTTAAATTTAGCTTCTATATAACTAATCTGGATACAGTGGTCACACATTTTTAAAAATATGACATTTCTAAAATAATGTAAAATATTTATGCAATATGAAATCAATTTAAAGCTTTTTTTTTTCCAGACTCCTAACAGTGTACAGTGTGATTGCCTTCTCAACACAAGCAGAATTATCATTCGCATTTTTCTTTTTTCTTTCTTGTTGTACCTGATATCCACAATACATACTCCAGGGTTTTTAATGTCAACCTTAATGCTCCAAAATTTTCTTCAGGCACTGACTCAGTGCCGATAATTTCCTATTCTTCCTTCTTTCTCTATATCCATTAAAATCTATTCCACTAAAAGCCATGTCCCATTGAAAATCAAGAGGTCTAATGTCTTTCAGTCCTTCCACTTACTTTAGTTAGCCTGACTATGCACTGTAAAGACCTAGGAATTTAACAAGCAAAAACTAGGTTTTCAATAACATTACAGACAGAGAGATTTTGTGAACAACACTACGTTAATATTTTCTTATCCACACACTTACACAGACAGAAACTTAAGATGCTATCAAATGAGCAAGGACAAGTAGGACGTACTGATTCACACAAACCTTAAAGATGGCCAAAATAAAAGCATCAGTGCAAGGGATTTTACCCCTACACTACAGACTTGTCCTTAGTGAAGTCTACTGCTTTGATCCCTAGACTTAGTTATTGGTTTGTGAAATTGAGTTTATTAAAAAAAATTTAATGTCAGCTGCTCCTGGAACATGTTCTAATTTAATAACTACTATCATATCTATATACTACTATTGCATAAAATATAAGAGCAAATCTTGTACAACTTGAGCAATCATGTACTCTGATAATGTTCCTAATATCTATAACATAATAACTTCTCTAAACAAAATAAAATGACATGTTTAATTAACACAGTTATACAAATAAATTCATATCAAATCATATCTAAAAACTAGCACCAGCTGAAAATTGACACCAGCATTGGTGGATGTTTTGACCAGGTTGAGTGGTCAAAAGAGATTTTATTTCTGGTCTAATTAAATGTATGTAAATATATAACAAAAACATATAGTAGCAATATATACAACTAAGAACAAGGTGTAAATACAAGGTGTAAGAACAAGGTGTTAATATGACTGAGAAAATTGGGTAATACTCTCAGTTTCCAAAGCAAGGTACCTGACTGCTTGTACAGGATTTATTCAGAGGTAACTCAAATTGTGTTCTGTCAGTTCACCTATCTCTCCCTTAGAGAGCTGTGCATTCTGTCCTTCCCAACACAAGAGCAGAGATGCAACTTCAATCGCATGAAGAAGGCTTGAAAACAAATATTCAAAGAGCTTAACTTTAACCTCCTACTCTTTCAGGACATAAAAAGTGGTTTGTTTCATGCCTGAAAAGTCTAAAAGTGAGAAGTTATGACTGGTCTGTGCAGATGGCACCGGGAAGTGGCTGCGTGTTGTTTGGCCAGTAGTCCTGGGGTTTGGTGGCCAAGGAATGTCTGAGGTTTTCTAAGCCAGGGGTGGGAGAACCAAATTACATTTCTTGATGGGACAGTTCTGAGAGGCTTCCCAGAGAGGTCAGGTAATCTCAGAGAGGTGCAGACATCAGAAACTAAAGCTAAGAGAGAAATCTTTAAGGACCCTGCAAGTATTCTAGAGAGAGATCAAGGAATAGGAGGTCCTAAGAACCCATAGAGGCATCCAGGAGACTGATGAATTCTCCTTCAATGCACAATATGGCCAGATTAAGTCCATGTTTTATTAGTGAGGTAAACTCTTACTACTACTTATCTCTCCAAATTCTTCCCTTATCAAACTTGTGGGTAACTAAACCAGCATCAAGGAGGTAATGAAGTGAGAATGAGAGAAGAAACAAACATATGCTACTTTCCCAGTGCATGTAAGGAGGACAAAAATAAACCACCTGACGTTTTGGAAATTTGATATTACACTGCCTTGTAATTTTTATATGTTCAAGAAGAAAATATTCCGTTCTTACAAGTAGGTGACTAAAACTGTAATGAAATTTTGTCTAATTGTATTCAATAGTGGCGAAATTTTGCTTATGTGTTCAATAGTGAATTGAGTCCATGGAATAAATTTAATGAAACATTTGTAATAGATAACAAAATGTTTTCTGGTTTCATCTTCCAGTGCAATTCATTCAATAAGTTGGTTGCATTTAATTAAATATTTAGAAAAATATATGGGGTTAAAAAACCACTTTTTTACATTTTCTAGGGAAATAACAGCGATGTTAATGCTTTATTGTGTACTCTAAAATTAAAATAAAACATGGTTAAAATGAAAATCAAAAGGCAGATCAGAAGCCAGAAATGAATCCAAATCCCACTTTTAAAATACTGCAATTTTCTATGGAATAAGGCTGATTACTTAGTATCTGAAAAATTTAGTTATACTAATCAATATTAGCTCATAAAATTATTCAGTTAAAAAATCCAGTTCTTTGATCTAGTGGCAACTTTAAAATCCTACTGTGAGTAGAGTTCTGTAATGGAAACCTCCCCAAATAAACAGCCTTAATACTTTTAATACTTGTTCAATATTTTACATAAAAGATCTAAATATATTGATAAGTTGGCAGTCTTATTATGGCCCTTAAATATTTAAACTCTAAAATTTCTGAGTTCTCTTTTCAGATAAGTAAATTAAAAACATTTTAGAAACTAACATGTTTTAAGAGTATTTAACCATAACTTCCAGACATATTTATTTACTTTTTAAAAGCAAATATCTATGAATATTTTAACCAACTATGCATTTAAAGCTAAATTTCAGTGATGGAAATATATGCATAGATTTTTTTTCTACTATGACAATGCATGAAAAACTTTGCCTTAATGTAAGATTTTAAAAATGTAGAATAATGTGCAATTGATACTTAAGGAACAGGGGACTTAAGTCCTTACTTGAGAATAGCATATCTATATACATGCTTTCAATTCTTTTGTGCAGTAGATTTATCTATTCTCCCCATTTATTTATTTATTTACTATCTTATTTATATGGGTGGATTCACTGATATTTATGTGTTATGTTTTAATCCAATACTACCGAATTAATTTTCTTGCTGAAGTCATTCCAGCTTTGGCCATTACATTAGGAGCTCTTGCAGTTGGGTCTTATGTCCCTTTGACATTCCCAATCATTGCAGGGGTTTTGTTTGTTGTTTTTTTTTTTTTTTTTTTGGTGTGTGTGTGTGTGTGTGTGTGTGTGTTATTTTTGGCTTTGTCTTTTTTAGGCCTGTGGAAATTCGCAGGTTAGGGATTGAGCCGGAGCCTCAGCCAGGGGCAATGGGGGATCTGAGCCGCATCTGTGACGTACAGCACAGCTCACTGCAGGGCCAGATCCTTTAACCCACTGAGCAAGGCCAGGGATCGAACCAGCGTCCTCAAGGATGCTAGTCCAATTCATTAATGATGAGCTACAATAGGAATGCTCCAATCATTGTGTTTCTATTTATTTGGTTTTGCTTGCCCATAGTAAATTCCTTCAAGAGTGCAGTACAGAAGGGTGAGAAAAAGAGTAATTCTATAGTGAAGAAACTGACAAATATTACCTCCAGCCAAGTGATCGATGTCAGCATCAACGATGACACTATGTACTCTTGATATAATGTAAAGAGGATGGCACTTTGCCTTTCTGGTTTTCCTCCACCAAATCCATAATCCAAATCTAATCATCAGAAAATATCAGACAAATACCAATGAAGAACATTCTGCAAAATAACTGACAGACAGGTAATCCTCAAAACTGCCAAGGTCATGGAAAACAGGGAATGTTTAAAGAATTATCACAGACAAGAGTCTATTCAGATGTGGAAACTAAAGAGAACTGGTATTCTGGATGGAATCTTGAAACAGAAAAAATATATTAAATAAAAAATAAGAAAAAATGAGTAAAGGGTGGACTCTGATAATTTAATGAATCAATTACATTATTTTAATGCATTTTAATTGTGAAAAATGCATTAAGATGTTAGTAATAGAGGAAATTTGTTTGGGATATATGGTAATTCTGCCTTCACAGCTTTTTAAAATATAAAATGATTCTAAAATAAAAATGATTTTTTAAAAGAGAAAGCATTAGAAGAATTAAGAGCAATGTAGAGTATGAATATCTGAGTAGATTCAAAGAAAATGGAATAAAAACTTTCCATTCAAACTTAAACTTTGCTTTACTTCTAATATTTGCTTTTAAATATAGATTTGATTCTTTAAACTGTTTCAATCCATAGGTAAAATTATCATTCTAAAGGCAGAATAGCAAAATGAATAAAAATAATGTATGTAAATCTTCTTTAAATTATAAAAAAATTTGGCCTCTAAAACTTTGCCATTGAAAACAAAATTTTGAAGAGGGAAATACTTTGAATACATTTAAATGATTTTAATATATTTTTTTTAACTTTACCACATACTTTTATACTTTCTATCTTAATTTATGGTACTATACTGTAGAGACATTCAGATATACAGTGCATAAGATGAGATGGTACAGCTCAATGGTTTTAACCTGGCTATATGTTAGAATTATTTAGGAGAACAACCATGGTCCAATTAAACTGGAATCTCTATAGGCTAGGTACTTGCACTAATATGTTTAAAAACTTTTCAAGTGATCCTAATTTTCAGCCAGAGTTGAGAACCTCTGCAGCTGATATATATCCCTGTGTGTTAAAACTCCACATAAGACTACTGTAAGATATATTCTATTGTCATCTGTGCTGAGGAGCGCACATACCAGATTATATATTGAGAAGCTGATATAAATTTTTCCCCTGCAGAATATAAACTTTCTTTTCTGTGTATTCTTATCTTTCATGGATCACAATGTTTACATTTATTTATAGGCTCTATTTATCACCAATATCAATGCAGTTTTAAAGATTACCCTAATTTGTTTTACAGATACTTTTAGTGCTATCTTCTCATGTAATTCTCATTATTGCCATTGTTATACCTAGTACTGGAGCCATTTAGTGCCGAGGCCCCTTAAAAACTTTGGGAACTGTTTGATTCCTGGTAACACACAACTGAGACAGGTCTATCTTAAAGAATCTTAGAGATTAGTTTGATACTATAATATCTTCTGAAACTTTGCTCAAAATTATGTTTTGTACATTATTTTTGTAAGTAATTAAAATATATAATGGTGAATCCTTTCCTTCATCATCACCCAATTTTATGTCAAGACAGGATCATTTTATTTATTTTTTAATTACTTAATGAATTTTATTATATTTATAGGTATACAACAATCATCACAAGCAAATTTTAACATTTCCATCCCAAACCCTAAGCATATCCCCCAACTCTGTCTCATCTGGAAACCATAAGTTTTTCAAAGTCTGGGGTCAGTATCTATTCTGCAAAGAAGTTCATTGTGTCCTTTTTTTTTTAGATTAAACATGTAAGTGATAGCATTTGATGTTGGTGTCTCACTGTCTGACTGGTTTCACTTAGCATGATAATTTCTAGGTCCATCCATGTTGCTGCAAATGCTGTTATTTCTCTCCTTTTGATGACTGAGTACTATTCCATTGTGTATATGTACCACTCTTCTTTACCCACTCCTCTGTCAAAGGAAATTTAGGTTGTTTCCATGTCTTGGCTATTGTATGGAGTGCTGCAATAAACAATGGAGTACATATATCTTTTCGAGTCATGGTTTGCTCTGGATAGATGGCCAGGAGTAGAATTGCTGGACCAAATGTTAATTCTATTTTTATTTTTACGAGGAATCTTCATACTGTTTTCCACAGTGGTTGCACCGATTTACATTCCCACCAACAGTGTAATAGGGTTCCTTTTTCTCCACACCCTCTCCAGCACTTATTATTTGTAGGCTCTTGATGATGGCAATTCTGGCCAGTGTAAGGTGGTATCTCATAGTGGTTTTGATTCATATTTTTCTAATAATTAGTGATGTTGAACATCTTTTCATGTGTTTTTTTGGCCATCTGAATGTCTTCTTTGGAGAATTGTCTGTTTAGATCTTCTGCTCACTTTCTGATGTTTTTTTTTTGTTTTTTTGGTATTGAGCCATGGGAAGTATTTTGGAGATTAATCCCTTGTCAGTCGCTTTATTTGCAAATTTTCTCCCATTCTGTGAGTTGTCTTTTCATTTTGTTTAGGGTTTCCTTTGCTGTGCAGAAACTTTTAAGTTTAATTAAATCCCATTTGTTTAGTTTGTTTTTATTGTCATTACTTCTATGAGAAGACATCACTGTGGTTTATGCCAGAGAGTGTTCGGCCCATGTTTTCCTCTAAGAGTTTTATAGTATCTGGTCTTATATTTATGTCTTTAATCCATTTTGAGTTTATTTTTGTGTACAGTGTTATGAAGTGTTCAAAATTCATTCTTTACATGTAGCTGTCCAGTTTTCCCAGCACCACTTATTGAAGGGGCTGTCTTTTCTGCGTTGTATATTCTTGCTCCCCTTTGTCATAGATTTGTTGACTGTAGGTGTGTGGGTCTAATTCTGGTCTTTCTATCCTGTTCCACTGATCTATATTTAAAAATATGGCTTTTTAAAGAGGGTGGTAGGAAGCATGGACCACCCCATAAGTTCTGAGTGATTATAATTTTTGTATTTCTAATTTGTGTCCACAGTATTGAAAGAATCCAGATGGATTCAGATTGTATATAACATCTTGGAATAGAAAATAGCACAAATCCTTCATATAAACCAAGACAAAGGAATGATGAATTTGAAGACTAAAGTATTACAGATTATTTCCTTTTTATAGAACTCTAGAAATGTAGAGTTGTAAAAGTATATAAACACTACTGATTCTATATAACAGGGGAAAAATACTAAATTAAATGGATTCAAATACTGATCCTACTTTATATGTGGTGACTTCCAGAATATGATATTTCCCTCAGTTTTGGTCTATCCTTCTCAACAGTGACAATTATAGAGAAAGGGCAATGTAAAATGTTTCTGAATGTGTGTGTAGGTGTGCACGTGTGTGTGCCCGCAATATGTGTGTGTTGATAGCAATGATACATTTTATTTGTTTTTGCACATTAAATTTAATCTGCCAAGTACTTTTTAGGAAGTCTCATCAAAAGGGACATAAGCTGTCTGTGGATCTATGCATACTTCTGCAGAACAAACTATGAATGCCTGATCAAAAATATCTATAACTTTCTAAGGAATCAGAGTTCACTTCTTATTCCCAGATTATGAAGTGGAAGAGACAATTTTGATCAACATATTTATAGCTTTAGCCTTGCATTTGATTTATTTTAAATTCAATATGTATTAAATTTATGCAATATAATGCATATTACATAGTTCAGTTCATCTTGTATATATCTCTTGTCACAATAATTTTTTTTTTTTGTCTTTTTAGGGCCACACTTGCGGCATGTGGAGGTTCCCAGGCTAGGGGTCCAATCAGAGCTGTAGCTGCCAGACTATGCCATAGCCACAGCAACGTGGGACCCGAGCTGCATTTGTGACCTACATCCCAGCTCGTGACAATGCCAGATCCTTACTTAACCCATTGAGCGAGGCCAGGGACTGAACCTGAGTCCTCATAGATGCTAGTCGGGTTCATTAACTGCTGAGCCACGACAGGAACTCCATATTGTCACAATAATTATGGAAATTACAACATCTTGATAGCATGCAATAATGAACTCCATCAGATCAGAAGAATATCATTTTAGAATCAGAATTTACCTTAAGCAGTATCTAGTCAATTGCCTTTATTTATTGTTAAGGAAACTGTAAGAAGTTAAATAAGCTGCCCGAGTTTATGTATCTGGAATAATTAAGATCACAAACAACACTTTGTCAACAATTGCTCATGAACAAGCTCTTTTTTTCCTTTGGTGGATTAACCCTTTATCATTCTAAAATATTCCTCTCCATCTCTGATAATTCCCCCCAAGGATATGACATCTCATAGTGATATAACATTTTTGCTTTACTCTCAACCTGTGTATATCACTTTATTTGAAGTGAATTTTTTACTGACAGAGTAGTGGATTACATTTTTAAACTGATATCTTTATTATATTTTTATACTTGATATTTATTTTTTATATTTTTATTACAGCATATTTTGTTTAAAATGTGCCAATTTCTGCTGTATAGCAAAGTGATTCAGTCATATATTCTGACTTAATTTTTTATATTATTTTGCATCATGGTCCAGGAGATTGGATATAGTTCCCTATGCTGTACAGTAGGACATTGCTGTTTATCTATTAAATTTAATAGTTTGAATCTACTAACCCTAAACTCCCAGTCCATCCCACTCCCTCCTACTCGCCCTTTGCAACCACAAGTCTGTTCTCTCTATATATTATTCTATTTTTGTTTGTAGACACCTTCCTGTGTGCCACATTTTAATTCCACATATAAGTGATACCATATGATATTTGTCCTTCTCTTTCTGAATTACTTCACTTAGTATGATAATCTCTAGTTGCACCCATGTTGCTGTAAATGGCATTACTTTACTCTTATTTATGGCTGAGTATTATTCCATTATATACATGTACCACATCTTCTTAATCCATTGATCTGTTGATGGACATTTAAGTTGTTTCCATGTCTTGGCTATTGGCAGCTGCATGTAAAACATCCCTTCACAGCATGCACAAAAATAAACTCAAAACATCTTGAAGACTTAAATATAAAATGTGACACTATAAAACTCCTAGAAGAGAACATAGTTAAAACAGTCTCTAACATAAATCATACAAATGCTTTATTAGGTTGGTCTCTCAAGGAAATAGAAATAAAAACAAAAATAAATAAATGAGACCTAATGAAATTTACAAGCTTTTGTACAACAAAGGAAACCATTAAAAAAAAAGACAGGAGTTCACATTGTGGCACAGCATAAACAAATCCAACCAGTATCCATGAAGATGAAGGTTTGATCCCTGGCCTCGCTTGGTGGGTCAGGGATCTGGCACTGCTGTGAGCTGTGGTGTAGTTCGCAGATATGGCTCAGATCCTGCATTGCTGTGGCTGTGGTATAGGCCAGAAGCTGTAGCTCCAAATTGACCCCTATGTTGGGAACTTTTATATACAGCCATTGCAGCCCTTGAAAGCAAAAAAAAAAAAAAAAAAAAAAAAAAAAAAAAAAAAAAAAAAAAAAAAAAAAAAAAAAAAAAAAAAAAAAAAAAAAAAAAAAAAAAAAAACAACAACAAAAAAAAAGTAAGGAAAGAAAAAACAGACAGCACACAGAATGCCCAGAATGGAAGAAAGTCTTTGCAAATGATGTAACTGCCAAGGCCTAATCTCCAGACATAAAAACAACACATAAAACTCAACAATAACACCAAAATATAAACCCAATTGAAAACTGGGCAGAAGACCTAAACCGACATTTCTCCAGACATACAGACTGCCAATAGGCACATGAAAAGATGATCAACATCACTAATTATTAGAGAAATGGAAATCAAAACTACAATGAGGTACCACCTTACACCAGTCAGAATGGCCATCATTAATAAATCTACAAACAGCTAATGCTGGAAAGGGTGTAGAGAATAGGGAACCCTCCTACACTGTTGGTGGCTATGTAAATTGGTACAGCCAGTATGGAGAACATTATTCAGGTTCCTTAAAAAAACTAAATATAAAACTACCATATTATCCAGCAATCCCACTCCTGGTATATATCTTGACAAAAATATAATTCAAAAAGAAACAGGATATATGCCCAGGAGTGGCACCCCTGTGTTCACTGCAGCACTATTCACACTAGCCAAGACATGGAAACAACCTGAATGTCCATCAACAGATCAATGGATTAAGATGTGCTACGGAATATTACTCAGTCTTAACAGAGAACATAATGATGCCATTTGCAACAACATGGATGCAGCTAGAGATTCTCATCCTAAGTGATGTAAGTCAGAAAGAGAAAGAAAAATACCATATTATATCACTTATATGTGGAATCTAAAATATGGCACAAATGAACCTAACTACAGAACAGAATCAAACTTCTTGATACAAAGAACAGACTTGTGGTTGCCAAGGAGGAGTGGAAGGGATTAGGATGGACTGGAAATTCGGTGTTAGTAGTTTGCAAACTCTTGCATTTGGAGTGGATAAGCAATGAGGTCCTCCTGTATGGCACATATCTGATCACTAGTAATGGAAGATATTATAAGACATATATACATACCCACACACTTATATAACTGGACAAATTTGCTGTACAGCAGAAATTTACAGAACATAGTAAATCCACTATAATAAATTTTTTTTTAAAAATAAAATAGTCAAACTCAAAATAAGAAAAAAAGTAATACTATGTTCATAGCAGAACATTCTCTATAGCCCAGACACGGAAACAAGTATTCTTTTATATTTATTCGGTTCTGATATTGTCTTTGTTACTGTCATTTATCACATCTCTGACCATCAAAAACTTATCCAAGCAGGAAATTTAGATTTATCTGAAGTGCATATATAAGTTCTCTTTATAGAAACCTTTTATCTGTGTGAAGAATATTATTATCATTTTTAGTGTTTTCATTCAAGGCTAAGTAATTCTAATGGCATCAGCTATTTTTTAAGATGGTATTTTCTGGGTTCTTCAAAGGTTGTCATGTTCCTTCTTCTCTGGAGAATTTTCTCTTAATGGCCTTCCTGTCGCCTACATACCTTAATTTTTCATCTCAGAAGGACATCAAATTATCTAATAAAAGCTTTTAAACAGATTACAATAGCAAACCAAAAATGCTGAAGTCACCAGTCATCATTTTGCTATTATCATAACCTTTGTGATTATTGTTACTCAGCCTTTATGCATTGACTCGATTTTCTTAGAATGTTTTATAATCATCTTCTAGCTATCTTCAGTTAATATGCAAAATACACATTTGCTACTGAAGAAATACAATAATCATTAATTCATGAAGTGGCTGCCTCTTTTATTTCCTAAATAACATTTTTACTATCTAAGCTAGATTCTTCTCATATGTAGGTATCAACAAATCTCATGAGATAAGAATTTGGCATATTATGAATTTCTATATTATGTAATTCCTTTACATATGTGAACCTATCTAACAACTTAACTCACATTAAAATAGCATATTTTTTTCTTTAGCAGATATTACCTTTGTATTCTTTATATTCTTTCTTCTCTTTTTAGCTTATTTCAACTGGCTTTTCACTTTTCTTCAGAATGACAAGTAGAAGAATATTAAGCTGCAAAACATTATAAGTCACAAAGTTGAGTTTGAAAAAATCTAAATGTAAAATTAAATGATAAAATGATTAAACATACACACTTAAAATGTAGAAGAAACATTGGCTTACACTGTGAAACGTGGCTGGTAGTAACAATAATATGTATAATATTTATTTACATTTACTTATGCTACATCAAACCTGCTTCATCATTGATGGCCTATGATATATCTTTCTCAAGGCAATTACCGTATAGCATATATATAAAAGGAAAAGCATATATGTATAAGTCCAGAGGTGTTTGGCTTTTAACAATTATTAGATATGGACTGGTGTTTATTCATTCATATAGTTTAATTCACTTTTATTTCACCTTTCTACATGTTGACTACACACAAAAATAAACTAAGGAGCCATTGTAGGATAAGAAAACTAGTTTGAAGTCAACAGATATTCATTAATAATTTTTGTGATATTGGTTCTCTATGATCATTAGTTTCTCTTCCGTAATGCGAAAACTTTGGCATTTTAGCCTCAGAATACTGGGCCTTACAGTAATTAGTGCTATGAAGTTGTTTGTGCTTTTCCTTCACATTCTTTGAGAACAATAGCTCACATATTTTTCTTTAATATTTTTATTATCTGTTTTTCTTAAGGCTTTCTGATAATACACAGAAGACATAATAGTTTTTCTAACAATCTCTGGCATTTCCATCAAAGATTTTTTTTAAATTTTCCATCTGAAAATCAGATGATGGACATGCTGCCAAAAAATACCTTGTTATACTAAGTGGTTATTTACAACATTGGTTTTCTATTCATGTTTTCCGAGGAAGTTTGCTCTATGGCCTTATATTGCGAAGAGATGAGAAGTAATGGATAACTAAGGAAAGAGTAGTACAACTCTAACAGTTATTTATGAAAAGACTACATAGATTACACCCTATAGCAGAGGAAATTCCAAATACTTAAAATAGACAGGAGAGATTGTAAGAACTTTTTAGACCTCCACCAGAGTCATTGATTTCAGCAGCATTTAATTCCAGTTAATTTTCTGAGGACAAACACTATTCCTTGCAAAATTGATATAAGTACTTGCCCACTGAGTAAGTAAGTAGTATAGAGTGGTGTGTGTGCTTTTGAATGTGCTCTGTGTGCTTTTGTGAATTGAGTTGCATTGGGGGATCATTTCCCCTGGGTCTGCAGAATTAAAAATCAGAACCAGGGGAATTCCCATTTCTAATACAAAATATGTGAAATTGACAAGACCAAATAAATTTGTATTGACTCCCATTGATGGTTACAAAAACTATGTTACAAAGCTACAGTAACCAAAACAGTGTTATTGGCATAAAAATAGTCACGTTGATTAATGGAAGAGTATGAAGAGCCCATAAATGAATTCTTACATATATGATCAACTAAGATTTGACAAAAAGGCTAAGTATACACAATGGAGAAAAGATATCTTTTCAACAAATATTGTTCGGAAACTGGATACTCACATGCAGAAGAATAAATTTAGATCCCTACTTATGTAACTCACAAAAATTAACTTGAGTTGGATTAAAGACTTAAAACAAGACCTACGTTTATTAAAAAAAAAAAAAGGGAGTTCCTGTTATGGCAGAGCAGAAACAAATCTGACTAGTAACCATGAGGTTGCAGGTTTGATCCCTGGCCTCACTCAGTAGGTTAAGCATCCAGCATTGCCATGAGCTGTGTTGTGGGCTGCAGATGAGTCTTGGATCCTGTGTTGGTGTGGCTGTGGCATAGGCCAGAGGCTACAGCTCTGATTCTACTCCTAGCCTGGGAACCTCCATATGCCATGAATGTGGCTCCCCCCTCCAAATAAAGAACCACAATTATAAAACTCCTTTAAAAAACATAAGTAAAAACTTTTTAACATTGATCTTGGCAAATTTTTAAATATGACACCCGAAGCAAAAGCAATAAAAGCAAAAATCAGTAAGTGGGATTATGTAAAATTAAGAACTTCTGCATAGCAAAGGAAAGCATCAACAAAACAAAAAAGAAATCAATAGAAGGGATAAAATACTTTCAGATAATATACTTGTTAAGGGGTTAATACCCCAAATATATAAGAAACATATCACCCAAAACAAAACAAAACACAAATAATCCAATTTAAAAATAGGGAAATTGAATAAACATTTTTCCACAGAAGACATACAAATGGCCAACAGTTACATGACAAGATGCTCACCAACTATTAGGGAACTCAAAACCAGAAAGTGATAGTCCTTAAACCACTTAATATGGTTATTATTAAGAATATAAGAGAACAGGTATTAGCAAGGATATGGAGAAAAGGAAACCCTATACACTTCCTGTAGACATGTAAAATAGTGCAGCTACTATGGATATCAGAATGTAGGTTTCTCAAAAAATTAAAGGAAGAGCAAACATATTACTCAGCAAATACCACTTCTGGGTATATATCCAAATGAAATTAAATCAGAATTTTGAAGAATATCCACAACTCCATGTTCATTGCAGCGTTATTTACAATAGCCAAGAAAAATAGATACAAACTAACTGTCTAGCAATGTATGAATTGATTAAGATGTGAAATACATGCAAATTCATTCACACATACACATAGGAAAGAAGAAATTTTGCTTTTTGAAGCAACACAGAGGGACCTTGATGGCATTATAGCAAATGAGATAGATCCAACAGGGAAAAAAAAAATACTGTATGATATTGTATGTGTGTTGAATCTAAGAAATCCAAACGCTAAGAATCAGAGACCAGAAATGTATTAACCAGGGTCCGGGAGACTCAAGAAAATGGGGAGGTAGTCAAAGTATACAAACTTCTTGCTGTAAGATGAATAAGTTCTTTGAAGCAAATATACCTAATGATTACAGTTAACCTGAAATTGTGTGTATATATACGCCCAATTTATATACAATAAAATTTATATACAATAAGAATGTATATATATACTTGTATTATATATATAGAATAAGTATTTATATATACTTTTATTATATATATATATACTTCTATTATTGTATTTGAAGAATATACTGGAGAAATTGTTAAGAGAATATGTTTCAAATATTGTCACCATAAAAATAGAAATTATAATCAGGTGAGTTAATGAATGTGTTAACAAACTCTGCTGTAGCAATCATTTCACAACAGGTGTTTCAAGTTAACATATGTATACCTAAGATTTACATATTATATGCCAATTATAAGTCAAAATCGGAACAATTAATTATTAAAAAATACATAAAATTTTGCTTTATAAATCAAAAAGAAAAGTTTGCTCCAGAATTCATGCAGCAATTTTGGCAAGGTTTCATAGTTGATTATAGATGATGAGTTTACTATCTTAGCAATACTAACTACAGATAGTCAAAAATTAGAAAGAATGTGGATGAAGGGTGCAAAATTGAGATGTATATAAAATGTGTTCTTTAGGAGTAGAGCAGACAGTCAAATGTGTAATAAAAGACAATTAGATTGGTTGAGTTTCCCACTTAAATACATATGAAAAGAATCAGAGGTAGAACAACTATTCAAAACAAATCAATCTAAATATATTTATAATCTAAAAATAACAAGAGGGATCAATCAAGATGGTGGAGTAGGAGGATGTGGAATTGTATTTAGAAATACATCTGACTGTAGAAAAATCTCAAAACTGACTAGAAAAATCTCACTAAAAACTGACAGAAAGACTCATATACAATCACACAGAATTGAGTAGTAAGGGAAGAAAATCAGTCAGATTGGAACCAGTGCACCCGGGAGGAGACTCAGAGAAAAGGGCAAATACATGGATGTATATCGTCCCTGAGCAGTGAGGAATTTGAGCCACATATTGAGCATCCCAGGTCTCGGGTCAGACATAGGGAAGATGAGATCTCTTGGCTAGTTGGGAGGCCACTGGGACTAAGAATAGAAGGCCTGTGGGAAGCCTGGACTTGACTTGTGAGTAGCACACAAGTGTGGACTTGTTCCTAAGGCAGGGAAGAGAAGGTGGACTCAGGACTAAGATTCCTTCACTGTCTTGGTGCATGTCCCAGTATAAGCCAAGCAAAGACTCAAGCTCTGTTTACTTCCCATCACAGCTCCCCACTGGCTCAACAGCTGGCTCAACTGAAAGAAAGCTTAGCAATGGAACTCAAAGATGACTTAGACCTGGGGCAGTATCAAATGAATCCTGATGTTTGGACAACTGTTTTGGGGCAGTCCCAATCTCTGACAATGCCCTGACTACCACATCCCATGTCCCATACATGACTAAAGCCTGCATGTGCTCTGCCTGCCCTGTGGCTCCACAGGTTGGGGATAGTGGAGACAAAGGAGAATGATCAGCTGTGAGGGACAAAGGAGACTCAGATGCAAGGAGGCTGCCATTGCTGTTGGTCATGCAGGCTATGTATCAGAGGAAGATTGAACTTATGTCTGTGGCCAGCCTGCCCACACGGTTTCTTTTACTCCAGCATTGCTGCTCTCTGGGACAAGGATAGAAATGCTGGGAGAGGGGAGAGCAAACACTTCAAGAGAATAGAGCTATCTTGAATCCAACCCTCAAGACCTCTGCTCCATCAACTTGTGATCCAACCACCTTTACCAGGGCAGTGATGGCCACTGAGCAGAGGAAATGCCCTGCTTTATAGTTGGCTCTTATTTTACTTTCCTTCTATCTGCAGCCACCTCTCCTAATAACTTGGTAGCTACCAGTACACCCTGAGGGAAGATGTGACTTCTGTTCATATCAAATCCAGCTCTCCCACCAAAGGCACCAGACACACACAGATTATATAGGGAAGTTTTCACATAAGAACAACCCTTTCAGGTTACAGTATGTAAATGTTTCACCTAAATTCAAAGAGATAAAGTTAAGCAAAATGAAAGAACAGAGATGTGGTCTCAATTGAAAGAATAAGAGAAAACTTCCGAAAATTAAATAATGAAAGAGAAATAAATAATTCAAAACATTAGTAATAAGGATACTAAGTTAATTAGGAAAAAGACTAGATGAACACAGAATTTTAATAAAGAATTGGAAAATATAAAAAGAACCAATCAGAACTGAAGGATAAGATAACTGAACTGAAAAATAAGCTAGAAAAAAAA